>CM021109.1:230487648-231087648 GCA_007115665.2 Sequoiadendron giganteum | reverse complement strand
TTGGTTTTGCAATTTTCAATAAACAACAACCTAACACCCACTCCGGTTCCAGGTCCGATAAAGGAAAAAACAAAAAGGTAAAAAGAAAGACTATCGGGATGGGAATCAGATTAGGTTTTGAAATAAATTTCAGAAGCTGATTTGGTTCCGGCTCCGATTCCGACAGATTAAACCAAATAAACAAAGTGTTTGAGGCAAAAGACTCTAGACTTTGTTTGAAAATCAATCAAGGATAAAAAATAACAAAGGGGGACCCATTTTGACCAAGTCAAAAGATGGGGTGGTTATGCAAGGCATAATAGGACCCTCAAACCTAATCTCCTAACCCTATACCCTCAATCCTCTACCCTCAACCTTAAACCCTCAACTCTAAAATCGTCAACCGTCAACCCTCTACCCTATAAACCCTTAAACACTCAACCCTGAACCCTTAAACCTTATACCCTTAAACCCTCTACCCTCTACCCTCAATCATCTACCTTCTACCTTTTACCCTCTACCCTAATCCCCCAACCCCTAACCCTTAAACCCACTTAGTAAATTCTCTACCCTAGTCTCTCAACCCTCTTGACCCTTAATCCCTCAACCTTTAAACCCCATTCCCTCAACCCCTATACCCTCCACCCTATGTATTAGACCCTCAAGCCTAATACCCTAACCCTATACCCTCAATCCTCTACCCTTAACCTTAAACCCTTAACCCTCAACCCTCAACCCTAATCCCCCAACCCTTAAACCCACTTAGTAAACTCTCTTCCCTAATCCCTCAACCCTCTTGACCCTTAATCCCTCAACCCTTAAACACTAATACCTCAACCCCTATACCCTCTACCTTATACATTGGACCATCAACCCTAATATCCCAACCCTATACCCTCAATCCTCTACCCTCAACCCTAAACACTCAACCCTTAAACCCCAAACCCTCTACCATCTACCCTATAAACCCTTAAACACTCAATCCTAAACCCTAAAACCTAAACACTAAACCCTCAACGCTTAAACCCTTAAACCCTCTACCATCTACCCTCAATCATCTACCCTCTACCCTCAACCCTTAAACCCACTTAGTAAACTCTCTACCCTAATACCTCAACCCCTATACCCTCTACAATATACATTTGACCCTCAACCCTAATCCCCCCAACCGTATACCCTCAATTGTCTAACCTCAACCTTAAATCCTCAACCCTCTACCCTCTACCCTATACATTAAACACCCGACCCTCAATTCTCAACCCTCAAATCCTAAAACCCTCAACTCTGATACCCTCTACCCTATACATTGGAATCTTAACTGAAATCATTCAACCAGATGTACCCTCAACCCTAATCCCTCAACCCAATACCCTAATCTCTCAACCCTACAGGTCATCAACCCTATACCCTCTATTCTCAACCCTCTACCCTATACATTGGATCCTCAAACCTCATATATCTATGTCCCTCCCTCCCTCTCTACCCTAATCCATCAACCCTAAACCCTATACCCTTAAACCCTTAAAAAATCAACCCTAAACCCTCAACCCTCAATCCTTAAACCCTAAACACTTAAACCCTCTATCCTCTACTGTCTACCCTGTACCCTCAACCCTCAACTAAATACCCTCTAACCTAAACCCTAATCCATCAACCCTTACACCCTTAAATGCAAGAAGACTCTCTACCCTAATCCATAAACCCTCAACCCTTAATCCCTCAACCCTTAAACCTCAACCCTCAACCCTCAACCCTCAACCCTCAACCCTCAACCCTCAACCCTCAACCCTCAACCCTCAACCCCTATAATCTATACCCTATACATTAGACCCTCAACCCTAATCCCTCAACCCTATACCCTATACCCTATACCCTCAATACTCTACCCTCAACCTTAAACCCTCAACCCTCAACCCTCAACCCTTAAACCCTAAACCCTTAAACCCTCTACCCTATACATTAAAACCCCAACCCTCAATTCTCAACCCCCAACCCTTAATCCCTCAACCCTCAATCCTTAAACCCTAAAACCTCAATCCCTATACCCTCTACCCTTTACATTGGACCCTCAACCTAATCATTCAACCATATACCCTAAAACCTATACCCTAAACCCTCTACCCTCAACCCTCAACCCTAAACCCTTAAACCTTCTACCCTATACCCTCAACCCAATACCCTCTACCATCGACCCTAATCCCTCAACCCTCAACCCTTAAACCCTAATTCCCTAGAAACCATCAACCCTATAGGTCCTCCACCCTAATCCTAATCCCTCTAACCCTATTCAATCCATCCCTACCACCATCTCTCACTCCCTCTATCCATCTCTCTTTATGTCCCTCCCACTCTCTCCCACTCCCTCTCGCTCTCTCTCTCTCTCTCTCATGTTTCCCTCCCACCCCCTCTCTCTCGGGTCTCTCCCTCTAGGAACCTACCTAGGTAACTCTCTCTCTCTCTATCCCTTCCACCCTACCTAGATAAGTCCCTCTCACTCTACCCCCTCTTTCTCTACCTCTATCTGGTCACTCCCTCCCACACCCTCTCCCTCTCTCAAGTCTCTCACTCACACTCCCTCTCTCTCACACTCCCTCTCACTACCTATCTCTCAAGTCTCTCCCTCTCATCCCCATCACACTCTCAAGTCTCTCCCTTTGGCACCCTATGTACATAACTCTCTCTTTGTCTCTCTCTCCCCCTCACACTCTCAAGTCTCCCCCTTTGGAACCCTACCTACATAACTCTCTCTTTCTCTCTTTCTCTCTCTCCCTCTCTCTCAATTCTCTCTCTCCCCCTGTCCCTCTATCTCTCCCCCTCTCCCTCTATCCCTCCCAGCCTAACTAGATAAGTTCCTCTCACTCCAACCACTTCTCTACCACTCCCTCTCTCTTAAACTCTCAATTCCACCCCCCCTCTCTCTCTCTCTTAAAGTTCTCCCTCCCTCTAAAGACATACATAAATACATACATACATACAAGCATAATAAATATGTACATAAAATCCTACATCCCCAAGCATACATACATATATGTGTTGATACAATCTTACATACATATAGGCATACATACAAT
Organism: Sequoiadendron giganteum; assembly: GCA_007115665.2. NCBI lineage: Eukaryota > Viridiplantae > Streptophyta > Pinopsida > Cupressales > Cupressaceae > Sequoiadendron > Sequoiadendron giganteum. The sequence continues at coordinate 231,084,598 of CM021109.1, read as the reverse complement.
ATACATGCATTGATACATACAGGTATGTATACATGCATACAAGAATGCATACATGCATACATACAAACATACAAATATATCAACATACATTCAATAGAGTGGCATATAACATAAAGGAAGACATAACACACTCGTGCTATGTCTTGGTTGACATGTTTCTCGTAGAAGCAAAAAACATGTCAAAACTGAGATATAACACGAGCACATTATACCGCGCTCGTGTTATATCTTGCTTTGGGAATCCCCAAGCCTTAGGATTGGTATTTGCCTTGGAATACCAATCCAAAGGCTTGGATGGGATTCCCAACAACTAGAGACATATTTTTGTAAATTCTACAATATTTCACATAATCGAGGTCGTGCTCACTGTTAGGATTGCACGTGGTTCAATATCAAAAAAATCGAACATCTGATTAATGTTACATTCTCTCTTAGCTATCCAACAATGTAATTTTTTTCACTTTCTAATAATTCTAATACTTTCATCCATAATTTATTTTGTTTGTATGTCTTTTTTTGCCAAAAAGTGGTGTTTGGAGTTTTTTTGTTATAAATTAATCGCTCATCAAAATTTTAAATAAATTACATTTTTAAAAACTAGACTCTATTCTATAATTTTTTATTTTTAAAAATCAATTATTTTCCAAAATTTGTAAGGGTAGCTCGGCCAAAATTCTATTTTTTAGGAAGTTTTCACTTAAAAAATTAGTAAAAAATCAAATATTCATTAAAAAATTATCAGAAAAATCATGCATCAACTATATAATGTTAGCTAACTTTTGACCATAGTGATTTTAAAAATACTAAAAAAAATTACACCGTCGTAGGGTCGTACAAGAGTTACTATGCTATGTTTTTCTGACAAAAACAACACCAATTTGTGTACATCCCTCGTTTGAACCCCTTAATCTCAACCATTTTAAAAATAAATTAGCAGTTTAGAAAGTAGACTCACAGTACTTCGATCCTTGTTTTTGTTCCATCTCAAAATTTTGAGGGTAACTATCCTCAATTTCATGTCCAAGGTTAGTATTTCCTGATTTCAAAAAAAAGGTGTCCACTTAAGTCTCTTTTTTGGGAACCATCTTGGTGCACTTACCCATATACCTTATTTATTGTTAAGATTTTTTATCATTGTTTATGACCTCATGAGAATGATTCAGAGTAAAGTACACCTTGCAAATCCACCTACACATGGAGAACCATTCAATCTCTCAAAATTTGACTATTATTCTAGAATGATTATCAAATTGGATATTTTCGAAGCCTTTGATAAGTTAACTTGGCAACTTCTATACTGCATATACCTCTTGTCAACTTCAACCAGGGGAGTACTAATTGCATAATGAATTGTCTTATTTTTCAATTTGATTAATCATCTCCCATAGGTTCTTCTTAACCACGTAGGGGATTAAGTTAAAGAGACCCATTATCAAGTATTTTTTCCATCAAAATGACAAAATCCCTTAGTACAAAACTTATACTAGCTAGTATGTTACAAAAATTTACATGACTGCCAATTCTAGCAGCACAAGCCAGTGCATATAGTTTGTAGATGTTACCTAACTTACAAGATATATGAGTTTCTAGAGGAGATGCAAATAAAGACAACTTTTCAATTTGTTTCAATGCCTAGTGTGGAGAATCCATAATTTATTGTTAATTCTAAATCTGATATTGGCATATATCATTGAACTAAGATTGATACTACTATTCTGATTCATTGGTGATAATTATTGGATCTATGTGTAAAATATGGAGATTTGTGTTTGACTACAAAGAGTTATCTCTTGTGATTTATCAACAGATTATTATTTTTGTTTGTGGGTTTCTTACATAAGACAATATTTATGCATTCTTTGCAGAGTCTATTCCAATTGGTCATAACAAAAAAACTTCCAATTTTGAAAAGAATATAACATAGAACCAAATAGTAGTGAAAATCCCAAACAAAGATTGTCAAGAGTGTATCTCATTTAGCTTTTATTTAATCTTTCTCTTTATATGTCTATGATTTCCTAAAGTTTGTCTGATCATCCAAATAAAATGTTGATGAATATGTAACACATTTAGTGTACCCATGCCCTAGTTCATCATATCTAGAAGAGAGCATGTCCATCTAGAGATGACCTCAGAATTTGGTTATGACTTATCCAGAGATAGTGATGTCGACAAAAAATCAAATGAGACAAATAGATCTGAAAGCTAAGGGTATACACATCAATGGCTAAGTTAAACAATTAATACCCTAGAAAAATATTAGTTCACACTGTGATGATTATGTAGTATGAAATTATGATTCTAGATGATAGGCTTATAACTATACTATCCTATAAATGCATGAGCATTGTTTGGTCACCTTGAAATGAATAAAATAATTTGAATCATTATGGTGGAAGTTGTAGACATGGAAAATATACAATTTGATCCAACGTACTTGATCTTGATTACTAACATCATTTCTTCCTCAATCACACTCTCAACGTATCATCACATTCTGTCTCTTAATTAGATAAATCATTATTTATTTAATTGGGTCTTTCTCCTCTATTGATTAAATTAATCAAGTTAATCCCTTTGTGATCAAATAATTCATCTTATTTAATTAACCCCTAAAGTCTTCGCAGTAAATTGAATAAATTAAACCTTATTTGATTTAACCTAACATTATTCCATTTATTTAAATAAATCAAAAATATTTATTTAATTAATCCTTTTCTCTCAATTTTGATTTAAATCAACTCCTAAATTTGAGATTGTCAAATCATCTAATCTCTCATTAAATTGATCAAATATTGATTAATTTAATCTCAATCACTGAAATCCTCTAGAGAATACAACTTGCACAATAAATCAATTACTATTGATTTATTTAATTGCCTATTTTCTCTCAACATGGAATAAAAGAGGAATATTATTTCAAATTTGAATTCAAAATCCAAGTGGATTTGTACATCCAAAAAGGCATTCAATCCTCTTACATGTCCTTGTGTATTGAGCCAAGTGGCATTTATTTCATTCCTCTTTCCCTCTCACATGTCATTTCCTCAATTTCAAATTCAAACTAATTGCATTTATTGACACTTTGGCCAAAATGTGCACAACCTTCAACCATTCACATCTTGACAAGTGTTACTTGGCCATTGGATTTTGAATGATCCCACATTGCTCAAATTCACTCTCTCTTCCATTTTGGAAATCTATAAATGAGAGGTTCTTCTTCTCATTCTATCATCCACCATCTAGAGCAAAGTTACTCTCTTAACATTGAGAGCTAATTTTATCCACTCCAGAATCAAGTGTTCATCATTTTTATGATTTCATAGCTAGGTAATGCCAAAATTGCATCAAGGAGCTTCAACCATCATCAAATCATCAAAGATCTTACAAAGGAGTTGGGAAAGGGCCAATTTTGACACACCAATTGGCACCAACTCCCCCATGGGATCAAGAGTTTGCATGCTTAATTAGGATTGCTTTAGCTTTTCATGTTTTGTTCTTATTTTTCCTATTTTTGAGCATTGTAAATTGATTTCATGGGGAATCCTTGTTTTATCTTGCATATAAACTTAACTATGTGTTTGTTTATTGTGTTTGTACATGTATAGCATAGGGGTTCACATTTCAGCTATTTTTTGCCTGGCAGGATAGATGGATGTAGGGCCGAGAGCATACCATGATAGAGTGGTATCTCCTAGACAAGCTGGCCCATTAGTTTGACGAGGTCCAAGACATATCAAATGATCAAGTATGTGGCGATGTTTTCCCGTACAATGTGAGAGATAACATGGGGCAAGCCCATCCTGACAGCTGAGGTAGTGTCCTCATTCAGACAACTAGTGGCCTGGTCGTGGCCATATGATCAGGGGCCAACATATGTAGGGGTGACCCAAGCATACAGAGCTTGGTTTAGGCCTACTTTGAGATTGATAGTTATTGTTGCTTCACTTCCATGATGGAGGCCCAGAGGCACATCAGTCGACAGGGGCAAAGGATAGGGGTAGAGGTGATAGAGATGGGGATGAAGAAATAGGAGGAGGTGGAACACCTCCTCATCAAACACCACACTGGGATTAGGCACAACATACACCTCCCCAAGCACAGACACCACTGTGAGAACCCAAACCACTATGAGATGGTGATAGAGTGGTTCCATAGAAGCAACCAACAGGGCAGCCAGATCACAGAGATGCACTGATCCAATAGTTGCAGGGTCAAATTCAAATATTGACTGCAGAGAGGGATCAGGCTCGATAATAGGTTTTGACAGTCACTGCTGAGAGGGACCAGGCTCGATCCGAGAGGGATCATGAGGTTGTTCAGTGGAGGAAGTTGGAGAGTATGGCCTCATCATCCTTGGGCCATTCAATTTCCTTACGGGCTTACAAAGAGTTATTCAGAGAGGCCGAGTATTATCGACAACATTACAAACAGGCAGTGCCAGTAGCAGGTTGGGTGCCAGAATACTCTCAGTAGATAGGGATGAGGCCACTAGATGACCATGGCAAGAGGTAGGTAGAAGAGGGTAGCAACTAGCAGGGCTAGCCTTTGATTACACACAGCTTTCCATTTTTGATTCATGGGCTCTGATTGTTGCCCCTATTGTACACTTGATCTGATCATGACAGCATATTTTTGATGATATATTTGAGATGATTCAGTTTATGATATGTCTTATGATGTGTGGATGCATTTTAATTTTCTATGAGATGTTATGGGATGCTTCTATTTTATGATCCTACTATATGATGTATGCTTCTATATATGATGGATGTATTTATTTTTGTATCTTTCCTATGCATTTTGATGATTACATGGATGCAATGTATGCTACTGATGATGTATCAACATGCAAATGATAAATGACATGCAAATGATTAATAATGATAATGGATGCTAATAATTTTTATGTCCTTAATGATTCATGTATGATGCGAAATAAATGTAATGAAATTATTTCTTAAGGTACTTAGAATAAAAAATCTATATTATTCCTCATAACTTAAGATGATGATAATGTGGTATGATTTATATGATATGATATGCACTTATGTTGATGATTTGGTGGATGCAAGGTGTATACATTGGCGATGTTCTGATTAACTATCATGATACCATGTTAGTATGGAACGAAGATAGAAGAAAAATATATCCCACAAGCTTTTAGAATGATGGTGATTTGCTTACCAGGAGTTATGATTTTCAAAGGGCCAATTACATTATGTTTGATAACACACATAGGTATGATGCATCAAGGTATAAATAACCAGGATGGCATTGTACCTAGTGTGATGGACTTTGACTTGACAATCAGATAGGTGTATTATTGTTCACACTTAGCATACAAAACCTTATTCAAGATGTAGTTCATACATTCTAGACAGCTCAGACCAAAACATAGAAAAGAAAGCCTTGCTATGTTGTCAACAAGATGCCTAAAACATTCTCCCTACAAACCAAAAAAAAACATACATGACTAAGTTATTTTACAAGAGTATCCGACAAGCACAGTAGATAAAAAGATAATGATCGTTACCCCATTCATTTCTCTCTAAACCTGTTTTGTTTAGGCATCATCGAGAGGTCCTTGGAATGAGCACAAAATAAGATAAGTCATAAAGACCAAGAAAAAAGTAAAAAAACAAGGAAATTTTCTTCATACCACTAGCCAAGGCTAAACTAAGGTGAGATACCTGATGCTTATGTCCATCATGGGAAAGATACATCCTAGGACATGTTGTGATTAGGTTTTTGATGAGATTGATTGGATGATAAGCTATTGATGCTTTGAGTTGATTAACTTGCATGCTTACTGACTTAGACTTGAGACTTTGAGGATTAGGGTGTTCACTTTTTGAAAACTACTAGACTTGCTTTTGACTGACCCACCAAAGGATGATGATTATTGCGGGTGAAAGAGAGATGAGACGGGTGCACCATTTTGGGTTTTTTCAAATGTTTTGAGGTTGTTTTTTTTCTTTGGGTTTTTGAGATTTTTCATTTTTTTGGATTTTCAAGATTTATGACCAAGAGACTGACATAAAGACCTATCTTAGGGGTCTCAGGAGCTGATCCATAGATTAGCCTTGCCTACGTTATACACGCAGAGACCACGTAGTTCGACTGGTGACAAACTTGACTCAATGATGAGATAGATGGGAAAATAGATTGTCAAATTATTACAACGAACACCTAAAGGACTGACCTAGGGTGTCTCGAGGGATGATAAAATATCAACCTTTCCTATGTTCAAGCTTAGAGATGACGTAGTTCAGACAAGATGATTTTATTTTATATTTTTTAGATTTTTGACGTGTTTTAGATTTTGATATGATTTTTTGAATGTTTTTGGGTTTTTAAATTTTAAGGAAGATCACCAGAATATACACGAATCCGATCTGATGCAGGTATAGGAACATGCCCCCAATGTGATGTGATAGAATACTTCGATAAAGATAGGAAAAACTGACCTTAGGAACATGCCAACTAGTACTATGGTGGAACATGATACGAGCACAAGATTAGACTATGGTACGGTTACGAATGGATGATGACAAGACAAATGTAATGTAATGGGTGAGTGTGCTGAATGGACCATGAAGATCGTAGTGGATGGAGAGTGATTTATTTATGCTTGGTGCTTTTTTGCTAGGTTTTTACCAAGGTACTTATCCAAAGCACCATCGAAGTGGTTTTCACTACAGGACGATTTTTTATTTACTGTTTTCAATCCTTTTTTCTGATTTTTTGGACTTTTGTATTTTGTATTTTTTTTGTTGTCACCAAGACACCTGTTTACCAGGTTTTCATTAGGGTGACCATTTTTTCAGGACATTTTTTTGATTTTTGATTTTTTTGGTTCTATGTCTTTTTTAGGCATAAAACTTTTTGAGATGACAATTGTTCAGGGGCTCCTGCAGAGGCTCACCTTCGAGTGTTGATAGTTGATATGCCTCTAATTTATAGCTTTTTGTGATGAAAAAAGTCCCAACCAGTTGGGCTCAAATTTTCCTTTTCTTTTTGGATTTGGCATGTTCTTCTGATTTTCTTTTAGCCCCTTTTTCTTCGACTTAGAAGGTGCATCTCCTAATCTTTTTGTTGTAGCTATGTTTTAGGCAGTTCTGATAGACTTGTAGATGGTTGAGGGCCTCCATGCACCATTCATCTAATAATTCTATCTCATTTAACCTTGAAATATGATATTCCTCATCTATAATGAGGTTTTTGCAGTGATATCCTTAATGATGGGAGCTCGATCTTGATTGGGAGGATGGATTTTGATCTATAGACCAGGGAGAATGGGGTGGCACCTGTTGGTGTGTAGATTTTGGTGTGGTAGGCCTATAAGGTGAGGTTTAGCTATAGATGCCAGTCACGTCCAGAGTCATTGACTATTTTCTTCAAGATTTTCAAGATAGTTTTATTAGTGGCTTCTGCTTGGCCATTACCTTGTGGATAGTATGAATTAGAAAAGCGATGCTAGATTTTGAATTTGTGGCATAGATCATGGACATCCTGATTCTTGAAAGGTGTCCCATTATCAAAGATAATGGATTGAGGGACACCGTATCAAAAAATGAGATAGTTCAGGATGAACTTGGATATCTATTTTTCGGTTATGTCTGTCATGGGAATCGCTTCGACCCAATTTGTAAAATACTTTGTAGCGGTGATGATGAATTTGTGGCTGTTGGATGGAGTGGGTGTGATTTTGTCGATGAGATCAAGCCCCCACTGCGAGAAGGGACAAGGTGCTACAATAGGATGGAGCTCTTGAGCTGGTGCATGAATAAGGTCTCCATGCTACTAGCACTTTAAACACTTTTTGAAAAAGTCATGTGCCTCTCTTTCCATTGGTGGCCAGTAGTATTCATTTCCCAACAACTTCTTGGCCAAGGTCATACCACTTGACTACGAGCCACAAGTGCCATTGTGAACCTCCGTCAGAGAAGTTAGGGCTTCCTCAGGATTTAAGCAACGTAATAGGGTTCCTTCAATACTCTTGCGATAGATGGTTTCTCTTAGGATGACAAAACGGGTGGAATTTTTGACAAAGGCTCGTTTAAGGTTTGGGGCTATGTCAGTTGGGAGAAATCTTATTCTTAGGTAGGTATAGATGTTGTGATACCAGGGATCACCAAGACCAATGAGTTCACACACATATTCTGACTCTGGTACCTCAAATGTGGGTACAAGAAGCTACTCTACAAAGAATTCATGCTTTGAGACATTGTGAAGTATATCCAGTAAAGATCCAATTATTGTCATGGTGTCAGCTACTTTGTTGTTAGCCCTCGGTATCTTCTCAAAGGTGATATCAATGAATTATTCTTTGAGGCTCTCTATTAAGTTTTCTTATGGTGTCATCTTATCATCCTTAGTTTGGTACTCACCATTGACTTGGTTGATAATAAGTTGTGAATCCCCGTAAACCTTTAGTGTTATGATCCACCACTGTGCTGCAATATTGAGACATATGGTTAAAGCCTTGTACTCTGCAATGTTGTTAGTGCAGGGGAATGCCAATACAATCCACCTATGGGGTGATGAAGAAAACACCAGCTCCTGATCCATGTTGTGTGTATGAGCCATCGAAATAGAGTTTTCAGTGATCGACTATGCTGAGATTGAAGATGGATTCATCTGGAAATTCTAAGATTAGTGGATTCTCTGAATAGATTGGAGCCTTTTATAGTTGGTTTGCAATCACTTGCCCCTTAATAGCTTTGTGCTCTACATATTCAATATCATGTTCAATCAATATCATAACCCACTTTGATGTCCATCTTGTAAGAGTTGCCTTAGAGAGTAGGTATTTTAGTGGATATATCTTTGCAATCAACTTGATTTGATGAGCCAACACGTAGTGTTTGAACTTTTGGGCTACAAACACAACTGCTAGGTAAGTTTTTTATTTTTGCATGTAATTGAGCTCATGCCCTACCATTGTCATGTTGATGTATTATATCGCTCTCTCTCTTTCGTTTTCATCGTATTGGGCTAACAGGGCACCGAGAGCTACCAAGGTTGCTGAAATATATAGAATTAGTGGTTTTCCTGGAATAGGTGGCATTAAAAATAGTGGCATAAGTAGATTTTCTTTGATTTTACCAAACGTCTGATCACACTTGTCATCACACTTGTATGTTACTCCCTTGTGGTGTATGGTTGTGCCCACAAAAGGATATAGAAGTCACAGAAAATACTAAGCTGAGAATTGGACATTCCAGTAGGTGACTAACATCTTCTCATGGTCGTTCATTTACTTGTCAAACCAGGGAACGTATACTTGAAATGGAACGGCACTGTATGTGCACTAAGAACCGATTCTAGCCACAACTTAAAGGAAATAAATGCATGAAAGAAATTCTACTTCAGATGCAAGTACATAAAGCAAAATATTATCAACTTAAGCATAACTTAGCGAAAGCAGGAATCATAACAACTATTTCTGAGAATCAAACCAGGAACTGGTCTTATACTGTAGGAACAGACATGGGGATGGATTCCTTATGCTGCAGGAACAATACAAGACTAAGTTTGCGCTAAACTTCCTGAAATGAAATTCTAACTGATAAAACAATAGGAAGTAAACTACTAACTAAAGATACTTACTAAGTGGCCCCCCTTAGCAAGCATCAACCAATTTAAACAAGAGTTGAACTCAAAACTTCATTAGATTTTTATTCATGAACTCAAAATCACGTACATGGTTGTTCTGCTTGTAAGAAAACTTTAACACAAAGCTCTGTTTTTCATTATGATAGTAATCTCAATATACTCTGTTCTATCTCTATTCTCTAGTCTAATTTCTTCTTAATCATCCCCGTTCACTCACGCAGGAGGAACATTTATTTAAAGAAAAACAACTAACTAACTAACTAACAGAGAAAGATGTGGATATAAATGCCTTCTGAGGCTAAGGAACAAATTTCATAAATGCAAGTTTATCTGCTCAACAGATTCAAAGAGAATCTAGAACTCCACTCTTCCTAGATTGATGATCAATTCAGTTTCTTCCCAATGACCCGGACAAAGAATTCTCGCTTGAAATGACTCCTTCGATGGTGTGTTGGAAACAAATTTTTCCGCAAGGCCGTGTTTTGCTGTGTATTGACCCATTCATACCAGCTTTAAAAACCTATAGAACACATGGCAACAGAGGCAAAATAAGGCATGCACTCATTATAGCACGATACTCCTCATTAATCACACACATCAAATTCATCTTACTTATCCAAAAACTACATATATCGTATTAGTCAATTGAGAAGTCAAAATAGGGTAATGAACATAGACATACTAAGATATTTAGGCTGCAGGAATATAGGAATGCCTGTCATAGAATACTACCCATTAACATGAAAAGTTTATAACCACATAATTTAAAACATTCATAAAAGAGAGCAAGGGGTTTTTAAAACTATAACATGATATCCAAATTATGAACATATTTTGGGCTCACCATTTGCCCCCTACTTTAGCTAATGCTAGTCGTCTAGCATTAATATTCCTGGCTGTGTCACTGAAATCTATAGGAGTAACATGGCCCTGTAGTGCAGTCCCAAACCTATAGTAGAAACCCCTGCAATTTTGCCATCTTTCATATCTGCGAGCTTCTGTGTCTTCATTAATATCTCTGGCTAGATAAGGATACAGTGGCCACATCAAAGCAGGAGGTCTAAATGTTAGTGGAAGCCACAATTCAAATCTTTCCTGAAGACCCAACTACATATATATTTCTGATCTCCTGACGACTGCTCTTAGATTCAAGGGACTATGAGGCTCAAACTTTCTTAGACCAACTGTCAGCTTTTCCCATCTTGTTTTACTTCTAGAAGCCGAAAGCTTCCAGAATGAATATGGTTGGATTTTAAACTCATCATAAACCTGTTTCCTAAGGTCAAATATCCTTATCCTTGTTGCAGGATCATGAAATCCATATGCAATAGAAAACCAGGTCCTCATAAATGTTTGAGGGTCTGAGCTTTCTGATCTAAGGGAAATAGGTTCTTTTCGTTCAGCTTCCTCATAATCCTCAAATTGTTTCCCATAATTAATTTCATTGGCTGCCCAAGACATAAGTGATCTCAAATGAATGTCACCTATGAAAAGAAGTGGATTCCAATCAGTTTCACAAGGGATTAATAAACCATGTAAATAAAATTCACACATAGAATTCCTTAGCCAATCAGGTGCTATTTGATAAGCATCATAGAATTCTTTAGCAGAATTAAGAACAACGTCAAGGTTGTTAGAAATCCTCATTAACTGGAACCACAAAAACTACTCTTTGAGGCACATTGCATATACTCTGGGAAGTGGCCTACATTCCATTATTTGCCCTGCCACCTTCATCATTTCATTCATCTCCTGGATTTCCTATTTTTGATTTTCAATCTTTTTGTGCAATTTCTTCTTCTCTTCCTCCCACAGACTTTGTTGCATTTGAGTTTTAGCCAGATGGCAGAAACTCAAGGTCTAAAGTGTCATAGGCCTCTAGGTTATCTTAAGGTATTCTAAGTATTCGATTAGAAACGTTCTCTTATACACAACCAATGCTTGTCATGTTTCAGAGGGCAATGGTATTGCATTGGATGTCTCAGGCTGCTCAAATTGCTCCTGTTCTTGCAGCAGGATGAACTCATGTTGTAGGTTAGGAGGGGACTTTGTTTCCTTAGAAATTATTTCAACTACATCAACCAAGTCATCAAGACTTGGCATCCTCTTTTTTTTATTGCCATCATGCTGTACCTCCCCAACCTCCACTCTTTCATTTTGTAGTTCTTCAGGAATATCAATGGAATTTTGTGAAATATTCTCAGATATACTTTGGGAATCATCATGTCTGACTTCTTCAGATTCTTCAAAAATAACTTTAATTTCTGGTTGTCTGGAGGTTGAAGTGACTTTACTCCGTTTTCTTGGTGAAATTCTTGTTGGCAATGTAACAGGTGTATGTGGTTCTTTTGCAGATTTTCTCTTCCTAGTCTACTTGGGGGTTTGAGACTCAGTAGGAGAGGATGATGAAACTATGGTGAAATTAGGTGTTGCTGCAGGAAAAAGCTGGGTAGCACATTTTTGCTTTGCTATTTGAGGGTTTGCTTCAGGAGTATGCTCAACACTAGATGGTTCGCCTATTTTTGTTTTCCATTTCTCTTTCCTTGTGGCAGACCTAGTTTTAACTTGGTTACAGGGCTCAATTATAGTGGCTGCAGGACTAGGTGCTATAGGAGAAGCAGGTTATTTTTGCTCAGCTTCTCTATTCGAAGACTCTACTCTCTTTCTCTTTTTCTTTTTCTTGGATTATGCAGGCAGTGTTCTAGGAGGTTCTAGAGGTTGCAGTCCTTTCTGGGCAACAAATTCTTGCCAAGAAAGGGGTGATGCGTCTCTTAGGGAACGCTCAGTCAGCAGTTTAATAAGGGCATGATGGGAAATAGAATTATCTTTACCCTTCTGAGTTTCACAGGCACTACGCTCCAAAAGATTTAACAGGAAATTTGGGACGTTGACAACTAACCCGTGCCTTATATGACTTAATAATTTGAAGTGATAGGAATGCAAGTAGGAAAAACGTCCTTCACAAGTTAAATACCTGATTATAAAGGAGGCACATTCCGAATATGGATAAGGTAGTGACACCCTTTTGCATCCTTGCTTTGAAACCTCCAAGGGTCCATCAGTTGGCAATGTGAATTCTGCCTTGGCAGAGACGAAATCCCTTCCTGAAGGAAAATTTTCTCCAAATGTAGGAAGTCCTGTTACTTCAACAATTCTTTCCTCTATCACAACAACTGTTAAACCCCATACTATAGCCTCTCCTTCCGAAAGAGTTCTCAGAAATTCGCCTGCATCTTCTTCATCAAAAGAATCTATCCTCAGGAAGTAATTCATCCATCCACACATACTGAATGCCTGAACTATTTGAGGGTCTTGCGTTAAGGCCTCATGAGCTGCTGGTTTATGTCGTACTAGTTGACCACCCATATTCACAACCATTTCTGCTAAAACACCTGAATCTCAACCTCTTTTGAATATTTAAAAAACACTTTTCTTTGCTCTGTTTCTTTTGTTTCGGCTTCTTTACCTTTTTACTTTACCAAAAAGAAATGATATAAAAGATAATTTGCATGCAATGATTTTTAAGAACTACTTGATTAAGCAGTTAACTTGCTGATTAGGGAAAATCACGCATTCATTGGCGGTAAGTATGATAAAAACTGTCTTTAATAGACGTGGCAATGACAAAAGGAAAGAATTTGAAACAGAATATCCCCGCCCCCTACTTAGGATTTGGCATGTGTCCACACATGTGCGAAAGAATAGGCGAAGAATGGGTAGTAATGACTAATAGACATATTGTAATAAATGAATAAATAAAATGATTAAATGATGTGACAAATAAAAAGAATATCGCGTACCTTGTAATTAATGCTCGTGGATGTTGGTAGATATCACAGCACAACTGGAAATGACTACTTGAAAAGAAACCATAATTGAGGTGGTACGATAGGTGGATGACATGGATGGGTGACATGGAAAAGAAAAATAGAATGAGTGAATGATGGTGATGGATGGTGATGGAGAAAGTGACTTTCGTGAAAAGAAAACCTTTATTATGGATGTTCAACATAATTTCAAAGAGATGCTGCAGGAAGAAGATCGAAACCCTTTGCTGCATGAAGATCACTGGTCGCAGGGGAAACAAACTGCTGCATGAATTCTTCTTTTGAAGTCGGCTTATGGTACAACCGAAGATGGTGTCCATTAACCAACAATTTGAAATGGACAGGATCAATTGTTGCCAACTGTATTGAACCATTATCAAATAATTTTTCAATTTCATATGGACCAAGCCACCTTGTCATGAGCTTACCTTGATTCTCTTTATACTTGGAGTCGTAGAGTAGGGCCCAATCACCAACGGAGAAATGCTTTGTGCGGATATTATGATCATGCCATTTCTTCCTTTACTGTTGTATTGCTTCAGTGTGCTGGAGGGTAGCTTTCCTCATCTCGTCCAATGCATTTAACTATAGGAGGCGTTCGTTCTGTGCTTCTAAAAGATCAATTTGAAGCTGAAGTGCAGTCCGTAAGGTCTTATGCTCAAATTCAATTGGCAACATGGCAGTTTTACCATAAAGTAACTCAAAAGATGTAAACCCTGTAGTTGTTTTCCATGTTGTCCTATAAGCCTAGACTGCTTCTAGAAGATGACTGCTCCAATCTTTCTTGTGTAACTGGACTATTTTCATAAGGATTGCCTCAAGTTCTCTGTTAGTTACCTCCGCCTGACCATTGGCTTGAGGGTGATAAGGGCTTGATTTCCTGTGTCTGATCTTATAGTCATTCATCATTACAGTGATCAGGTTTGAAGTAAATTGAGCTCCCTGATCAGTAACAAGTTCTCTCGGGACTCCAAATCTAGTAAAAATTTGTTCATAAAGAAACTCAACAACCTTATTATCACGTGCATTGGTCATTGCCACATGCATTGGTCATTTCTTTTACTTCCACCCATTTTGTCACATAATCAGTGCAAACTAAGATGTAGGATTTTCCATCGGATGGAGGATCAATTGGCCCAACAAAATCCACTCCCCACTTATCAAAGGGAGTAACTACCACTTGTGGGTACAAGGGCATTTCATCAAACTTCGTTGGTCTCCCCATTATTTGACATATGTCACATTTTCTGGTGTAAGCTACAACATCCTTGTGTAGTGTGGGCTAATAGTACCCTATATTAAGCACTTTCATTGATGTTCTTTTAGATGCAAAGTGCCCACCACATGGCTCATCATGACAAGCATGCAAAATGTCATATGTCTCATCCTCTTTGACACACCTTCACATGACTTGGTCAGGCCCTATGTAAAACAAACAGTCTGCAATCCATGAAAAGTTAAAACTTTTCTCAATCAACAACTTCCTATCTTTTGGTGAGAAGTGAGCTGGTATTTTGTTGGCTGCTAAGTAATTTGCAATATCCGCATACCATGGTGATTGAGCAGCAATAGAAAATAGATGTTCATCAGGAAAGGTATCATCAATTACCTTAGATGTGGCAGGTGTAGCTGTTTGAATTCTTGACAAGAAATCAGCCACCACATTTTCCCTACTTGGCTTGTCAATAACTGTGACATCAAATTCCTGCAACAATAGTAGCCACCTTGCTAATCTACCAGATATGGCAGACTTATTCATAAGGTGCCTTATTGCTGCATGGTCTGTATGAAAAAATATTTGGTAACCAGTGACATAATGCCAGAACTTGTTCAAAGCATACACAA
Organism: Sequoiadendron giganteum; assembly: GCA_007115665.2. NCBI lineage: Eukaryota > Viridiplantae > Streptophyta > Pinopsida > Cupressales > Cupressaceae > Sequoiadendron > Sequoiadendron giganteum. The sequence goes on along the minus strand of CM021109.1, from coordinate 231,069,305 downwards.
CTAATAGCAATTCTTTTTCTGTGACAGTGTAGTTTAATTCCGAGCCTTGAAGATTTTTGTAGATGAAATACATAACATGCTCCATGGAACTCTCCTTTTGTCCTAACACTACCCCTATTGCATAATCATAAGCATCTATATGTATGTGAAAGGGAAGACTCCACTTTGGTCCTTGAAAAATAGGGGCTTTAGTAAGTAAGTCCTTAAGCTGCAGGAAAGATTGGTCACAAGCCTCAGTCCAGTTGAATTCACAATTCTTAGTCAATAAGGCATACAGGGGATTGGCAATTTTGCTGAAGTCTTTAATAAATCTTCTATAGTATCTAGCATGCCCTAAGAAGCTTCTAACATCCTTTTGTTTCATAGGTGTTTGTAAATTTAGAATAACTTCTATTTTTGCAGGATCAACCTGAATTCCTGTTGGAGAGATATGATGGCCTAAAACAATTCCTTCTTGCATCATCATAAAACACTTTTAACTATTCAATGATAGATTATGATCTTCACATCTCTGTAGTACTTTCTTCAAGTTGGCTTGAGCTTCCTCAAATGTTGCACCATAAGCAGTAAAGTCATCCATGTATATTTCCATGCAATCATGTGAGATGTCTGAGAAGATACTTATGACTGCCCTCTGGAAAGTTGCAGGTGCATTACAGATACCAAAAGGAAAAACTAAGTAGGAAAACATTCCCCAAGGGCATGTGAAAGTAGTCTTTTCTTGATCCTCAGGAGCAATCTTTATTTGATTGTACCCGCTGAAGCCATCTAAGAATGAGAAGTACTTTTTCCCAGCTAAATTATCTAGAATTTGATCAATGAATGGAAGAGGAAAGTAATCTTTCTTTGTTGCCAAATTAAGCTCTTTATAATCTACACATACTCTCCATTTCCCTCCTTTCTTAGGAACAATAACCAATGGGGAAACCCACTAACTATCTAAGATTTGGTAGATAAAGCTAGCTGTTAACATTTTCTGCAATTCTTCTTTAACAATCTCTCTCAAGGCTGGATTTGTTTGTCTTTGAGGCTACCTGATAGGTTTGAACTCACTGTTAATGAATATGCGATGTGTGCAGACTTTTGGGTCTAAACCCTTCATGTCACCATATTCCCAAGCAAAATATGACTTATGACTGGTAAGCGTTTTGACCATAGATTCTTGTTGCTCTCTGGTGAGGTTTTTATTGATACTCAAGGTTTTTCCTGTGGCTACCTCAACTTGAGACGTTAAATCAACCATAGATACTTTAGGCAGAAATGGTATTTCTACCTCATGGGGTAGCAAGGTGTGTAAGCAGTCAGTTGCTACAGGATAATGGGTTGATGCAGACGGAGGAAGAATGGTCTGCAAGGAGCATGGATTTTTTTCACAATGAAAGTATTTGGTACCATAGTTATTTATCAGGATATTGGACAGTATATCTTCTTCTTTTTCTTGTGCAACAAAAGGCTCTCTGATAATCATCATTAAATTGGCCACAGAATTTAGTCCCTCCTCTTCTCCCAAATCTAGCCAAACAACCTCTTCAGACCCAAGTTGGGGCTGGGCTGGAGAATAGAGGGTGAGCTTATTTGTACTATATCCATCAAATATTGTCATGTTACCCGACCTACAACCAATGTAAGCATCAATAGTTCCCAACCAAGGCCTTCCTAGTATGACAGGGTATCCCCCCAATGATTCCTTTGGAGATAAGACCATAAAGTCAACAGGATACTCCCAGAAATCCAAGGTGACTACCAGATCTTCAACTACCCCATCAGGTTTGACAGTTGAGCTATCAACAAGCTGCAATATTGTAGGTGTAGTCCTTAAGTCAGAAATACTAAGTTTTACAACTAGGTCCTTTGTCATGACGTTAATAGCTACTCCAAGATCCACTAAAGCATTCTTAATCTGCAACCCATTAATATTGATCTCTACCACAGGACTGCCTAGGTCTAAATATTTTGGGATGGTAAGCTTCCCTAGCATTAAATTAGAGAGTTGACTTATGACATGGACATTTTGAGGGTCTTTCTTTTTCCTCCCCGATTTCTTCAAACATGCCTCCTTGATAGCTTTACTATAGATAGGTACCTCTTTGATTGCTTGGAACAGGGGAATTTTCACACATATATGCTTTAGCTAGTCAAGGATGTCAAAGGTAGGTTCCTCTTGATTTTTACTTTTTCACCTTCCAACCTTTGTGGGAAAGGAGGGAACACTTTATCAGATGCCTTAGGTAATGTTGGAATCTGAACTAGCTCATTTGGTTGGGCTTGGTCATTAGTATCTTCTTCTTGGTCAGTCTCCTCAGATGGAAATTTTGAGATTATGGGAGGAGATGGTGTGGGCAGCATGGTTTCTAAACGTAAATTGATATTATTCAGGTTAAGAGCATAGGCAGGCTGATGACTAGGATCAACAAAATAGACTTGTTGTTGTTGTTGTTGCTGCTACTGCTGGTTATTTGGATTAGGTGCTGTCTGAGCAGGTAGTTGGGTTGGCTTTGGATTTTGTCCTTGATTAGCTATAGAAGGTGGCATAATGGATTGTTGATGTGGTTGTTGCAGGAAACTAGTGGGTGGATTCGACCATTGCTAGTCTCCTCTCCATTGGTTAGCCTGCTGCCAATTCCCTTGCAGAGGTTGCCACTAGTTTTGCTATGGTGATTTCCAATTCCCTTGTGAGGATTGCCAATGGTTTTGCTGGGCATTTGGCTAAGGGTTATTCCACTGAGGTTGGGAGTATGGCCCATAGTTTGGAGGGTACTGTTTTTGCCACTGACTATTATATGAACCAAAATTTTGCAAAGGGTCCTAAGGCATACCTTGTCTTGGGGCCCATGGCCTGTGCTAAGCAACAAAGAACACCTCCTCCTCTCCTTCAATGGTTTTAAACTCAATAGGGAGATTTTGTACCTCCAAATTGGCCACTGCTTTGCATCGGCAGTCTTTCTTTTTTGTCGACAGTGGGGGCAATATTCAGCTAACATTGCCTCAGCTTCCTCTTTCTTCCTTCTTGCGTGCATCGTATCCAGTTGAGTAGCCACATCGTTGATGATATCCTGCTTGAAGTCAGACAAGAGATTATTAATCTCCACTTTTGATACTCCAGAGCCACTTCCTTTTATAGAAGAGGGTCTAAACCCCCTTCCCTTCTTTACAGCTTCTCTGGAGTAATTGAGACAGATTTTCTTGATATCATCCCAATCGCTTTGGGTGACATCACCTCCTGCCATGAGGTCAAGGGCCTCCATGCAAGTATTATTAACTCCTCTCAAGAAGAGAAGCTTTTGAGATTCCTCATTCAGCTCATGATGGGTATTCTTCTGCACACTAAACAAGAACCTTGACACATAATCCTCCAAGGTTTCATCCTCCTTTTGTGATATTTTGAAGATGTCATCTCCTCTCATATCATTTTCTCTACAATATTCTTTATATTTACCCAAGAACAGAGTCTTCATTTCATCCCAAGCGTTAGCTACATTGGCTCCCAATCCCATGAACCATCTCAAGGCTGCCTCTTTTAGAGTAGAGGGAAACAATTTCAGCTTGTGTGTTGAGGTTGTATAGTCATAGCTTCTACAAAGGATGTCAAATTCAAACAAGAAGGTATGAGGGTCCTCAGTAATAAGTCCATAGAACTTTGGTAGTACTGAGGCAGGGATGTTCTTGAGGTTATTATTGTCATGCAGGCCAGGGATTGGGAATGGAAAAATAGAATTTTCCATTCTTGGTTGTGTTCTTGGATTAGCTCCTGGTTAATGAACTACAAGAGAAAGGGAACTATTTGATTCTGTCTCTTCGAATAGGCTAAGGCTTATTTTAGAGGAAGAAGGTGAGGTAACTAAGTCTTGGCCAGCATCCAGATATGGGGCGTCTTGGAATAGGTTCAGTTCAATTTCTTCAATATCTATGCTCCCAGGAAGGAATCTTCCAAATTGGTCTCTTCTTCTATGCATGTAACTGATTTAACTGAAAATTTGAAGGAATTGAAAATTCCTGAATAAACATACTAAGCTACTACTAACAATGACTATGACAGGTTCTTAGCTTGACACCATCCCCAACAACGATGCTAAAAATGGCTGCACCCACAAAAGGATATAGAAGTCGCGACAAATCCTAACCTGGGAATTGGACATTCCAGCAGGTGACTAACATCTTCTCATGGTCATTCATTTACTTTTCAAACTAGGGAACGTATACTTGAAATGGAGTGGCACTGTATGTGCACTAAGAACCGATTCTAGCCACAACTTAAAGGAAATAAATGCATGAAAGGAATTCTACTTCAGATGCAAGTACATAAAGCAAAATCTTATCAACTTAAGCATAACTTAGCGAAAGCAAGAATCATAACAACTATTTCTGAGAATCAAACCATGAACTGATCTTATGCTGCAAGAATAGACACAAGGATGGATTCCTTATACTGCAGGAACAATACAAGACTGAGTTTGCGCTAAACTTCCTGAAATGAAATTCTAACTGATAAAACAACAGGAAGAAAACTACTAACTAAAGATATTTACTAAGTGGGCCCCCTAAGCAAGCATCAACCAATTTAAACAAGAGTTGAACTCAAAACTTCATTAGCTTTTTATTCATGAACTCAAAATCACGTACATGGTTGTTCTGCTTGTAAGAAAACTTTAACACAAAGCTCTGTTTTTCATTATGATAGTAATCTCAATACACTCTGTTCTATCTCTATTCTCTAGTATAATTTCTTCTTAATCATCCTCATTCACTCACGCAGGAGGAACATTTATTTAAAGAGAAACAACTAACTAACTAACTAATAGAGAAAGATGCGGATATAAATTCCTTCTGAGGCTGAGGAACAGATTTCATAAATGCAAGTTTATCTGCTCAACAGATTCAGAGAGAATCTAGAACTCCACTCTTCCTATATTGATGATCAATTCGGTTTCTTCCCAATGACCCGGACAAAGAATCCTTGCTTGAAATGACTCCTTCGATGGTGTGTTGGAAACAACTTTTTCCACAAGGTCGTGTTTTGTTGTGCATTGACCCGTTCATACCAGCTTTAACAACCTATAGAACAAATGGCAATAGAGGCAAAATAAGGCATGCACTCATAATAGCATGATACTCCTCATTAATCACACACATCAAATTCATCTTACTTATCCAAAAACTACATATATCGTATCAGTCAATTGAGAAGTCAAAATAGGGTAATGAACATAGACATACTAAGATATTTAGGCTACAAGAATATAGGAATGCCTGTCATAGAATACTACCCATTAACATGAAAATTTTATAACCACAGATTTTAAAAAATTCATAAAAGAGAGCAAGGGCTTTTTAAAACTATAACATGATATCCAAATTATGAACATATTCTGGGCTCATCAGCATACATGTGAATATGCAATCTGTTTATCTACCAGTTGCACTATGAATCTTTAGATGGATTGGAGTCAGCCTTGCAGGCCTCTAAACTGTTTTAGTGTCTTGGGCGCTTCCATGTCGAGGATTTCTTTTACCTTGGTGATATCCATTTCTTTTCGTCTCATTGATACTATATATCCTAGAATTTTACTTTATTGTACCCCAAAGACACATTTCTTAGGGTTGAGTTTGACCTTGTATTTCTACAGTCTATCAAAAATGGCACTTAGGGCTACTATGTGATCTTGTCTTTTCTTTGATTTGGTCAGTATATCATCCACAGAATCTTCAACAATTTTGTGTATCATATCATGAAATATTAGTGTCATGGCCCTTTGATATGTCGCCCCTGCATTCTTTAGCCTAAATGACATCATGTTCCAGCAGTAGGTGCCCCAAAGACATGTAAATGATGTCTTATGCTAGTCCTCCTTTGCGATCATTATTTGGTTTTACCCTAAGAAGACATCCATCGGTGATAGCATCTCGTGTCTGGCCATCATATCCACTATCATATCAATGTTAAGTAGTAAAAAGTCATCCTTATGACACACTTTTTTAAGGTCTCTAAAATCAGTGCAGATACAGATGCCCCCATTTGGCTTTGAAATTGGCACAAGATTGGTCACCCATTCTGGATAATCAATTGGGCGTAGAAAGCTGACATCCAAGAGTTTTTGTATTTCTACCTTGACTAGCAAGGCTATCTGAGGGTGCATCTTTCTTAATCTTTGTCTTACTAGCTTTGCTCCTGGGTAAACAACCAAGTGATGAACCACGACTTCTGGATCGAGACCCGACATATCGACATAGGTCTATGTGAAGTTCACCTTTCTTTCTTTTAGAAATGCAGCCAATAGTTCTTGTTCTCCTATTAGAAGTGATTAGACATAGAAGGTGATCTGTGGTGTTGCTTCGGCTCCTAGATTGATAGGATTGCACCGTTTTTCCAAGACTGTTGATTTCTCCTGATGAAGTGTAGTAGGGGGAGATTGAATCCTTCATCCTCTAGCACCTCAGAGAGGTTTTCACCATTAGATGCATCCTTTATTTTTACTATTCTTTGGTTAGAGAGTGTCACAGTGTGGTTTTCACTCAATGATCCTGAACTTATTCTCATTCTTTTCCTTTTTTTACTAAAGGACTCAATCATCTCCCCATAATAAGCCTATGTGTCTAATGTGATGTCAAACCCAGCCTTGTGATATCCACATGGTACTGTATCCCTTAGTCCCATGAATTTTGAGAGTGCTTCATTATTTTTGAATGTGTTAAGAACTGGTGGTCCTCGTCGGTCATAATTGATGAGTTGAGGGTAAACTAGGATTATCTTGTGGGGCTAGTGGTGTGACCTGATAGATGATGTACTAATAATGAGTAAGGAGGAGTCCTCAAAATGATTGGGAAGACCTGTTATGGTATCCTCGTCATCACTACTACTATAGACCTCGGTAATGAAAAAGGTGAAATTATCTAGGGGCAGGCCTATTGATATGGGTATTTGGAGGGCAGCTACTGATAACTGAGGAGGAGACCGAACTGCTCTACTAGGGGTCATACTACTAGACAAAAAGATCATCAATTTCAAGGATGATTGGTGTGACATTTGGATGGAACACTAGAATCTGCTCCCATGCCCAGATGTGTAACAAAGTAACTCCAACCTTGAGGGCCCGACTATCCAGGTGTGAAAACTCATGTAAATCACTGTATAAGGAAGCCAACATCACTGGCCCCCAAGAAAAGCACTCTCTATGGACACACATGCACTCCCATGCTAGTCCCCAACCTGGACTGAAGTATCGGCCCCACTGATATGGTGCCACAAGACTAGAAATGATGGCCACAATGATCAACCTGTAGATAGGCTCTCTACCCCAATATCAGTCCAAATCAATCTGTCCATCAAAAAGGATGAGCTCATCAACACCCATAACATCAAAGCAGTCCTCCCTACCCTCCTCTGGATAATAAATCACTCTGGCTCCATGGATAGGCAATCACAGAATGCGCCAGACATCCTCGAGAGTAATGGTAGCCTCGTTGATAGGAAGAATGAAGGAAGAGGTCTCACTATGCCACCGCTCAGCCAAAGCTATCATCATACCTAAGTGCATCCAAACAAGAGGGAAATACACAATGAAATTTGGCAAATCCTAAATCCCTAACTAGGCCACACGACGCTACTTTAGCATGTGACCAATTTTGACCATCAGAACCCTAATCTCCTAACTACATCGCATGACACTATTCTCATACATGGCATAGTTAAGGACCTTGCGGTGCGGGCTGAGCATTTACATCAGTGCTATATAGCGTTGCCTAGCTTAAAGCTGGTTTTGACCCTATTTAATGCACGTAAAATAAAAAATTAAAAGTCGGGATGGGGGTACATACCACATGCCCTACGTTGGTTGACCGCTGGTGCACTCACACTCTCTCCAACACATGCCTAGGAAGCTATCATTGTGCCATCTCAATCGAGGCTTAGAGCTCAATGTGTAGAAAATTCTAAACGCTAAGTATGCAAATGTAGTGAAAGTGACCCCTCAAGGTCTTTTTAAGCCTGCAAATTAGGGTTTTTTGACCTAATTTGGCCATTGAACTAGGTTTTTGGCTCCCCGATCCTATTTTTATCCAACCGAGGGCCATTTTGTGTCCTTCTTTGCGTTTTAACATGTTTTTTGGCATTCTGGGGCATTTCTGGACTTGTAGGGCACCTTGTCTTCTTTTTCCGCGAGATCATCTAAAAATTTAAAAAAAAAAATTGATCTCTCGAGGGGGAAATATATCAGCATAATCCTTCCACTGGGGCAATAGTGGGGCATTCAAAAAATCCTAAAAAAATTGAACTTTGATCACAACAGTTTATTCTTGAATCAATTCAACAAGTACATTGCTTCAAAGAGGGTCAAAATGTAGACATGGAAAATATACAATTCGATCCAACACGCTTGATCTTGATTACTAACGTCATTTCTTCCTCAATCACACTCTTGTCTTATACCTTCTATCTCTTAATTACATATATCATTATTTATTTAATCAGGTCTTTCTCCTCCATTGATTAAATTAATCAAGTTAATCCCTCTGCAATTAAATAATTCATCTTATTTAATTAACCTCTAAAGTCTTCTGAGTAAATTGAATAAATTAAACCTTATTTGATTTAACCTAATATTATTCCCTTTAGTTAAATAAATCTAAAATATTTATTTAATTAATCCTTTCCTCTCAATTTTGATTTAAATCAACTCCTAAATTTGAGATTGTCAAATCATCTAATCTCTCATTAAATTGATCAAATCTTGATTAATTTAATCTTAATCACTAAAATCCTCTAGAGAATTCAACTTGCACGTAATTGATTTATTTAATTTCCTATTTTCTCTCAACATGGAATAAATGAGGAATATTCTTTCAAATTTGAATTCAAAATCCAATTGGATTTGTACATCCAACAAGGCATTCACTCCTCTTACATGTCCTTGTGCATTGAGCCAAGTGACATTTATTTCATTCCTCTTTCCCTCTCACAAGTCATTTCCTCAATTTCAAATTCAAACTAATTGCATTTATTGGCACTTTGACCAAAATGTGCACAACCTTGAACCATTCACATCTTGAGAAGTGGCACTTGGCCATTGAATGTTGAATGATCCCACATTGCTCAAATTCACTCTCTCTTCCATTTTGGAAATCTATAAATGAGAGGTTCTTCCTCTCATTCTATCATCCACCATCTAGAGAAAAGTTACTCCCTTCACATTGAGAGCTAATTTTATCCACTCCACAATCAAGTGCTCATCATTTTCATGATTTCATAGCTAGGTCATGCCAAAATTGCATCAAGGAGCTTCAACCATCATCAAATTATCAAAGAGATTACAAAGGAGTTGGGAAAGGGCCAATTTTGACACACCAATTGGCACCAACTCCCCCATGGGATCAAGAGTTGCATGCTTAATTAGGATTTCTTTATCTTTTCATGTTTTGTTCTTGTTTTTCCTATTTTTGAGCATTGTAAATGGATTTCATGGGGAATCCTTGTTTTATCTTGCATATAAACTTAACTATGTGTTTGTTTGTTGTGTTTGTGTAGGTATAGGATAAGGGTTCACAAAATTATTTGATGTGTCCACCACAATATTGAGTAAAAATTGTCACATGAAGAGCTAGTTCTCTAAGGGTAAAACATTTGCAAGCCAAAGAGTAGCATCAAAATTTGAGCTACAAAGGATAATTAAAATATTTATATGGTTATTTAAAATACTTTAAAAATTTGCTTGAGAATTAGTTGTGCCAAACTTTTAACTTACACTTTATTTTGAAGGTAGGGTACAACAACGATAACAGTTAAATGCCTTAAAAAAAATTGTTAGACAAAATGGGTAGATTTGAATTTTCATAGATCACTTTTTACATAATCTACAAGAAATATCGTAATCTTTATTTTCAACTAAAAAAGGATCTAGAAAAATACATATCTATAAATTTATAAGTACAAATGTTTAGTCTATAAATAAATACACATTGATTAAGGGTGGACTGCATTTTCTCTTCTTAAAAAAGTTTTTGACATGTTAGAATATGGGCCATATTCTATTGAATAGCTCTGAAATTTGAAACATAGTAGACAATCTTTACTTAAGTATTAATTTAAAGTTTTAAACCATGTTTCCACAAAAACATTATGTAGACTATAACTACTCAAAACATAAAGAATTTCCTATAGATTTTACTCATGAAGTAGATATTCTTGTTGTTGTAGTAGGTGTGCCAAATTTGGTTCGTGGTGATTGGCTAGAACCTGGTGCAATACTAATTGATCTTGGCTTCAATGGAGTAGAGGTATGGTACCTTATAACTTCCTTTTTCAAAAAATGTTTGTAAGTAAAAGATGGTTAATATATAATAAATTAAAACTATTGCTTCCACTTTTGCAGGATCCTAGTGCTAAAAGAGAATACCAATTAGTTGGTAATGTTTCCTATGAAGAGGCTTCAAGAATAGTTTCATCAATTAATACTCTACCTTGTGGTCTTGGTCCAATGACTATTGCAATGCTTTTTTCCATTACTCTACAATCAACAAAACAAGCATATGGGTTCAATTGAGGTTTTTGATGTTTGATCAAGGCCTTTTTCAATACACTTCACATTATAAGTTTTATGAGGCTTATAAATGAGTTATCTATTACTAAATGGAATAAAAAGATCATTTTCTATAGTAAGTCATTTTTTGGAGACATTGGGCACCTATAAGAGGACTTAGGACTATATTCTTTTATTTTCATTTGTGCAAAAAATTATAACATTTAAGCAAGTTGGTTATACATGACTCTACGTGCAATGAAAGTTCTAAAGATCTTTGCTTTTTTAAAGAGGATTTTTTTCTCATATATGCTAAATGGTTAAGGAAATATTTCAACTCATTAATATTTACATAATGTTGGAAACATGTAAATTTTGCTTTCTTCATGGCCTAAAAGCACAACCAAAGCATCTCATAATTTTGAAGAGAGCAAATTTTTTTTGTTATAAGGTTCATTTTCTAATGGAAGACAAAGTTGACTCTATAAATGATCAAATTCCTAAATTTAGGTGACAACTGCTTTATCCTGACCAATTGTTCCTAAAACACAACAAACACAATAAATACAAACAAAACTATTCTAAAACTTTCTGGGAGGAACTCCGCAGCTCTGTAGCTCTTGTTCTTTATTTTGTATTATTGCTTCAATTGTTTAATTTTAATTTTAATTTCTATATAATTGAAGTAATTGCATATTTTTAATTACTAATAAATATATTATGGATATCTATTTTCTATTTATATTAATTATAAATGGTTCAACTTATAATATTGTTATTTTTTTAATTGTTATTGCATAATTTTTAATATAGAAAAAAAAAATCCATTGAATTTTATGCAAGAACATGTAGATGAGCAAGATAGAAATGATGACTTCATTAGGGTGATCAAGAGATAAAATCACTACCTTAAAAACTACATTTTCTAGATCAAATATCTACATGCTCTTACATTCCTTCTTAGATTATAATTATTTTTAAGGAAACAAAAGATGGAACATCTAACTTAGAGTATAAATCATAATTTTAACTTCAACATTTGAATTTTTTTAGTTTGTAGTGTGATTTTAATTATTTAATTTTAAAGTATTTTTATTTTCTAAAATTGATATTTTAACTAAATTAAAACAATTGATATATTTAATTAAGGGAAAATCGATAGTATATAGATAAATATAATTTATTTTATATATACAAAAAAAATTGAATTATGTATTTTTATTTTTATACATTAGATTAAATTATGATGGATCATATATCTAAATTAGAAGTTATCATTTGGTTAAATTATCACAAATAAATGATCAAATCCATCAAAATTATTAGGAGTCAAATAAAGATCAGTCATACCAAAAATTAAACTTTGATAAATGATATAATAAAAAATAAATCACCATTCTCACTATTTAAATACAACCTTTGAATATTCTAAATATATTGAAAACTAATTTAAATAAAAAATAATTAAGACAAGACAAGGACAAGAAGAAACATGAACCAAACCCATTTGAAAAGATAACTCCGAATCCCAACCATATAAAAGTGCAGTCGAGATACTTTTTAGAAGGGTATCATGATTACAAATAGCTAAACTTTATTAATAAAAGAAAGGTGTTCTAGTTATAGCTTAGAAATAGAGTATTATAATTTTTATTTTTAGTCACATGACTGAAAATCTGAGTTACAATACACATAAACAACAAGAAAGAAACTTCTCCAAAAAGCTTCTACTATGATGGAAACAAATGCTTGGAGTTATTCAATGCAAGCACATGCCCCTTTCAACTCTTGAAACTTCTAAAATGTGGGAAATCTTCTTGGAGAAAGCTATAACATGTAGAATCCAAGGAGAGTGTTGATCATGTCCCATATATGAAGCTCTCTCCTTCAATGTAGTCAACAATATCCCAACTAGAATCATTCCTCCTTGTGCCATTTGATATGACCAATAGGGTGCTGCCTTTTCTACCATGAATGAAGTTTTTCCTCAATACAACCAAAGATATTACTATTAGTCTCAATTTAGAAAGATTAAAAGTGCATTGTATATTGCAAGTTTACAAAAGTAAGTCCAAACACAACATAAAGATAAATAAATAAAATAATTGTAGGAGACATATCACATCCACAAACATGGGAGAGCTATGCAAAATTGGTGAAATTGTCTTGGAAAATGAAGGCAATAGGGTATTTCCAAATTCAAGACTTTTACTTAATATTGTGGAATAGAAGAAAAAAAATTCATTTATCTACCACCATAGTGAAAATTAGCAATTGCATTTGGTTTATTAAACATGGCCCCTAGTACAACTATTATAGTTGTTAAGAACCTTTGATTATGTTTTGATTTTCACACTACATCTAAATTCATCTCGAAGATTGTTGCAAGAGAAATTGTTCTAAGAGATGTGAACCATTTCCATCATTTTAAATGGGGAGAATGTTCTTGTGGAGAATATTGGTGATGCTAATAAAAAAATCTAAAAAATAAGCTTGCACTATAATAAATTTCACTACATCAGATATCTAGTAATAATGAAGGTACATCCATCAAAGCATAACAACATGGATTTTTTTGTCATATGTTGTAGTTACAAGTGCCCTGTTAGACATACATGAAAATGTGGAAGCATATGCTGGTCTGCTCTAATAGTTCAATAACCAAGCCCTTAAAGCTATAAATTAGAGATTAGATATTTGCACCAATTAGTTATCTTGCTCATCATGAAGGTTCATTTCATTATCAACCTAGGGATGTGAACTTGAAATGGGTCAGCACTATATGTGCACTAGGACTCAATTGTAGTCATCCTCATCCTATAACTCAAAAGGAAATAATATTGAAAGTAAAGTGCTTGAAAGGAATTAGCATAATATTGAGAATAAACCAAAAACTAAACTAAACTTAAATGAATTACAAAAAGAAAAGTCTTAGTAAATAGATAGGAAGTTACTATGTTTTCCTTGGTTGTAGGAACAGACACAAAATGAAGTTCTAATGGTTGCAGGAATATACAACTGCTAATATTGTAACTAATTGTTGAACAGAAAAGAAACTAATGAACTGAATGGATGGAATTCTCACCAAGTGGCCCGCCTTGAATGAGTCTCCTCAAGAATAACTCAGATACAAAAAACTAAAATATCATTTTATTCATTGAAAACATGATTACAATGTAGCAAAAACATAACTACATTTCTTGAAACTAAAAATGCAAGTACAATATCAAAACATTCAACCTCTTGAAGAGGAAAATTTTATCATTATTTATAGAAGTAAAGATTCTAACTAACTTAACTAACAGGGTAGTCGACTCCAATAGATTAGGAGGATTCCATTTATTGAAAGCATGAAAAAGAGGAAAGAGGTTATGCATGTATAGGATTCAGTCAAACTAGACTTGATCTAATGAAAAATCCAACATAACAACACCTCCTAAATCTACTCAACTTATAGAAATGGTTATTAAGGTTAACTTCCACACTCGCTAGAAGTTTCCAACCACTAACTTCTTCAATCTCCATCTCTATTTTACTTTTTCTGCAACTGGGCAGCTGGCATGAACTTCTTCCATATTGCAAGATCCATTTATATCTGCATCCTAATCTAGACCTGCATTATGCCATTAGTGTGTACAAGACAAATGTATATCCATAACCACCTTATGATAACATTCATTCAATCACATGTAAAATTAAAATAGATATATGACATAGTAGGTTAATATCATTGAAACTTATAGGAATAAGTTCATGTCCAGAGTTCATAAGTTATGAGAAATAACATAGAAAGTATTGGTAACTAGGTGCTAAAACCCCATAGTAACACTAAAAAACTTCTAAAAAATCCTAACAAAAATGAGTCATTTTTTGGACTCATCATCTCCCCCCAAATTAATCATATGTTGGTCCTCCAGTAGAGGGAACTCAATTCCTTTGTCTTACTATAGCCCTAAAATCAATAAAAAAATTCTGCCCTCTATCAGTCTCTATAGTATCTAAGTTAAGATCCCAGTAGAACCCATGCTTGCTTTCTAATCTGCCCCACCTTGGCCTCTCTGCACTTATATCATACTAATAAGTTATGTAGTTAGGTACTGGCCACAATAGAATAGGTGGCTGAAATATTAATGGGAGCTAGTACTACTGCCTTGTTCTCCCAAGGTGCTTATATTCGATGCTTCCTTTGCAAGTTGCATGATAATTCTAGATGGAATTAAGTTCATCTTGTTTTAATTGATTTGGTAACTCATTCCATCTTTGTGACAAGTATCCCAATATTTTTCTTCTTTTAGTAGAAACTACTTGTTCATATTCCCCATATGATTCCTCCTGAAAAAGCATGATCCTCTATTTGTATGATGGCCTATAAAGAAATATATGCCATGTGTAGTTTATTTCTATAGGATTACTTGATTCAACTCTTAGGGACATAGGTGTATGAAGCTCCTTTTCTCTGTATATTTTAAATTTTTCTCCCTAGTTGTTTTCATTTTGAATCCATGACATCAATTTCCTCAAATGAACATCTCCAATATATAACAATGGATTCAATTCATGATCATTAGGAACAACATAGTTATGCAAATACAATTCACACAATAAATTCTTAACTTCAGGAGGAGAAGATTGGTAAGCTTGAAAAAATTCATGTGGGGTTTCAATGAAAGGGTTTAAACCATAAATAACCCTTGACAACTTAAAATAAAGATGACACTCTTTTAAATGAAATGCATATACTTGTGGAGGAGTCCTACATTCTAGAATTTTTGGTACTAAGGTGACCACATTGCTTACCTTTTCTTATAATACAATAACTTCTACATTCTTGTCCTCAATTTTTTTGTTTTTCTTATCAATCTCTTCATGTAGCCTACATTTTCTCTTCTCCATTATTTTTATTTTTCTTGCATCTCTTTCCATAAATCCAAGGCTACAAATGCCCATGAAAAAGTAGAAGGTATGTGTATTCCTACCATGATCTTCCCCCGCGCTGGTTTTTGATGTTCAATTCTCTCAACAATTGGATGCTAAGCCTGCTCTACAACCTGATGCTCAACTTTCTCTACAACACCAACAAGTTCCTCCAACCCAATATTTACCTTCTCCCTACGATTCTTTGTCAAATCAATATTTTCTTGCTCTCAAGGAGTGATTTTAACAACCTCCTCATCTCTCCTAACCCTATGAGTTAGGGGTCAACCTCTAAGACCCACATTTTCTGGTTTGAATTCTTTAATTTTAAAAAATTCATCCTAGGACATACTAAATACATGTTGCAAAGATTTTTCTACTAGTAATTTAATGAAACAGTGATGGGAAATAGAGTTTTCCCTACCTTTTATGTTTCAACAGCCATAATCACAAGAAGATTATATAAAATGTTTGGTACATTCATTCTCTTTCTATGCCTCAGATGATTCAATAACTTGAAATGCACGAAATTTAAACAAGATTGGTGACCCTCACAGGTAATGTATTTGACAATAAATACAACAAATTGCATCCATTTCTCTTGCAAAGAAAGTCTTTTGCACCTTGCTTGTCTACAAAAAGTGGAGAATCACTAGGCTTCATGAATTCAGCCCTAGCTAACCTAGCATCCTTAGTAGCAGGGTAAGGTTCCCCCTTAGCAGGTAAACCTGTCACTTCAACAAATCTTTCCTCAGTAGCTATGACTTTATCCTCTTAACCATTGCCTCACCATTTGAAAATGTTTGCACAAACTCTAAGGAAATATCTTCTTTGAAACTATCTAGCTTCAAAAAATAATCCAACCAACCGCAATTCGTGAATTTAGGTTCACAAAGTGCATTCTATAGGATTACTTGGTGAACCATTGGTACATTTCATATAAACGGACCTCCCATTGTTTCAACTCACACCCAGGAAAATGCTTCTACAAAGAACTCCTCCTGCAATCCTTCAGCCAAAAACCCAATGTCTCTTCTACTTCCTATAGTTCTCACAAATACCAAAACCAATGTTGAAACCTCTCAATTTTACCTTTCCAATGACATCCTGATTTCGACTAAGGCAGTAAAGAGAGGGTATTATCAAAGAGAATGTCGACAGATTAATGTCACATGTAGAATGTCACTTCAACTTATCATTTCAAATTTACTGATGTGACTGATGACATGTATGACATATGCCACATAATCTCACACTTCCCCCCCAACCTAAATTAAAGCATGTGTTTGCACAAGCTAGAATGGGAGTTGGATAAAACATGAAATTTAAAAAAGGGTTGCTATGTGAAATATAAATATTAAAATACATCAATTAAACAAATGAATGCAAGATAATTAATATATTGTTTTATGCATGTACCTGAAAAGGTGGAACATCTTTTCCAAAGAATGTGGAAGGAAGTACCAATCATCATAAAAGTACAATTGAGTAATTGAATGAAGTGGTAGTGGAGTGATGTGGAAGAGAGAGAGTATGAAAATGAATGGGTGGATGATCTTTATTGATGGAGAAATTAATTCTCATAAAAAGTGGAAATCTTTATTATGATTGCATGTGTACCTTGATTGGCTAGAAGGTTGAACACTAGGTCCACTTGCTTCGGTTGCAGGAACTTTGGATGCTAGTATTTAACAAATTGTTGCATGAACTTCTGTTTTGAGGTAGGCTTATGGTATAGCTTGAGATGATGACCATTGACCAAGAGTTTGAACCAGATAGGATCAATTGTTGTAATTTGAATAACACCATTGGGTTAGAAATTTGCAATCTCATATGGTCCCAACCATCGGGTTTGAAGTTTTCCCAGGTTATCTTTATACCTAGAATCATAAAGAAGTGCCCAATCACCTGGTTGGAACTTCTTGTCTTTGATGTATTTATCATGCCATCTAATTCTCTAGTTCATCACCATCTCAATATGGTGGAGAGCTAGTTTACTCATCTCATCTAAGGCATTTAGTTGCATAACCCTATCCTATTGTGCTTCATATATATCTATTCCAAGGTCTAGTGTTGTTCTAAGAGTTTTGTGTTCCAAATATATAAGCATCATTTTTGTTTTTCCATATAATAGCTCAAAGGGAGTGAAAGTAGTTATGGTTTTCCAAGTGGTTGTATAGGCCCAAACAACTTCTGGCAACCTATTTGCCCAATCTTTTCTGTGAAGTGCTACTGTCTTGGTCAGAATAGATTCCATTTCCCTATTTGCTACCTTAGATTGTCCATTGACTTGTGGGTGATAGGGTGTAGATTTCCTATGTCTGACATTATGCTCATTCAACAATACTATGACTAGAGTAGATGTGAACTATTTCTCTAGGAACCCCATAGTGTGTGAATATTTCTTCATAGAGGAATTTTGTAACTTTATAGTCCCTAGCATGTTTCATGGCTTTGACCTCAACCCATTTTGTCACATAATCAATACAAACCAAGATGTAATATTTTCCATTTGATGGTGGATCAATTGGAACTACAAAGTCAAGTCCCCATTTATCAAATGGTTTGATAACTACTTGAGGGTATAGAGGCATCTCATCTGATTTAGTTGGTCATCCCATCCTTTGACACCTATCACATTTCCTAGTGTACTTTCTTGCATCCTTATGAAGTGTAGGACAGTAATATCCTATATTCAGGATCTTCATGGTTGTCCTCTTGGCTGCAAAGTGTCCCCCACACGATTCATCATGGCATGCGTGCAGTATATGATAAGTCTCATCCTCTCTTACACATCTTCTCATCAAATTATTTGGTCCAGTCTAGAATAAGCAACCTACCATCCATGAGAATGGAAAAGCTTTCTCAATAAGAACCCTTCACTCTTTTGGAGAGAAATGAGGGGGAACTCTTCTTGTAACCAAATAATTGGCTATATATGCATACCAAGGTGTGTGCACACTAATGGAGAACAAATTTTCATTAGGAAATGAGTCATCAATGACTTTAGTGTCCTCTAATGTGGTAAATATGGAGAGGAAATCTGCCACACCATTTTCCTTCCCTCACTTGTTTATAATGGTGATATCAAATTCTTGCATTAACAACAACCACCTTGCTAATCTCCTTGTGATTAATTGCTTGTTCATAAGGTATGTTTTGGTTGTATGGTCTATATGGACAAATATTTGGTATCCTATGATATAATGCCTAAATTTGTTGAGAGCATAAATGACTACCAACATCTCCTTCTCTGTCACAATGTAGTTTAACTCACCCCCTTGTAGGTTCTTGTTGATAAAGAAGATTGCATTCTTAATTGATCCCTCTTTTTTCCTAAGACAGTGCCTATAGCATAATCGGACACATCTATGTGAATGTGGAAATAGAGTTCCCAATTAGGGCCTTTGAGCACACGAGCATGGGTTAATGCGATTTTTAAATCAAAGAATGATTTATCACATTTCACTGTCCATTGGAACATATCATCTTTAGTTAGAAGAGTGTAAATTGGTGTTTTCATCTTACTGAAATATTTTATGAAGTGCCTATAATATCCTACATGTCCCAAGAAAATTCTAACATCTTTTTGTTTGATAGGAATAGAAAGAATGGTAATTACCTCAATTTTGGCTGGGTCCACTTGAATTCCCTTTTGAGAGATATAATGGCCAAGGACCACTCCTTCCTACATCATCATAGAACATTTCTCATAGTTTAAGGAGAGATTATGGTCCTCACATATTTGCAAAACCTTTTAGAGGTTTTCTAATGCTTCTACAAAATCAACACCATAAGTAATGAAATCATCCATATAGATTTCCATATAATCATGTGAAATATCTAAGAATATACTAATAACTTCTCTTTGGAAGGTTGTAGGTGCATTGCATAGACCAAATGGGAAAAATGAATAGGAATAAGTTCCCCAAGGACAAGTGAAAGTCATCTTGTCTTGATCTTTAGGTGCAACCTTTATCTATTTATAGCCATCAAACCCATCAACACAAGCTCTCCATTTACCTCCCTTTTTAGGCATAATTACGAAAGGAGACATCCATTGGTTGTCTGAGATAGGATAGATAAATCATGCATCCAATAAATTTTGTAGTTCTCCTTTCACAATCTCCCTTAATGCAAGATTGATTCTCCTTTGTGGTTGTCTTACTATTGTGCATTCATCTCTAATGTAGATCATATGAGTACATATTTTGGGATCTAATCCTTTCATGTCATGGTAATCCCATGCAAATGCATGTTGATGCTTCTTTAACATGTCTTTTAGAAACAATTGTTGCTCTTGAGTAAGCTTATTTTTTATATTCAAATGTTTCCCCTCTGAAACTTGTACTTATGTGATCAACTCAATCATATTCGTTTCACTGATGCTTGACACTTTTACTTCATGTGGTAACAATGTATGAAGTATATCTATTGTTGCAATAAATTCAGGTGCAAAAGAAGCTGGAAGAATTGTCTACAATGGACATGAAGAACTAGATTCATGAGTGGGTGCTTCTTCATGCACTTCACAATGGTTCTGAATTATATGTCATCTTCTCCCTGAAGCTACATAAAAGGAATTCTACCTATCATCATGAGTTGTGCCACTGAATTGGCTTCCTCTTCCTCTTCTCCAACATGTGGCTAGATGGGGTTGTCCATACCATGGGATGGTTGAGCAGGAGGATAAAAGACAAGATTTTTAGTGCTTTTCTAATTAGAAATAGCCATGTCCCCTAACCAACATCCAATGTAATCATATGTTGTAGCTAACCACGACCTTCCCAGAATAATAGGATACCCTCCTAATGTAGCTTTAGGGGAAAGGATCATGAAATTAGTTGGATATTCCAAAGAGTCTAGAATAACAACAAGGTATTCAACTATACCATCTGGTTTGACAATGGAAGTAGGTCTAAGATTTGTAACATTCAGTTGTTGCAGGATATCTTTAGTCATCACATTGATAGAAGCTCCCAAGTCTATTAGACCATTCTTTACTTGGATTCCATTTATAATGACTCCAACTATAGGACTACCTGGGCCAGTATACTTAGGAACAGTTAGTTTCCCAAGCATGATAGCTGCCAACTATCCCATCACATGAACAGTGGTGGGGTCTCTCTTTTTCCTCCCAGGATTTTTGATACATGCTTCCTTAATTGCCTTACCATATATAGGAACATATTTTATGGCTTGGAATAGAGGTATCTTGACACATGTGTTTTAGCTGATCCAAAATATCAAAGGTTGTATCTTCCTTTTGCTTAACAAATTCTAACCTTTGAGGAAATGGTGGGTCAAGATCAGTCTGTTGAACTAGTTCAAGATTCTTGGGCACACTTGTCTAAGAAAGGATATTAGGTAAATTTTGTGGCTCCTCCTCTTCCATAGGAAGCTCTGTGATAATATGAGTGGAAAGTGATGACAAATTGGTTCCTAAACACAAATGAATATCACTCAAACTCACAACATAGGTAGGAAATTGGTTTAGATATGTAGAGTAGATTGGCTATTGATGTGGTTTGTTATTTGGGTTGGGTGTGGATTGAGTTGGTAACTGAGTAAGTCTAGGTGTGCTAGCATTTGAGTTAGGAGGAGACATTATGGTAGGTTGTTGAGACTATGAAGGTGGTTTCATATAACCAGTTTCCTAGTTTGGCCATTGTTGTCCTCCCCTGCATTGGGATGTTTGTTGCCAATTTCCTTGAGGTTGTTGCCAATTCCCCTAGGGTTGTTGCCAATGAGGTGGAGTGTTTTGGTAATTGGGACAAGTATCTAGAGGGTTGTTCCAAGGCTAAGGTGAATAACCTCCAAAGTTTGATGGATATGGGTGTTGCCATTGATTACCAGATGCATAAGAATTCACATAAGGTCCACTAAAAGATAATGAGTTTGGTGGCATACCTTGTCTTGGAGCCCATGGCCTTCTTTGTGAAACATAGAAAACTTGATCTTCATCACCCTCAATTGGCTTGAAATCAGGTGGAATGTGCTTGTTGTCAATGTTGGCTACCATTTTATATTTGCAGTCCTTCTTTTTCCTGCAAGGAGGACAATATTCTGCCAACATTGCCTCTACCTCTTCATATTTATTTTTTGTTTGAAGTGTATCTAGCTGATTTTCCATATTATTTATGATGTCCTGCTTTAAATCTAATAACAAATGAGTGATTTCCATCCTTGAAACTCCATTAATGGAGGATGTACCCATAGAAGATTGGTAACCTCTCCTTTTCTTTATAGTTGTCTTGGAGTAATTCTGACATATATTCTTAATATCATCTCAGGGAACTTGAGTGATATCTCTTCCTCCTATCAAGTCCAAAGCATCAACAAAATACTCATTGATCCCTTTGAAGAAGATAAAATTAAGTGCACGATGTGGAGATTTCTATAGACAAAACAAGAACCTTGACACATAGTCCTCCAAACTTCCGTCCCTACTACATCTTGAAGATATCATCTCCTCTCATATCACTAGCTCTACGATATTCTTTATAATTCTCAAGGAAAATTTCCTTCATAATATCCCAATTATTCATAGTGTTCCTACCTAAGCTCATAAACCATCTTAATGCAACTTCTTTCAAGGTGGTAGGAAACAACTTAATCCTATGAGTGTTAGTAGTGTAATCATAACTTCTGCAGAGTATTTCAAATTCAAACAAGAGAGTGTCTAGGTCCTTTGTTACAAGACCATATAATTTAGGAAGAATTGAAGCAAGAATTTTCTTGAGGTTATCAATTTCATTTTGTTGAGGGATAGGAAATGGAAAGGTTGGCTAGTTAGGTCTAATTAGGACAACCATATGCTTCATGGATTATCAGAGAAAATGGATTCTCAATCAGGTTTTGGGTAGCTTGCTCTTCAGATAAAGTTTCAGAATTGGTCAAATTGGGAAATGCATCAACAAAAGGGTTTGCTTCTTCTTCTTCTTCATCTCCTGGAAAATTTTGAAACTCAACTAGCTAATTATCAAGATTAGGGTCAGCAGGAAGGAATCTCCCTAGAGCATCTCTTCTACCGCCCCTATACATACAATATTAACTCAATATCAACAAACTCACACAAAGAATTGGTGAAAGAATAATAGATCATTACTTATTCAAATTAAGGGTATGCTAAATACAAAATTCAAAGATACCTAAAAAATGAAAGAAACTAGAAATGAATCCTAAGAACTTCCTAGTTTGACACCATCCTTAGCAATGATGCCAAAAATGTTGGCCTCCTCTAATGGTTCAATAACTAAGCCCTTAAAGCTATAACTTAGAGATTAGATATCTGCATCAAGTAGTTATCTTGCTCATCATGAAAGTTCATTTCATTATTGACCCAAGGACGTGAACTTGAAATTGGTCAGCACTGTATGTGCACTAGGACTCAATTGTAGCTATCCTCATCCTATAACTAGAAATAAAATAGTACAAAAAGTAAAATGCTTGAAAGGAATTAGCATAAGTACTAAGCATAAATCAACAACTAAAATGAATTTTAATGAATTATAGAAACAAAAGTCTCAGTAAATAGACATGAAGTTACTTTGTCTATCTTGGCTACATGAACATACACAGAATGAAGTTCCAATGGTTGTAGGAACAAACAACTACTAAGACTATAACTAATTATTGAACATAAAGTAACTACTGAATTGAATGGATGGAATTCTCACCAAGTGGGCCCCCTTGAATGAGTCTCCCCAAGACTAACTTAGATGCAACAAACTAAAATATCATTTTATTCATTGAAAACATGATTACAACGTAGCAACAACATAACTGTATTTCTTGAAACTAAAAATGCAAGTACAATATTAGAAAATTCAACCTCTTGAAGAGGAGTGTCTGATCATTATTTATATAAGGAAATATTCTAACTAACTTAACTAACAAGGCAGTGGACTCCAATAGATTAGGAGGATGCCATTTATTGAAACCATGAAAAAGAGGAAGGAGGTTATGTATGCACAAGATTCGATCAAACCAGACTTGTTTCAACAAAAATATAGCATAACAACACATCCTAAATCTATGCAAATAATAGACATGGTCATTAAGGTTAACTTCCACATGAGTTGGAAGCTTCCAACTGCCAACTTCTTCAATGTCTATCTCTACTTGAATTTTTCAGCAACCAAATAGCTGGCATGAAGTTATTCACCTTGCAAGCTCCATTTATATTTGCATCTTAATCTAGACCTACATTATGACATTAGCATGCACAAGAAAAATCTATATCCATAACCACCTTATGATAACATTCATTCAATCACATGTAAAATTAATATAGATATATGACATTGTAGGTTAATATCATTAAAAGTTATAGGAATAAGTTCATGTCCAGAGTTCATAAGTTAAGGGAAATAACATAGAAAGTATTGGTAACTAGGTACTAAAACCCCATAGTAACACTAACAAAATTATGATAAATCCTAACAAAAATGAGTCATTATTTGGACTCATCAGCATAGACAAGGCAAGCAAATTGTTTCAAAAAATTCCTCAAAGAAATGTGATATCATGGAATGTTGTGATTGAAGAATATGTTCAAAATGGGTTTTTTTTCTAAAAATTCCTTAGAAGATTTTTAAGAAAATACAACTAGTGGGTGTAAAGCCCAACTCCTCAACCTTTGAAAGCATCCTTCTTTCCTATGTGTAAATTGGAGCTTTGGATGAGGAATTTCTTTCAAATCCAACAGAATAATCATTACCAGTCATCAAAGCCAACAAAAAGGAGACCAATATGAAATAAATGATTAAAACAAAAATACAATCAAAATACTAAAATCAATAAGTAAAATATTACTACACAAAAACCATCTCTATAGATTCCATTGCATCATTAACCATTTAACTGTCAATAAATTAATATCTTGCTAAGGAAATCCAGTCACCCATCATCCATCACTACATCACTATACATAAACTAGCTTGTCACGGTATGGCGGTATTTGCCGCTCTACCACACCAAGCCTCATACACCATCATAGTGTTTTGGTACTATACCACACCACTACAGGATACCTTCAACTATTGTCGTAGGGTAGTGGTAACCATCGCTATACTACACTAGTCAACATGGAAGCACCGTGGGGTGGTAGTAACACCGCACTTCCACAAGCTTAATCTAACACCTCTGTAGGGTAGTGGTAAGTACCACTCCACTGCCAGTCACTCCATAAGACACTTGGTGTAATCTGAGTTGATGACAACCAAGTTTGGGGTCCACCAGTGAATTTGAGGTGCATAATTCTAACAAGTAAATGTCATAAATTATCCAAAACAAATACAAATTTATCAGACTCAAGTCACTTAGGAAAATAGGGCATGTGAGACTTCCCACTAAACCAATTCAAAATTAATAATGTGTAAATATATGGCTCTTTTAGCATTACAATTAAAGTGTAAATCTGAAATATATAAGCAAGTTGTGGCATAACTACCTACAATTTTGTAATCTATAAATCAAGAACTATTGAAAATACAACAAAAAGAGAGATTACAGTAAAAATCCTAGCCCAAAGAAAAGACTATTATTTAAAAAATCAACAAAAGGAAAAGCTTAAACTTGTATAACACTATAAAACACCTAACCACCTAGTATACAAATTGTAGACACTTAAATAGTCTTCATCAATATTATGTATCTGATTTTTATTAATTAAAATAATTTCTTCCTAAATCACTTCAGACTATCCAATTAATTAAATAATCTTTATTATCTAGTTAAATTCATCAATTTCTACTATTAATCAAGTAATTAAATTTATTAGATTGATCCACTTCCTGCCCACTCTTGTTCACCACATTTAATTAAAGAGATCAAATTATTAATTAAAATCTAAAGTCCTCTCATTTGATTAAATAAATCAAATTATTTAAATCAAATTTGATAAATTCCCTAACCCACTTGAGTTGATTAAATTTTGAATTAATTAACTTTAATCTCCTCTTTCCTCAGTATCCATATCTCTAGCTTTTGACTCAACTTTGGTCAACTAAACCCATGATCAACTAACCAACTTGCACATGAAAAACATTTTTTCTAATTAACCAATTAGCCTATTTTCCTCTCAAAGGCATATTTCTTTGAAATATTCCTCTGAACCACCCATTCAAAAATCTCCCTTCAAAAGGATTTTAAAGCCTCTTACAAATGTCTTAAATGCTCTTACAAGAGCCACCTTTTCCTTAAAATGGCCTCTTACATGCCATCTTGTCCCTCTTACATCTCAACCATATTCACTCAATTCTCTTACATCCTCTTACAAATCCACGTGCATGCCTTAAATTCTTCACATCTTTCAAAATGTGCTCCACACATCCCCATGGATTTCATTAGCTTTGTGACAAGTTTCACAATGCTATTGGCTCCCATCTTAGTCCCACATTCACCAATTTCATCCATTTTTCAACCCTTCACTCCTATAAGCAGAGGCCTCTTCTATTTGAAATGGATCCACAAATTGAAGCATTGTTACTCTACCCATCTCATTGCTCAATCACTTTATTTTTTATGTCATTTTAGCTTGGATCTCACTATCTCTTTGCATCAAATCCATCTTCACATCAAGGAATCAAGAGCTTATCATAAGGGATTGGGAAAGGGCCACTTTCTACATCAAAGTGGCACCAATCCCCCTATGGGATGATGGTTTGAGTAGCTTAGAATAAGATTTCATATTCATTTGCTTGTTGTTTCATGGTATTTTGATAATGTTTCCATCTTATTTGCATGCTCAACAATTTCATGGGGAATGCTTTATTTGGCTTGTTTAAAATGACTAATATTCTTATATTTGTTCATGTTTGAAAATAGTGCAGATTTGGCATTCACATTTTGGTGCCCACCATGGTTTGATTAATACTTCCATTCCATTAGAAATTTATGCTTGCCTTACACATTTGTCATTTTCATTTATGTGAACTATCTCCACCTTCTTCTTTCTAACTGTTTATGCAAATTATTTTTAGTTGTCTCTGATATGATTTAATTGTGCATAATCCATTGCCATTTGTCTTTTATGATAGCTCTATTTGGCTATAAATTTTTACACATAATTCCAAAGTGGTCAATTGTGGTTACCACTTTGCACATTGAACAAAAATGTGGTTTTAATTCATAGGAAGTTTCTATTGCTTCCATTAGATTTGTTTTATCTAATTTTGACATTTTGTGCTCTTAAAAATAAAAAGATAAAGTGTTTCTTGTAACGAGTGTTAAATATCTAAATCTAGATAATTGATTAATGTGTCACTTCTTACAAGTGGACATTCTGATTATTAGACATGGGTTTTTTTGTTTAGCATCTATTTTTTTGGATTTTGTAATCCATAGCCACCATCAAATTTTACATGTAGATCTACATTTCTTTGATTTTGTTATTTCTCCCTACGTCATTGTGTAAGATTTGACAATTAGGAGAGAGTTTACATGAGGTGATGAAAAAAACTTACATTTGGTAAAAACTACAATGTTCGACAAAAATCCTTTATCTTTATGCTTTGACGGATCTCCATATTCTGTTCTAAGGTAGGTCATGAGGGTGTTGTGACTACATTGTGGAACTTGATTTTTACACCTGCCCAGCACATTGGCTTTTATTTTCTAGAACCATTTTAACAAATCTACTTTGTGAAAACCTTCAATAGCATTATGCCTCCTTTATTGTGCATGCACATATTTGACATGGGTTGCATGGTTTTGTACATTCTGAAGTAGTTTAGTGTTGCACATATTCACCTAGATTCTCTATTGGCATGTAGTGCATCCTCTTGCACAAGTTGGAAACCATGAAATCCTATATGCTATAGAGCCTTAAAATAATATTCAACTCTGATATGTTTTAGCATTTGTACCCAAATCTAAGTGTTGTGAGAATTTCTTTGGTAGTGAACAACTCCATCAATTTGCATATCGGTGCCATACCAAGCTCTCCCCCATACGGCTCCCACATGAGTTGGTCATTGGTTTTATTACACCTACCTAGGCATATTCTCCCCCCCCCCTCAATCAACATTCAAGAAATTTGTTTCCTCCAAACGCTTCCCCAACTGTTCTCCATAGATCCAATAATATTGCTGAGGCGAATTAAGATATATAATACCTAAATCTTAGGTGTATAGGAACTTCTCACTTGATGTTAGTGATGGGCTTTGGATTATGTCAAGAAACTTAACTTAGTAAGATATCTAGTCCATTGTAAACTTGTTGAGTACAACAATAATGCACTAGTGCAATGTTTAATGTACTTAAAAAGGGCCTATAATTAAAGTGTATGTTGATTGTTGGTTGTTCGAAGAATTATTTTTATTGAAGTTATAATTTCATCAAATAGAACTCATGTGCCTTGTAAATTATTTTTATTATTTTAAGAAGTTTCATCAAATAGTTGACACGCCTTGTGCATACTTCTTATTTTTGATAGCTTTCTAATGTTTTCATTTCGTATAAAGAATAATTGGTGGCCTCTCTCACATTGGGATCACTAATATGATGGTGTAGTAAGGTAAAGAAATCCAAAAACATAACAAGAAAATTTGAGCTGGAGAATTGGGCAATGGAATTGAAAAACATTTTTAAATGCTCATTGTAATAGCTTAGGGCATCCATTGTTGCTTTCATTTTTTGTTTTAGAGAAACTAGCTTCATTTTGGGATTTAAAATTAATCATTGACTTGAGTTTTTTAAATTGGTTAAAATTGAACCTACAAAATTACTAGACATTGCTATGTTGGATTAAATTTGAACAAGAAAAAATCACACTCATGTTTGGTGCTTAAAATGAACTCACCTTTGCTTTGAGGGTTAAAAAGAACTAGTGTCTTTTTTTTCTTGTGGTTTGCAACTTGTCTAAGGTGTGTATGCTCTTATCACGCACCATTTGGTGATCTTGAGAATCAAAAAAATCTTGTGGCATTTGAATAATCACCCACACATTTGGTTTTGGATTTTAAAATGAACACCATGCTAGTGTAAGGAAAACACATTATGATCTCTCCTCGCACCTAGTGTGATCCAACTTGGAGATTCAAACGAATTGTGTTTTTCTTTCTTTTGTTTACCCTTAGAGGGGACTACCTAAGAGACACATCTGAAAGGAGAAATCGAAGGTGAATCCAACTAATTTTTCGCTCGGGCCGATATATAAATGGATAAGACTATACTATCAAGTCCTCATGGTATGTAGGCCGTAGTTGTACATTGTCATTTAGATGAGGGTACTATTGTAAAAAGTATAAGCGCCCCTAGTAGGAGTGATTAAAGCCTTAAGTGGCTTGTTGGATGCTTGAAAGGTGCCATGTCCCCGAATAGCAATTGAGAATCATTATTTTAGAGGCTAAAAAACCTTTTTACTTGTTGGTGTAAGAATGGTCATTCTGAAGCTGCACTACATTCCACTATTCATTGTAGAAACAAAAGATCTTTCAAATATTCAAATCTTTAGGGTTTGAGATTTTGTGTGCTCGTGCCATGTAAGGGGGAGCCAGTGTCACCAAATTTCTAGTTGTTTTCTTTTCCTTAGTGTTTGGAGAAATCTAAGTAGGGACTCAACAAGTAGTATCTCTTCAACCTAGGTTGTACATGCTTATGAGCCAATTAAAACACATTGCTTGGTTCCAAAACATTGAACAAGTCCTTGAAATTTCAAACCCTTTGAAAAGTGTGAATACGTTTAAAGAGTCCAATATTATTGCTTGTCCCTAAGGATCTCATCTTTAGAGGATTTTAAATACTTGGGCTCATATCTCAATTCACTCTCTTCAAAGTCAACCCAGGGAAACTATGGCCTTGGCTCTTTTATTTTTGCATAATGGACCACGTGAAATGAAAAGGAGCTTAGACATAGAAATTTAGTTTTAAATTTAAGCAAGACAAATTGATGTGGTCCAAAGAATTCATTAATCAAGATAAACTCACAATTGGATCCCACATATGTATTTATTTTCATGATATCTTGCAAGGTCAAAATCCTTAAACGAGGGTCCACATTCTATCACATCAAACTTAGGCATCATAGTCAAAATTCCATCAAGAAACACCTTGTGAATCTCTACCAAAACAAGGAAATTTTGGTAAGAAATTTTTATAGACATCTTTCGAGGGATGATCCAAACTTGTATGTCCTATATGAGTCCCTCATTTAGAGCATTGATCTTTTGGGTTGAAGTCATTCATAGGGTAAAGCATGTTATTCGACACCTTAGTATTGTAAAAAAAGTCCTTCTAGGTTCATCTAGGATAAAAAAAACACCTTCATCAATCCTCAATTTTTTTATCAAAATCCATCTCACCAACAACCTTCTAGAACTTTGGAAACATCCTTGTGCTAGGATTTTGGTAGATCACTTAGACCAAATCAAAATCATCTTGTTTAGTTAGGTGTGTGGAAATGAATCCTTTCTCACACACTTAGTTAAATTAGCACTCCCTTTTTGATAAGTTCATCCTAAGATCACACCTCACATCTTAGGGTTTACAAGTTCATCATCCAAATCCTAA
This sequence comes from Sequoiadendron giganteum, assembly GCA_007115665.2. Classification (NCBI taxonomy): domain Eukaryota; kingdom Viridiplantae; phylum Streptophyta; class Pinopsida; order Cupressales; family Cupressaceae; genus Sequoiadendron; species Sequoiadendron giganteum. The sequence goes on along the minus strand of CM021109.1, from coordinate 231,039,369 downwards.
ATTCTAGTATCCATCCAAAGTTATTAAAGGTTAAAACATCCACATCACTCACCCCTTCATATTTCATATCATATTGATCCTAAAAACACACCTTAGAGGTTCTTTTTGTACCCAAAATTGGGTAAGTGCATGGATCTGACACAAAAAGGCTATTGAGATGCCACTTTTTTTTTTTTCTGAAATCAGCAAAATCTGATTTGCATGAGAAAATGAAGATAGTTACGCTCAAAATTTTAAGATGCAGCAAGAAAAAGTGTTGAAGTGCTCCAAGTCTAGTTTCTAAGCTATTAATTCTTTTTGGAATTAATGAAGATTAAGGGTCTCAAAAAGCGGGGGCCCAAAACAAGTCTTTTTTTGATAAAAAGAATAGCATAGCATCTAAGCCCCCCTTTTTCGTTAACTTTTTTTTAGAATTTCAAAAATTTGAACAATGAGAAATTAGTTAATACCATTTATTTTAACCTCCTTCTGCTAGCTATTTTTTTTAATGAATAGATACCTTATGAATTTTTGAAATGGAAACATCTTGAAAAGCTGAAAGTTGAGCGTTCTCCCCCCTAATTTTTTTGAAAACTAATCAAAAATTGATTTTTTCATTACATGTAGTATGGAGCCTAGTTTCACTTTTCGATGAAGGAGTAAAAATATATCCTAAAACTAGCACATGGTTTTTGACCAAAAACAGAGGCATTTACAAGAGAATTTATGGATCAAAACCTTAACTAAATCAAAAATATTTTTTTATATATATTTAGATAGATAAGAGAGAGGTTAACACCATCTCAATTTTTATAAACTTGCATTGAAATATGTGCAAACATGATGGTGAGAAAAGAAAAAATTATGAGGAAATTTGGAAAATCCTATGAATTCACTCATCCAAAGCAACTCATTTGGTGAGCACCAAATTTGGCTCTCGCCAAGTGACACATCATATTTGGCAAGCACTAAATTTTGTGTGCACCAAATGTGATGTGTCATTTGGCGAGCACCAAATTTGGTACTACCCAAATGAGTTTCTTTAACCAAAAACTAACTTTCCCCTCTCTTTGCTTGACCACTTTGATAACGCTACTCAAGTGTGCAATTTATGATCTTAGATGGATAGTTAGGGTTTTAACTTTTATACATTCTCTACTTCCTTCCCTCTTAACCAATACATACCCATTCTCTCTCAACCCTCTCTAGGTCTCTCCTACACTCTCTGCCTTGTCTTCCATCCTTAGGGTTTAAGGTATAGATTTAATGGTTTAATGTATAGGATAACTCCCCCTCTCTGGTCTCTTCATCCCTTTATCCCTCCCACCTGCTCTCTCTCAAGTATCTCCATTCGTCTATTCCTCCCACCTCATCTCTCTCAAGTCTCTCCCTCACTCTATCCTTTCCACCCTTTGTCTCTTGAATTTCTTGCACCCCCTCTCCCTCTCTCAAGTTTTTACCTCCAACCATAACTACTCTCCCTCTCTCTTAGGTCTCTCCCTCAGAATATTCCTCCCACCCCCTCTCCCTCTCTTAGGTCTCTCCCCTAGCCTAACTAGAAAACTCTCTCTCCCTCTTAAGTCTCTCTCTCTCTCTCTCTCAGGTATCACTCCCTCTCACCCTACTTGGACTATTGTATCTCACTCCAAGCCCCTCTCTCACACTCCCTCTCTCAGGGCTCTTCCTCAAAATATCCCTCTCACCCCTTCTCCCTCTCTTAGGTATCCCCCTCCTATCCTAACTAGATAACTCTCTTTCTTTGATGTAGTAGTCTCTCTCTCAAGTCTCACTCCCTCCCACCCTACTTGGACAAGTCTATCTCACTCCAACCCCCTCGATCACACTCCCTCTCTCTCCCCTTGTAGTATTTTTCTCTCTCACTCCATCTACCTCTCTTAGGTCTTTATCTTTCTCTCTCCCTCTCTCAGGTCTTTCCCCCACCCTAATCAAATAACTCTCTCTCCCTCTCAAGTCTCTCTCTCTCTTAGGTATCACTCCCTCTTATGCTACCTAGACCACTCTCTCACTCCAATCCCCTATCTCACACTCCCTCTTTCTCAGCTCTCATTCCATCCCATGCCATCTAGAAAAATATATCTCACTCCAAACCCCCCTCTCTCTCCCCCTCTGGTATTTTCATCTCTCTCATCGTCTCTCTTAGGTCGTTATATTTCTCTCTCCTTCTGCCCATCTCCTCTCCCGGTCCTCTCCTCCTGCCACAAGCTGCTTAGCTCACTCCCGTCTGTCTCTCCTCTCTCTCTCTCCGGTCTTGTCTCTCTCACACACACACACTCCCTCTCTCCAACTCCATATCTCTCTCAATCCCTCTATCTCTCTCCCACACAAACTCTCTCTTAAGTCTCTCCCTCCTAATATCTCTCTATCTCTCTCCCTCCCTCTCTCTCCCACTCCCTTTATCTTTGTCCCTCTCTCTTAGGTCTCTCCCTTCCACCCCCTCTCCCTCTCTCTCTCAAGTCTTTCCCTCTTACCCCCTTTCCCTCTCTCTCTCTCAATTATCTCCCTCCTACCCCCTCTCCCTCTCTCGGGTCTCTCACTCACTCACTCCCTCTATCTCTCTCCCACTCCCTCTCTCTCATTCCCTCTATCTCTCTCCCACTCTCTCTCTCCCTCTCTCAGGTCTCTCCCTCCCACAACCTCTCCCTCTCTCTCTCCCATATCTCTCTCTCTCAGGTCCCTCTCCCTCTCTCTCCTCAACCCTAAACTATCAACCCTAAACCCTCAACCCTTAAACCATAAACCCTTAAACCCTCTACCCTCAACCCAATACCCTCTACCCTCTACCCTCAACCCTTTGTCACTCCCTCTATCTCTCTCTCAAGTATCTCTCTCCTACCCCCTCTCTCTCAGGGTCCTCTCTCTCACTCCTCTATCTCTCTCCCTCCCTCTCTCTCCCTCCCTCTCTCTCCCTCCCTCTCTCTATCTCTCTCTCTCTCTCTCTCTCTCTCTCTCCCTCCCTCTCTCTCAGGTATCTCTGATGGGGAGTACTATCTCTCAAGAGCACATTTGCTCTTTATAAGACCTACTCTTTGGTCTTACTAGGGTATTCTTCTCTACCCTACTCAAAGGTCACTCCTAAGACCCCTATCTCCTTATAGAACTCTCCACCAATTTCAAACACTCACTTTTGCTCTCACACCCCTAGTAAGCACCTTTTGGCTCAACTTTGCCACAACATTCCCCAAGCCATTCTTGGGACTAGGAATAGGTCTTCCAAATATTCCTTGGTTGCTTTTACTCCATTCTGATCCATCTTGTTGGATTTTTTCTTCATTTACCTATCAGATTCTTTTAAACCTTGTTTTTAGGCCTCGTAGCCTTTTTGGTCAATTAGACCTCCTAAAACCAGTGTTCTTGGAATAACTCCAAGAATACCTTAACCAAACCCCAAAATATTTAGGGATTCTCTCTATAGACCTCTTAGGCTTCAATATTTCATAGGTTTTAGATCTCCTTGGTGTCCGTACATAGGTCTGTCACCAAATCCCTATTTTCAAGGGTTTCTAGGGTATGTGACACATTCTGGTTTCTTTAACTTAATTGAGTACTTTAATGACATCCTCTACACTTCTCCTTGCATACACATGTTCAAGACACATACCCCTAAACCTCTACACCATGGATTGGCACAAACCAATCCGTTAAGCAAGCTCTCTTGCTGTTGTTCTGTTCAAGCACCTAGCTAGAATGCCTCTGCACTCGCCTAGAGCTTGATGGATTTGCTAACTCTCCTACAAAAAAAGACTCCACAGACCATATTTACACTATATATATGGTACCCTACTTGATTCCAAGAGGCCATGGAAGTTTAGCCATGTGAATTCAAGTGGGGAACATTCTTTACAAAACTGGCCTTGAACCGGGCAGTGAAACAAAAGAACACAAGAATTTACAAAACAGTTAACCAGACGTGCAAAAAAACTAAACCAATGCCACAAAAGGTAGTCACATGTCACAAATTAAAGTCTCAATGCATTATTTCATACCTTTCAATCCATTAATTGATTGGATCAAGGCTCTGTTTCAAAAACACAGTCACAAACCTGTTCTTTCCAAGTCACAATCCGTAGAACCAACTCTTCCAACTGTCAGGTTAGGGTTTGTTTGACCTTATATATCCTTTTCCCACATTTTGTGACCCTTAGGTCGGACTTAGAACAGCATAAAAGCTTCCTATTTTTTAGGAAAGATTGTCATGACAACTTTGCAAGATGTCCTAAGAACACAAAATTCAAGACTCTAAACAAACTTGCCACAACACACACACCAAATCAACCTTGGGACTTTATCAAATAGTTCTTATTACCTTGGTGGTTGGCTAGAACCACCTACAATCCAAAATTTTTTAAGACCTTTCAAAAGACCTTAAGGTGCTCCTGCACCAATCTCCCTCTCACCCCTCCCTCCCTCTCTCTCTCTCCCTCTCTCTCAAGTATCTCTACCCCACCCCCTCTCTCTCTCACTCCCTCTATCTATCTCCCACCCTTTTATCTTCCAATCCCTCTCTCTCCCACTCCCTCTCTCTCATAAATCCTTTACCCTATACCTCTCCCTCTCTCTCTCTCAAGTATCTCCCTCCTACCCCCTCTCCCTATCTCAAGTCTCTCTCTCTCACTCTCTCCCTCTATCTCTTTCCCACTCCATCTCTCTCTCACTCCCTTTATCTCTCTTCATCTCTCTCTCCCTCCCATCCCCTCTCCCTCCCTCTTTCTCTCTCTCAATTCTCTCCCTCCTACCCCCTCTCCCTCTCTCAGGTCTCTCTCTACCTCCCACCCCCTTTTCCCTCTCTCAAGTCTCTCTTTCTCACCCCCTCTATCTCTCTCTGATCCCTCTCTCTCCTCAACCCTAAACCCTCTACCCTAAAACCTTAAACCCTATACCCTCAACAAAATCTCTCGCTCTCAATTCTCTCCCTCCTACCCCCTCTCCCTCTCTTAGATATCTCTCTCTTCCCTCTCTCTCTCCCTCACTCCCACCCTCTCCCCTCTCTCAAGACTCTCTACTCCCTCTCTATCTATTCCCATCCTCTATCTCCCCACTCACTCTCTCTCCTCAACCCTAAACCCTTAAACCATCTACTCCTATCCCTCACTCAATCCATCAACCCTATCCCTCTCCCTCTCTCTCTCTCTCAATTCTCTCCCTCCTACCCCCTCTCCCTCTCTCAAGTCTCTCTCTCTCTCTCTCACTCCCTCTATCTCTTTCCCACTCCCTATCTTTCTCTCTCCCACACTCTATATATATGTCTCTCTATCCTAATCCCTTCTCTTTATCTCTCTATCTCACTTCTCCCTCCATCTTTCCCTTCATCTCTACCCTAATCCATCAACTCCTACATAACCTCTACCATATACATTAGACTCTTAGCCCTATACCCTCAACCTTAAACTAGGTTAACCCTCTACCCTTAACATAATACCCTCTACACTCAACCCTAAACCATCTACCCTTAAACCCTTAAGCTCTCTACCCTCAACCCTTAAACCTTCAACCCAATACCCTCTACCCTAATACCTCAACCCTATACCCTAATCCCTCAACCCTAATCTCTCTCTCTCCCCCTTTGGTCTCTTTGTCTCTCTCACTCCATCTCCCTCTCTTAGGTCTTTATCTTTCTCTCTCCCTCTCATCCCTCTCAACCCCTCTCACTCTCTTAGGTCTTTCCCCCCACCCTAATTGAATAACTCTCTCTCCCTCTCAAGTCTCTCTCTCTCTCTCTCTCTCATGTCTCCCTCTCTCCCGCACTACCTAGACTAATATGTCTCACTCCAATCCCGTCTCTCTCTACCCCTTTGGTATTTTTGTCTCTCTTAGGTCTCAGCCCTCCCAACCCCTCTCCTGTTGTTAGGTCTTTCCCCCACCCTAATTGGATATCTCTCTCTCTCCCTCTCAATTCTCTCTCTCTCAGGTCTCACTCCCTACCATGCTACCTAGACTAATCTCTCTCACTCTAATCCCTGCTCTCTCTCTCTCAAATCTCACTCCCTCCCTCTCTATTGGATTAAATTTCAATGCAATGCATTTGGTGCTCGCCAAATTTGGTGAGTGCCAAATGTTTGTTTTCCTTAGAATGGTACAATAGGGGTTGGCCCTATGATTTAGGCCCACATGTTTCTACCTTTGTCTAGTTCAATTTTTTATCTAACTCATAAAAGCCTTTTTTATGTAGTTTAATCCCTTTTGTACCAATTTATGCTTGATCCATCACCTTTTTATGACCAATTTGCATGCTAGACAACACAAAAAAAGATAATTTGAAGTTTCTACATCATTTTACATTATCTCAAGTAATATATTCATTTTGGTAATATTGAAATATTTTTATTTAGTTTATTTTTTTGTTTTTGACAATATAAACCAAATTAGTTTCATGATTTTATTAATCATAATAGTTTTACATAGAATTCAACATTGAATTAGATGGAAGTTACATAAAAAAGTTTAATTTTTATGAGTTTGACAAAAAAAATGAAAAACATGACATAATTTAGATGAATTCATGTTTAAAATTATATAAACAACATAAAATTAACACTAATTTGCTTATGAATTCTATTTACATTGCTTATAATAGTCCATTTCCATCATGGCTAGTGGAATTCACTCTATTTCCTTTTAGGTAGATGTTTATATTAATTCTTTTGTTTTTTTTTTGACAATTTATAGAGCATTCATTTGATGATTCTATTAATATTCATTGTTACACATAGAATTCAACATTTAATTAGATGGATCTTGCATGTAAAGTTTAATTTTTAGAAGTTTGAAGATTAAAAAATGTAGAAAATGACATAATAGATTCAAATTCATGTAAACTTATATAGAGGATTTAAAAAATTGCCTCAAGGAAATGCATCAAAGAAATGTGGTCTCATGGAATATAAACAACTTATATATCTAGAGGATTTCAAAAATTCATTTCTACTCCTTGATGGACTGTACTTTTAACCTCTTCTAATGTAACTACCACATTATATCTAAATCAAAAGTTTTTTTGCTCCTTGATGGACTGCACCTTTAACCTCTTCTAATGTAATTCTATGCATTTGATGTCTTCATGATTTAGAGTGTCAAAATCCTAACTAAAATCATGCACAAATAATCAATTAGATGAATCATCACCCAAACACTTCCCTTTAATTTTCTTCTTGAAACTAGAATATATTTGAAAACATCTATGCATTCATGCCTAAAATCATATTCATTGTCATAAATATACTAATATCTTATCTTGTTGAAAAACCATTTCCTCATGAATTAAGAATTTGATAGGAAATGGTTGATACCTAGACTTGTTGTGAGGAGTTTTCCCTAGTATGGCACAATTCAAAATTTCTATTCATTGTTGACTTGTGATTTTTAGTGATGGTTGTGGGAAAACTTTTATTTTCGACTAATTTGGAAAACCTAAGAGCTTTCATCAATGTTAATGCAAGTTTCCATTCATTATTTTGTGTCATAAAAAATTTACCTTCATCACGTGCTTAGATAAATTCAAGTGACTTGACATATTTGTTAATGCAAGTTTCCATTCATTCATACCATTTACCTTTCTACCAAATTAAAAATGGGAAATTTTGTGCAATTGAAAATGATTATTGTCTTTCTAAGTTACCTCATTTCCAAATAAATAGTGAATAATTCCAAGATACAAACCCTCTTTGAATTCATTCTTCATCGCTTGGCTGTGTTTTTCATCATTCTCTATGATAAATCAAGGATCTTTGAAGGACAATCACAATGTGGTTTTGACAACATTAAGCACAAGATTCTCTAGTTTCAAAGATGGTAGCAACTTATACCCTAGGTTTTAGAATTATTTTCTCCTAAGCACTTGTTTGCACTAAAAATACTCCCCTCAAACCCTTCTTAACATTGATCAACTCTTACATGAAGCAATTTTGTACAAATACCTCAAAGTACCAAGTTTTACATAGTATAGTTGCAAAAAGAAATAAATTTTCTTCAATAACTCACACAAAATGATGATTTAGCAACCCTCCTTTTGTCAGAACATGTATATAGGCCCACAAAAAACTAGTACCAAGTTTCATATATTTTCACTGGACACATTAAAAGTTATGGTTTTTTTGAAGCTGACTATAAACCCTAGGTTGGGGACAACATGCTTGATAAGATATGAAATGTTTGATAAATTACATTAGTTAAATTATGTATAGGAATCAAAAGACATCTTCGATAAGATAGGAAATGTTTGATAAGTTATATTAGTTATGCAATGTAAAGTAATGTTTTGAGTTTTAAAGATATGCAATGCAATGTAATCAACAATATGGATATGTTTTATAAAATTCTTGGTGTGTTTCATAAAATGCAATGTAATTAGCGGTATGGATATATTTCAAAAAATGAATTACTTAATTTTCTTGCATTACTTATACATGTTTTATAAGATTCTTTTGTAGACATGTATGGAAAATGTGGTAGCATAGGAAAAGACAATGAGCTATTTGAAAGAATGCCTCAAAGAAATGTGGTCTCATGGTAATGTTCATCACCATGAGACCACATTTCTTGGAGGCATTTTTCCAAATAGATCATTGCCTTCTTTCATAAAATTATTTTGTAGACATGTATGAAAAAGTTTGAGGTAGACATGTATGAAAAATGTTGTAGCACAAACATGTTTGATAAGATACTTTGGTATACATGTACACAAAATGTGGTTGCATAGAAAAAGGCAGTGAGTTGTTTAAAAGAATGCCTCCAAGAAATGTGGTTCTACATGGTGATGTCCATCACCATGAGACCACATTTCTTGGAGGCATTTTTCCAAACAACTCACTGCCTTCTTTCATAAAACTATATGGTGCATTTCATAAAATTCAACGTAATCGCTTGATATGAATATGTTTCATAAAATGCATTACTTAATTGTGTTCTATGTGTGTTTGTGAACATGTAGCATTCAAAATCATCCTGAGTAAATAACCAAAGCCTCTAACATTGGAAGAACATGAAGTTAAAAATGCAAGGAGAAGAGAATAAAAAATGAAAGCTCGTGAAGAAAAGGAATTGCAGCCCATACAACAAGAAATTCCCATGCAATCTAAGAGAGATGTCCAATTGGTAGCACAAAGGGCATGAATGAACAAACTTCATGGAAGGACACAAATGGATCCCAAATTTGGGGGCACACCATCAACCATAGATGAAGTTCAATTCACACCATCTATAATATATCATGCTCAGAGTACAACAACAATCACATCTCTAGTTGTAGACACACCATCGACAACATGTGGTTTTCCAAGTACATAGGAAAACACATCTCCAATTGAAGACACACCATCAACAACATGTGGTTTTGAAAGTACATCAACAAACACATCTCTATTTGAAGGCACTCCACATACAACATCTCAAGTTGGAGGTACAACATCATTAACATGTCAATCTCAAGGTATACCATCAATTTAACCTTCAATTGAAGGTACACAATCTATCCCCAATGTTTTTGGCATTCCTAATGTTGACACAAATTTACCTTTGAGAACTCCTACAGTTTTGTATAGAAAACCTAAATATTTGATTCATATTGATTCCATTGTTTTGAAATTGATGGCTAATAAGATTCCAAAACATACATGTCAAATATATGGAAAGAGGATATGGAGTTTATTTTTTGATTAGCTAGGTGAGGGTGCAAGATGTCAACTATTTGTTGAAATCATGAGGCAACTCAATTTTAGGCCCACCATGAAGGCTCTTGGGACAAGAACATCAAATGAATCAAGTGAAAATTCCATTGTAAAGAATTTGATGAGTTCATATGAGAATGTGGGTTCTACCTCACACACAAAAGATAGTTGTTCATGTTATCATAGGCATTTGCACTCACATGCAAAGCTAAAAAAATCTGCAATCCCATTTAACTTTGGATTACTTTCAGGTTGTGGGTATCCTATTCAAAATTAAACCTCTGGATTCTAGGCTGGCCTCCTTTTTGATTCTCCTAGAAACTACTGAATTAGAAGGAAAAGGGTGAAAAAATATTTCATTGAAAAATCAAAACTAAACCAATCCTAGGAGGTGATTGCACCGAATATGATGATCTAATGGGAGATAAATTCTCAATTTTAAACTCTATGAATACCTTACACAACTCATTAATTGTGATCTTATAACAAAAAAAATTCAAAGGAAGGCTAATTAACCTTTTCTAGAAGGAAATAGATGTTTCACAACTTGAAATTGATAACTGCATGCACAACCTAAGACCTGAAACTTGATTACATTCAAGAATTTGTAATAATGAAAGAGACAAAATTTAAAGGTTTTGATTAATAAAACATATTAAACTTCATTAAATCAATCATTTACTGTATAAACTTAGTTACAAGAAGGTAAAATCTATATTAAGTCAACAAAAAGAGAAAATTGCAACAATATGACTATAAAACCTACTGAATATATTAATCTGAAACTGAAAAATGAGTTACAAGATATTTTTCTTTGCAGAATGCAAAGGTTAAAAAATAAGAACTGAAGGAAAAAGAATATTTTTTTCCAATATATACAAAAAGGCATGTGTAAAGCATCTAAGAGGTGGAACTGAATGAGAACTAAAGTCAAAAATATCCATTCATGAGCAAAGATGAAAACTGCTAAAAAATGGCTTGAAATTGGAGCAAATTGTACTTCCACCGTCTCAAAATAGTCAACCACCTATGTTGATTCCAAAAGGACTCCAAAAATACTACTCCAATTGAAGATGTCACTCAAAAATGCCTCATGCATGGAAAACTAAAGAATCAAGCAATATCCACTTCACATGCATGTAACTGATTTTTTTTTCTCCTTTCAATAATAGTTTATTTCAAAAAATCATTAAAACAATTATTAATATTGTTTTGATAAATTTTGAAAAAAAATTACAATAAGAAATAAAGGGGAAAAATATATGATTTATTTGCAAAAAAAAACAACTTCCCCTTATGACTCCCCTCCATGCATTTCATACTTAGCATATCATGCAAATATCCATTCACCATCCTTAGCATATATTTGTAACACAAAACACAATGCATTATTCATTGGTCACCACACTTGGCATATTATTCAAAATCTACCATAAATATATGCCTTAGCATATCACTTCATTGACTACCCTTAGAATATGTTTGATTAGCCACCACAACACATCATTAGGTTCATTGAATTCTAAGTTAGGACCACGACATCCATGTGAAATGATTTTTATTTTAAAATATAGTAAAAAACTCTCACCAAAAATGACCAGGGCATCAAGCAAAAGGAAACTTTGAACCTAATCTTTATCATTTTTCCTTCTGCAGAAACATTCGAAAGAAGCTTCTATTGTTGGCCACCATGTTGGAAACCCTAGGGTGTGGACTTGAGCTCGACCATGCAAATTATTTCATTTATGGGGTGATTCCATAGAGATTTCTACAGAAAAATGCATGGGTAAGTGTTCTTTGAGCATTGACCTCCATTTTTTACCATCTTTGGCCTTCTTGGATGCAACCATGAGTATTTTTATAATACATTCTTGTTTCTTTCCCTATTGATGTTTCTTTATCTTCTTGGCTGCCATTAAGAGCATTGACTGAGCTTTTTGGAAGAAAGAAAATGAAGACCCACATGGGTTTATGTGTATTTTTCTCTAGAAACAAATAAGGTAAGATTTTCTTTTTTCAGATTTTTGTATTGTCTTTCTTTTTTACTGTGTTCACTTTATGGAGGTCATGATTTGCATTTGTTTCTACTAGGTTTTTTTCTTTCCTCATTGCAAAACTTGAGGGTTTTGAAACTCATTTTTGTGGTGGATTTATATCTAGAAACTTGAATATTTTGTAGTAATACCTAGAAATAATGAATTTATTCCTTTGTAAAATGCTTGCTCTGTCTGTACATAGTCGTGGCCTCAAAATTTCTAGATATTACTTGAACTAGCTTAGGGTCTCTCCATCTCTTTGTGTTGAGGGTGTGTTCTTCATGCAGGTCGCGGGTTGTGTTGCCATTAATTATTTCATAGTGAGGTTTTTTGAGAATATGCTTGATATTACTATCAATATCTCTGTTTGTGCACTGTAATATGATTTTCTCAAGTAATCTTCACATATTAATGGCATACTAAGAAAGCACCTCCCTGGTATCCTACAGTTTGAAACATGGTTTCTCTTGAATAATAATCTCATAAGCTCTTACTTTATCATCATGATATAGTGATTGCATGTTGAGGCATTGTGGTTAAATAATAGATATGATTTTAACATTGTCATCATTTTTGTCTTTCATATGCTCATTTGACCATGGAACCACAATTGCATTTTCATTGTGCTACCTTTCTTTCTTTTGTCTCTCCTTTACCTGATGCAATCGAGCTTATATTAACATATTCAAACTTTGTGCACCATAAGCTCCAACCACATCTTTATATATGCTAAGACAATATGTAGTGACTATAGGAAGTCAATAATTCATGATGACGCTAACACACTGAGATCCTAGTGGTATAAGGTTCTTCTCTTTATCACATACTTCAACACTTGTTCATTTTTTGTTTTTTTTGTAGACCACAAATATTCTTTAAAGTTTTAAAAATAGTCTTCATGCTTTCATTTAAATGCAAATTTAGATTAAATGAAGCTGAGACTGAGACATTGTATGTAATCAATAATGCCTTTTTTTAACATGTCATTTAAACCTCTTTCCTCATATCATCTGGGTGGTTGTGTCTAGTGGTGAAATTTTTCTATATTCCACAATCTTGATGTGCTAGATCTCAATTTTCAGATTTCATTCAATCATAAGGGCAATAAGAGAATTCTTGTAAATTGTTTCTTTATGTTATCTTTATGTACTCTTGAATGCATAGCAGTGTTTATTCAATGAAACTCTTGAATGGATTATTCTTTGTTCTGAGACTAGCCTTGATTGTGTTCATGATCTGTAACTTGGTAATATGACCAATGTGATCCCAACACTATACCTTCTGGACATGTTTGTTCCTCTTTTGAATAAAGAGTGAATGAAGACCTTTTCTATCTATTTCCACCATGGTGTTATCTGAAGGCTGCTACTTTGAGTTTCTTTTATGATAGCATTCTTATTTCATGACTGTAATTGATATCGATGACTCTCATGTGTAATTAGAGAGTTTCCTACTGATATGTCGAGCTCAACCCTTGTGGGAGCCCAATTTTCTCCATATATCTGATGAAAAATTATCATCAATATAAAAAACCTTTTCCTGCACAGTGAACAAACATGTTAGCAAAATAATTAAAGCTGGAAGCTTCCTCTTATCTTTATGCCTTTTGAATAGTGAAATCATATGATGGATGCTTGATTGGATGCGTGTTATATTTTTGTTGGTAACGTAGGCATGAGGTATGATATGATTTTAAGTTCTCTAACACCACTATTAATCATACTTGCAGATGCTTCTAGAGCTTGGAGTTGGATCAATTCGGAGGCACATCAACTGAAGACTTCAAGTGTAATGATGATTTGTCATTCCAGGCAATGACGAATCACCTTCTATCTTATGCCTATGTTATTTCCAGTTGTATGATATATAATATTTTCTTGTATTCATTATTTTATTTTCAAAACAAATGAAGTTACTCCCATGACTTGTGTGGGACCTTAGTTTGTACAATGTGAATAAAATAGCAAACATTATGCAATTTAAATTTTTTTTTTGTTACAACTAGTTGCATAATAACATTGAAAATTCAGCAGTAATCAAATTTTTTTCAGTAATGAATACTTAGTAGAAAAAATTTGTAACCACTTGTGTACCTTTGAATACTTAATGTAATTTAGCTCTACCTTTTTTAAGTTGTAGTTAAAAATAGGTAACAGTACCACACAACATCTGATGACAACATTGCTAAGCATTCAAACAACGAACAAGATGAACCTTAAAAATACAAGTCTTTGAAAATAAGTAGATCATCTCTAATGAGAGCCAAAGGAAGGTGTGAAAGAGTGGAGGATCCAAATAGGAATGAGTTATGGGCATTCTCGAGTAGAGTACCATGAAAAAGATAAAGAAATTGCTCAAGCCTTGAGATCTATAATACAATATTTTTGGAAGGATAACACAAGGACCTCTCCCAATCAAAGAGATGTTGTAAGATGGAGAATTGGTAGTCAAATCCATGAGCCACATCTAAATAATTTTTTGTATACCACTCAAACCCAAATTTTTGCTGATTTGTATAGAGGTTCCTCAAATTAAAATATGTCAAAGGTATTTTAAAATGTTAAATCCTTTTTATGTCAAAATAAATCACACACGCACTACTTGTTGTTGTAGAGTACATATTGAGTTTTCTAACCATTATGTTGTTTATCAATGTATATGTGTAGCTATTCATACTAACAATGTTTTGTAGGAATGTAACATAAGGCCTCCACCTAAATCCTCAAGGGAATTCTTATGTTCCATTTTATGTGAAAGAGTGGATGGTCAATTTTTTTACAAGAAGGCATGTTTGGATGACACATTTGATCAATGTGGTGGCATGCAACATTTTCCAATTTTTTGACACATGGCTAGTACACACATAATTGGAAACAAAATTATGGGAGTTGGTAAATACAAGACAATGGCCTACAGTCTAAAAGATGGGAAAAAAGCAAAGAAGTGTGAATTGGTTAGTGATAAGATTCTAGTGTATCAGTTTATGGGAATTTACTATGATTAGGTGGTCTATGAGTATGCAAGGCACACACATAGATCTCAATGGTGGGACTCATAATTCAAGTTATGCAAGAACATGTTACCACTTCATAAAATTATTTCAGTTGTTGACTTCATGGAAAACTACACACTACAACCACAGAACGAGGTGCAATCACAATACTACAACTCCACATAGGTTTCTATATTTGTGCATATAACATTCATTCATGCAAATGATAGTACATAGGATAATAGGAAGGTATTGAGGGAGTATCACTTTTACATTAGTGATGATCACACACATTCTATAGAGTTTGTGCAAGGTTACTTTTAGATGTTCTATGTTGATCTAGCTAGTAGTGGCATATCATTCAGTCATCATATCATATGGTCAAATAATTATACATCACAATTCAAGAACTCCAAATTTTTTTATTGGTTGAGCAAGATGCATAGGATCAATGGTTTTTATCATATGTGGAAATTCTCGTAGGTTGCGCATGGAAAAGGGGGAGCATGATAGAGTAGGTGCATGTATCAAAAGAGCCTTAGAACAAGAAGATTTAAAGTATAAAGACAATATTAAGTTGATAGATGTAAAATTAATTTTCGAGTGGTGCAATCATGCAATGGGTCCAAGTAATGAAGGTAATTATTTAGTTCATATATATTTTTATTTAGTAGATGATACTAACATTGAAAAATATGAGGATTGTTTTACACTAACATGGTTGAGTGAGCTACATTATATTTTAGAAGATCCAATGTAGGTACACAAACTATCCATATGTAGAAGATGGCATGCTTTTGTTCTGCATGTACACTTCAATCATGGAATGAGTGAATCAAAAGAGTGGGTTGATGAATGGTCTATAAGAATTCTAACCCCACTTGACACTTATCAACTCCCGACAACTCTACAAATCATGGAGATGCAATCATCTATTGACTTTGATAATGTATCAGACCTACTAGAACCAGGTAATATATCTTACTTTGTTGTTTTATTGTGATGTTCATTAAATAAATCTAACAAGATGAACATATGAACGTAAGACATGTTTATACGATGATTGTAGATGAATACAATGGAGAGGGAACAAATTATTACTTGTGTCATTATATTGAGGCCAAAAATAAATTAGAGGCCCCCAGTTATAGATGGAGAAAACATAAAATATCCTATAGGTTTAGTGGTTTTTTATTGGAACATGGCTTAGAAGGTATCTAGTTAAGAATGCTATAGTTCAGTTTTTTGAGGACTTCGACACACATTGGAAGATCCTTCACTACTCAAACCTTATCGTTACAACCAACGTTCATTTGATCAAATATAAAGGTAGACATGTGAACAAGAATTTGTGGAAAGTGTGTGAGTCTAACCACGAGGAAATAATTGACACAATAAAGAGTAGAGAAGACCCAAATGGTTCCTTGGATTGATTTTTAAGTATGCACATTGAGTTTGTAAAGTCATTTTATTGATCATTTTTTTCTTTCAAGTGCAAGTTTGATTGTAAAAGGGTTTTTAATATTGCATTATTGTTAATTTACAAAATCAAATTATATGTTGCTCTTTATTGACTACCTTTAAGTTGGTATTCTCTATTGGTGTTTGATGTATTTGTGACTGTCTTTTCACCCACTTATTAATTAGTTGTTTTCTTTAGTGAAGAGATATGCAAGACTAGTGAAGCAGAAAAAAAGGAAATCCTTCATTAAAGATTATCAACTTAAGAAAAGAACATCAGTTGCTGGTGAAATTGTTTAGTGGTATGATAAACATAAGTTACTGGTTCATTTTCTAGTTTTCAATCTTCTCTTTCTTTTCCATTTTTTAGATTTTTTGGATTCTTATATATGCTACATGTTTTATGTTAATTATGTTTATATATTCATGAAATTAATACCTAGGATCATCGAGAGATGAGAAAGTAGTGAAAGATGGGCCACATCACATTTATAGGACCCTCAATCGATCTACTTATATAATTCATGAAGGTGATAATAGATCTGATTAGAAGGTGTATGTCTGACATTATTCAATTGTTGGTCTTTTAATGATTTTAATGCGACTTCATGTCTGAAATTGTTAGGATTTTGCATGTTTTTGTGGACCAAATTCCAATGAGAGGACACAAGCATGTCGAGGCTGCTATCCATGTGTTTCCAAGGGATTAGGGGATGTAGATGTTTTCAATAATTTGGAATGCAAATAATTGGGCCACCTGAGGTGGACTGGAGAAAACAAACTCAGCAAAAACTCCTTTTGTTTCTTCTGGTGCAAGATATTTCACGATTTGGGCTGCAAATGGGAGGATTTTCAAGATGTTTTTCCATCACTACTATAATATTTGTTATTATATTAGTGTATTTTTTGAAATATAAAAAATATGAGAAATTATTACATGCAAGTGTGTATATTCCTTAATATGACTCAATTAAATGTGTATATTACATTTAAATTTAGTTTTAATGGTTTATTGTTTACATTTAAAGGCTCATATTTCAGATGAAGGTGTTGTTTTCAACCTTTTGCATGAAGGAAAATAGGTTTCACAACTTCAATATGTTGAAATGGACACACAACTAAAAAAAAGAAAGGCTTAGAGATGCCTTTATAAAGAAATTAAACTTCTAAATTCACCCCTTTATTAAAACCTTCCTTGTTGCAATCTAAATTATGATCTTGCACAAATCACTGCCAGCATCCTTTAGAATAGGCAATGTACTCAAAAAATTTGATTTGGAAAGGTTGCATTAACAAGGAAAAAATTTACCTTGACATCAAACTTCAGCAAACTACCTTCAAACAAGGAAATTACACCTCAAAAATCTTCTCAAATCTACAAAAAAATTGTATCCCTACAATGACTGAAATGACACCATGACCACTACTCACCTACATCTAATGATTGTCCCTACTCACAGCAATTGTGAAAAAAGCACTACCCTAAACATGATTGCATTTGAACATCATGAAGGATGCATTGCATTGCTAAAGATGGTTGCATTCTTTAATAGATGCCATTGTCCATAACCATGGCTATGAAGATGTTTAGTAATGGATTCAATGGTGAAAATGAAGTTGTCTTGAAGGAAAAGCATGCGGATTTATGAAAAAATCTGAAATAATGCCTTCTATTGTAAAAGGAATATTTTCTTTCTCTTTTTAAAACCCTACAACTCCTTCTATCATCATTATTTGACATTAAAAATTTATCAACCCTTCCTCGTTTAGTATTCTTCAACTTGAGGCTAAAGTTTGCATAAGAAGGCTGTGAACTCACCTTTCCAATTAAAATGTCCCCACTATATATAAGTCTAAATCAATAAAAGGGAATCCATCATTTCCATGTTTTTTGTGTTTGTCTTTCTATAATCTACACTAATCTTGGATGAATCTTAGAGTCACTATCATCGTGATATCTCTTTACATAATCATAGTCACCCTTCATACACATCATGATGATCTATATTTCCTTCATTATGCATCATGATCACCCTTCAATTACAATCATCATGATGTGGATTTCCTCATTATGCATCAAACCTAGTTGTCAATGTGCTATGGTTTCAATGGGGACTCAACATTAAGTTTAAACTTAAAACATGTCAATGCTCATTGCCAAGTCTTTAACTTCAATAAAAATGTAGTGTTTTCTTTTGACTACCTCCTTGTGAACCACACTTACACATAATGACTATACCTTGTTTCTCTTCATCCATAAAGGCCACTCACATCAAGATTTGATAGTGTTGCTCCAAACAATCTACTGCCTCCTACCCTTAGAATGTCATCCTTATCTCATACTCTTAATACTTGTGAATCATGAAAACTTAAAAGAATTCCTCCTACTATCACTTCAGATCTGCTATCTGAGATTGTATGTCAGAACATGGAATTTTCTTCTCATATCATTACATAAAGAAAAAAATGAGACCAATTACTATACCTATATCAATGGGTTGTCCCTTCAGAAAAGTTACACCTTCAATGCCTAGGGTTTCAAAACCTTACCAATCAACAAGCTCTTAACAAAAAGGGTATATCCTTATGAAATATAAGGCTCAACAATCTGCACATACTGTTTTCTCACAACTTCAAACAACACCCATTTTTCATTGCAAACACAAAGATGATTTCCTTCCAAAATCAGAAATCAAAGATGAAAATTAATCCATTTTCACTCGTGCATGTGAATATCATGAAATAAGCCCCATGAAATAATTAAAACACGTTCCCAATGCTTTTTTCATTAAATAAAACAACTTTGACTTAAATACTTTATGGTTGTTCTCTCAGTATTTCCTTTTCCTCTGTCTATAATTTGATGATTCTTTGCATACTTTATGGTGGTTGTCTATTTATTGTCATTTACCTCACATTATGGTCTTGACCTCCATGCATAGTGACATTTACACCCTTTTGTCCTTGCAAATTTGGTAATGGCATGACTATCCATTCTTTGTAGAGTTTCCCCTCTTTCTTATTAGCATTGTCTTACAACTAACACAACGTTTTATTGTTCTCCATGGAAATGTGTTTGTTAAAGAGAAGTTGGAACAACAAACTCAAAAGATGGAAAAGTGGTAGAGTCATTAAAAGTGTGTGTTTTTGCAATTAGATTCAAAAGGTCAATAGAAAGGACTTCCAAGTGAATGTTTCCAAGACACTTCATTTGAAGCAAGGATATTTCCAAATTTTTCAAGGATTTACATAGTGGTAATAAATAGTTTTTCAGTAATTTTTAGCTTAATTAGGTGAGACATTAGGTTGGTAACACAATTTTAGCATGTAATTAATCTTCATTGGCCAATCTACATTCACAATGGTTTATTCAAAATTAGTCATATGGTATTCCTTTGTGGTAGTTTTCAACTACTGTTAATAAACATTAAAAACTAAAAGTTACAGTTTTGATGTCAAGGGTTTTGAGATTGAAGTTATAATAGTCATTAGTCATGTTACCATGATGCTTAGAAACTTCTTTTATGAGCCTATGAGATCATGTTGGGCCCCTCAACAATAACCTCTCTCAGTTTTTTCTATCTCAGAGTCATTTTCTTGTGGTGATGAATTTTCACTTGAGAAAAAAGTTGTCAAATGCAAGCAATGTAAAGTTGCAGAGTGGTGCAACTTTTGTTCTGCAACTCATGTGACCAAAAAAAATGTTCCAAAACATCTTAATGGGTACATTTATGATTGGAATGATATTTTTTCACACCCAAACATGTTGAATCGCTCTGAGCTACATTTAATCGGCTGAATCCCTTAAAAGTCCAAGGTGCAAAATAGTTGCAATCTTTGACAAACTATTACTTGGATACCGTGGCACTTAGAAACTCCTCATCTGAGCCCATTGGATTGCATTGGCCCCTCTACAATAAAATCTCTCAGTTTTTTTCTATCTTGGAGGCATTTTTCCGTGGTGGTGACTTTTCACTTGAGGAAAAAGTTGTCAAATGCAAGCAATGTAAAGTTGCAAAGTGGTGCAACTTTCATTTTGCAACTCATGTAACCAAATGAACTATTACAATACATCTAGATGGGTATTTTTATGCTAATGGTCCTCTTCTACACCCAAACATGCCAAATCGCTTTGAGCTACATTCAACCAGTTGAATCCCTTAAGAGTCCAAACTGCAAAATGATAACAATCTTCAACGGGTTGTTACTCAGGCACCATGATGCTTAGAAACTAATTTTATAAGCCTATGGGATGATATTGGGCCCCTCTACAATAACCTCTCTTGGTTTTCACTATCTTGGAGGCATTTTCCCATGGTGGAGAACTTTCACTTGAAAAAATTATCAAATGCAAGTAGTGTAAAGTTGTAAAGTGGTGCAAATTTTGTTCTACAACTCGTGTGACCAAATAAAATGTTCCATTGCATCTATATGGGTACATTTATGTTATGAATGGTCTTCTTTAGCACCCAAACATGTTGAATCGATTTGAGCTACATTCAACCGACATAATCCCTTAAGAGTCCAAAGTGCAAAATAACTACAATATTCAATGGGCTATTACTCAGATATTGTGATTCTTAGAAACTTCTCACTTGATCCTATGGTATCATGTTGTGCCCCTCTATAATAACCTCTCTCAATTTTTTCTATCTCGGAGGTGTTTTCATGTGGTGGCAACTTTTCACTTGAGGAAAAAATTGTCAAATGCAAGTAGTGTAAAGTTGCAAAGTGGTGTAAATTTCATTCTAAAACTTGTGTGACCAAAAAAAATAGTCTCAATGCATCCAAAAGGGTAGTTTTACACTATTCATAGCCTTATTTCACACCCAAACACACTGAATCGCTCTGAGCTACGTTCAATCGATAGAATCCCTTAATAGTCCAAAGTGCAAAATGACTCCAATCTTTGACGAGTTGTTACTCGGATACTGTGATGCTTAGAAAATTCTCATCTGAGCATATGGGGTCATGTTAGGCCCCTCTACAATAATATCTCTCATTTTTTCTATCCCGAAGGTGTTTTCTCATGGTGGTGACTTTTCGCTTGAGGAAAAAGTTATCAAATGCAAGTAGTGTAAAGTTGCAAAGTGGTGAAATTTTCATTCAACAACTCATGTGACCAAAAAAACTCTTCCAGCATGTTCAGATGGGTAGTTTTATGTTATGTATGGTCCTATTTTGTGCCCAAACATGCCAAATCGCTCTAAGCTATGGTCAATCAGTTGAATCCCTTAAGAGTCCAAAGCACAAAATGGATGCAATCTTCAACAAGTTGTTAGTCAATTACCATGATGCTTAGAAAAAAAAATTCTAAGCCTATGGGATCATGTTGAGACCCTCTACAATAACCTCTCTCAATTTTTTCTATCTTGAAGGAACTTTCTCATGGTGGTGACTTTTCGCTTGAGGAGAAAGTTGTCAAATTCAAGTAGTGTAAAGTTGCAAAGTGGTGCAACTTTAATTCTGCAACTCGTGTGACTAAAAAAACTATTCCAACACATCTAGATGGGTAAATTTATGCTAGGTATGGTCCTATTTCACACCCAAACACATCGAATCGCTCCAAGCTACGTTCAACTATTTGAATCCCTCAAGATTCCAAAGTGCAAAATGGCTGAAATCTTTGACAGGTTGTTACTCAGATACCTTGATGCCTAGAAACTCCTCATATGAGAATATGGAATTTTGTTGGGTCCCTCTACAATAACCTCTCTTGTTTTTTTCTATCTTGGAGGCATTTTCCTGTGGTGGAAAATTTTCACTTGGGGAAAAAGGTGTCAAAAGCAAGCAATGTAAAGATGCAAAGTAGTACAAATTTCATTCTACAACTCGTGTGACCAAACTAACTATTCCAACACATCTGAATGGGTATGCTTATGCTAGGCATGGTCCTCTTTCACACCCAACCACACTGAATCACTCTAATCTAAGTTCAATTGGGTGAGTCCCTTAAAAGTCCGACCTGTAGTTATTGTCACCAAATAGTGCACTGTTGCTGAGATGCAAAACTCGGCCTACTAGTGAAATATTGGATCTAAATATTCAATATCCATGACGTATGGTTCTTCGTGCTCTTGAGTTATAAAACATGATGTGACAATAGTTATAGGATCATGTTTCCCAATGAATTTTCATGTTATTTCACACATAGAAAATGGAAGGAGGTCTTTTAACTTATTTAAATGATGAATATGGGAGAAATGTGATAATTGCGCATGGGTGATGCATCTGAAAATCAAGCTTAATTTTTTATTCATACACATATAATATCTTCATAATATCATTAAAATTGACTCGTGTATTGATTTCATTTAATGAGAAGTCAAGTGTTGTGATATTAGTAGATGAAAATAAATTTTGTTGGTTGGATCAACAACTACCATGTGTTCATACAAGTTCATAGAGGTATATATTACTATGAGGTTTGAAACATCCACTTTTTACATAGATGCAAATGCAATGATTGCTAAGCTTTAGAATCAAAACCATTAGTTGTTGGATGCCAGCCTCAACCGTGAATTAAAAGAAATACATTTTGCTATGATATTTTTTTTATGGGAAGGAGCTCTTACAGTTCATTTGAAACCTTTTGGTGTTAAAATCATTGCCACTAGACAACAATAGAACTCAAGAAGCATGAATCATACACACAAATACATGAAGTATACACTTGAATCATGAAAAATACATATGAACACATGAATTATACATTGGAAGCATGAAGCATACAGGTGAATAAGCACAATATACATGAAGTATACATGTGAATAAGTGAAGCACAAGTAATAGAAGCATTGCAAAGGATACAAACCACTAGGAATGGAGCTTATTTACACAATACACATTAGATGGAGCTTATTGAGAAATCGACAGTAAATATTTAAGCATTAGATGTAAACAAAACCCATGCCTACAACATTCAAGCATACAATTTACACAATATGCATCAAATGGAGCTTATTGAGCAATCGGCAATAATTATTTAAGAATTAGATGTAAACAAAATCCATTCGTACAACATTCAAGCATACAATTTACACAACATGCATGATAACATCATTCAAGAATGGAAATAGTAAAATAATATTTTCTTTAATCAAAAAGTTGTAAGGCTATACAATGATATATGTTGATAAAAGTATATACAATATATCCAAAAAATCCATACAGGCCTACTACAAAAGAGCCATATGGACATAAAAATCCACATATATATCAAGAGTACAAAACATATGTTCCAAAATGCCACATGGGCATACAACAAACGACCCTAAGACATAGTCATTTCCCTCTAGGGGAAAGAAAAAGATCCTTTGCTACCTTTGAAAGCTAGCTGGATGGAGGGCCTATTGGTTCTCTTGTCTTTCGAACACACTCACTAGTCCTCCTCTCTTCACTCCTCTAGAGTTGTAACTGATGCAATTAAAATTATATATGTTAATACATAGAAATAAAATTGTGGAATGACATATAAAAAAATATAGTCACTTATCGTATACAAATAGTCATCTTGCACATTTACAACATTACCAAATCCACAATCTAGAGTGACAACTGCCTCTAGAAATCATCAGGATAGAAATTAAACTACATACAAGTATCATGGAAATTTTAAATAATAGACCATAAAAGAGAAAATCAATGCCTGTCATAAATGAGCAGCAAATGAAGATGAAAAGAGCAACAATATTTCTGTCATAAATGAGAAAAAATTAAAAATGTAAAAGTGCAAAAACTTCATAGATAAAAATGTAGAAAATTCATGCATCATGAGTGCAACAACTTTTGAAGGAAGCTAGTCAAGAATGGTGATACTGATAACAAAAATCAATACAAGGTAAAGGTCAATGATAGCTGAAAGAAATTGAAACACAACGTTAAGAAAATTTTGGGAAGTGAAGGTAATCTATGCAACAGTATAATCCCTATTAGTGGTAGTGACCTTGCATGAAAGAGTAAATGGTTGGCCTCAATTGAGACTACAATATAGTGCTTATAGATCACATAATGGTGAAAGTACTAAGTCCGCTGGGATAGTCCAAACTCTTGCAAATGCGCAAGTTAAGTGCTCATTGAGATTCAAACTCGATATGTTGATGAAGTAATGTTAATGAGGGCATGCTACTAACATAGTGATAATGCCACAATGAATTTCATATGAATAAAGTGGGGATTACTATGTTACTAGAAACTTTCAAAGGGATACTGGAACATATGATGAATTAGGATGTGTCTATGTTTTAACTATAGCATGTGAATTTGGTTGTTGAGGTGTGCAACAATAATGGAGAAGACAAATTTGGTCAATAATGAGTGGAAGGAAATATTTCTTGTACTGGTACATGTGTATAGGATAAAATTTGGATGGAGGTGCTATAACATAGAAGGGATAAAGAGACAAGACCAAGAGGGGATAATTGAACATATGGTGAAATAATAAAGGGTACAATGGGGTGGGAGTTGAATGCAACAATAGAACCTAGAATGGACTAGTAGAGATTAGTGGTATGGTCCAAGAGGGGATCGTAGAACTTAGGGTGAACTATTAGAGGTTAATGGGATGGGATTAGGAGGGGATAAAGGAACATAGGGTGAATTGGAAGATAATGGGACAAGACCAAGAGGGGATAATGGAACATATAGTGAAATAAGAGAGGGTAATGGGATGGGAATAGAAGGGGTTAATGGAACATAGGATGGACTAGAATAGATTTATGGGACAAGCTAGGATGGGATAGAAAAATATAGCATGAACTATCAGAGGTTAATGTGATGGTATTAGGAGGGAATAAAGGAACATAGGGTGAATTAAGGGAAGACAATGGGACAAGACCAAGAGGGGATAATGGACCATATAGTGAAATAAGAGAGGGTACTGGGATGGGAATAGAAGGGGTTAATGGAATATAGGATGGACTATTATAGATTGATGGGATGGGCTAGGATGGGATAAAAAAATATAGGGTGAACAATTAGAGGTTAATGGGATAGGATTAGTAGGGAATAATGTAGCATAGGGTGAACTAGGAGGTGTCTAGGGTTTGACTTTAGTACATGAAGTGAGAACTTGACTTGTGTGTAGTAATAATAGAGAACAATTATAGGATGAAAAATAATTAAAGATGGCATAACATAGAATGGATAAAGGAATGTAGGGTGGAGCATAGGGTGAAATAATAAAGGGTACAATTAGATGGGAGTAGAGGGGAATAATGAAACATAGGATGAACTAGTAGATATTAGTGGGGGCTAGGAGGGGATCATGGAAAATAGGGTTAACTATTAAATTTTAATGGGATGGGATTAGGAAGGAATAAATGAATAAAAAGTGAATTAGAAGATAATGTGACACGATCAAAAGGGAACATAGAATTTACTAGTAAAGATTAATTGGATTAGCTAGGATGGGATAATTAAACATTTTTAAGGTGAACTATAGTAGAGGTTAATGGGAAGTAATTAGGAGGGAATATTAAACCATAAAGTAAATTAGGTGGTGTCTAAGGTTTGAATATAGGACATGAAGTGGGAAGTTGAGGTTTTTAGTAATAATTTATAAGAGATTTGGTCAATAATGAACAAAAGGAAAGGTTTCTTGTAATGATATGTGTGTAAGATGAAATATGAAGGAAGGTGGTATAATATATAAGGTGCTAAAGATTGGGATATGTGATATAAAATGGTTAAAATATGTGTGATGATAGGAATGGAAGAATGAGATGGACATTGAATGGTAAATATAATTAGGATCTCATGAGACCAACCAATGTTTATGTTTCTCATAATTTTTTTAGATTTGTATATGCAAAATTATGAAAACTAGCTAACATTATTTTACAACACCATTAATGAATAAAGGTTGCCTAAGTGAAAGTTGTTTAAGGACATGAATAATGAGGTGTGGAGATCAAAGGTCCACCAGGACACTGTTTTACATCCAAAGTGATGCAAGATAAATGTGTCTTTGTTTTTACCCCTTTGTTTACCTTTTTACCTCTTTTTTCCTATAGAATCCCTAGTAGTTCTTGTCACTATTTGTTAATGAAGTAGGGATATTTAATAAATTGCAAAGAGAGGATAGGAAATTGTGGATATATAAAAACCTTTAATTATTTACTAATTATCCTTGTGACTATGAAAAATAGTGGATGATTAGGTGGATGATGTCTGGGAGAAATGGGAGCATAGGTGGAATGAGGACAAGAACCATCTCATGAGTCATGTGTCACTTTTGATTAAGTTCGGTCTAAGTTGTTTAGTTTTTGGAACAATGTTAAATCTATAAATCTATTTTTAAGAAGCTTATAAAGGTTGTTGGTCATAGGCCATAACAACCCAAAAAATCATATATCTTTCTGATTATTTTGTTATAAACTCAGGGACATATGATCTCTATATATATGTATGCTAAGACTTGAGTTAACAATCGGTAATATATATGTGAGCTACTCTTTTGATTAAAAGAAGATTGGAGTTTAAAATATTGTTTTGCATATGAATTGAGTAGAGTATAGTAGGATTTTGTTTCTTCACTAGAAATCGGAGAAGGAAGGGCCCATTTCCTCGATCACCCAATGGCTAGTTGTAGCATCTGTGTGTTGTGTGGCAATGAGACTTTATTAGTTTTAAATCTATTTTGATCTTCAATCATTATGTTAGCCTAAAACCATTTAATGTGCTGATAATTATTATTTGATGTATTGGTGATTGATGTGTTTTTTTTTTCGATCATGCTATAGATGCATTTTATTTAGTAGAATACTTTGCAATTAGATTTAATTAATGTGTTTATTGTATTATATAAATTTGATTTAGTGGATTATTTCAGATAAGTGTTAATTGGATTGCTTATTAATATGTGTGAACTTTATGTTGCAAGGTGTCACCCTTGGTCTCCTCGATGTGGGCCAGTGCAATGTTCAGGATTCGTGACATGGTTTAACCGCCTCCTATGGATCTTGGATCTTGTATAAATCCAACGATTGTATTGGGAATTAACATGTTGATCTTTTGGTCAAACGATGACAATCTTTGCAACAATTGGTATCAGAGCCGAGGTCACAGGTTTGAACCCCTCACTTGCACTTGGGGGGATTGTTGCAAGGTGTCGCCCTTGGTCTCCTCGATGTGGGTTAGTGTGGCACTTAGTCTTTGTGAGATGGTTTAACCACCTCTTGTGGATCTTGGATCTTGTATAAATCTAGTGGTTGTATTAGGCATTAACAGGTCGATATTTTGGCGCAATGGTAACTGTCTTTGCAACACTTTATTCATCACTTTACATTCCATCATTCATCTACTTCAAGCAGTTTAGTGTTAGTAAGAATTAATATTTCTATTTTACTGGTTAGATTTAGTCTACTATTGTTGTGAACTATTCAACCTAGGTTCTTTTCATGTAGGTGACAAAGGGTCAGAAAACTAGATTTCTGAAAAAAATCAATTTGCATGTAGTTGCATCCATCCCCACTTGTCTTTCTAGGTTCAGCACTTAGGCAAACAATCCCAATATCTTTCACAAGCCTACACTCCCTAATTGACATTGAGGAGTAAACTAAGGAAATTGTGAAATTCTTGAAGATTGATCTTGATCCATTCATCAATTTAAGAATAGAATTACAAGGATAGTTTAACTTAGAATATCAACCACTGTTTAATCCAATAATTTTGGCACCGTTGTCAGGGAAATATATTAAAGGCCTAAAATTATAGGAAGTTGAGTTAGGACCAGTACATCAAGAGGAAATTCTATACATTTTTTGGCGTTGTTAAGGTTAATACTCTTGATTTCTGTTGCTATAAGTCATTTAGGTGCATGAATTGTAGTAGGGATAGTAGATGGATATTTATTAGAAAAGATAAGGGAAGTAGTTAACAACCTGAAAAACTCAAAAATAAATTAAAATCATCCATTGAGGGACCATAACTCAAAGAATCACAAAATAGGACATAACCATCCATTGAAGGAAGTAGTTCAACACAAGAAAAAATGAAAACTAAGTTGCAACCATTAGAGTTACAAGTGTGTTATTGAGACCACTATTGTTGAGAAACTTGCAAGTACCCATTCAGGTTCTTTCGAAATATTGTGCAAAAAGGTTGAAAAATTCTTCCCAGAATCTTATAGGACTAAAGTTGGTCCGTTTTCAGAAACCCAAAATCCATTTGAAACCTATTTTAATCCTTGGGCATCTCAAGTCATGGATTATATCAACAACAACAACAATAATATCAACAACAACAATAACAATCATAATCATAATAGAGCATTGGCCAACAATAATCCGGTCACCTTTGAGTTTCCAATTACACATCCTAACGAAGATGCCCCGATGAAGAACATTCCCCATTATCCTCTACCTATTTTTTGTGGTCTTTCTATTGAGGATCCTAACATGTTTTTGTTTGAGTTTGATGTGTCGTGCCACAACTATGATTATCAGAGTGACACACAAAATCTCAAGTTGTTCCCAATCACATTAAAGGATGCAACCCTATGTTGGTTGGTGAATCTCAGAAATATTAGAATGTGGGAAGTCATGGAGGAACTATTTTTGATCAAGTATCAGGAGTATTACAATACAAAAGAGGTGTGGGACAAAATATTTTGAATGACACAAAAAGAATATGATTCCATGGAAGATTACCTCGAACGATTTATGTTCAGTCTTCAAAAATCATGACAACAAGGGCTAACTCTTGATGTTATTAAAATGTTGTTTCTTAGAGGCATAAGAGATGATACTATGGAAGCATTAAATTCAATAGGTAAAGGGGAAATTTCTAAAATGGAATTTTATGATATTTGTGACATTTATAGGAATTATTCAAGGTCTCGACGTTCAAGAAGGAACTATCCAAGTAAGCCTTATGCTCCAAGTAATGCAATAGGTATAATGAAGTGAGAAATAGGACACTCTTTATACCCTAGGAAGCAAGAAGAAGTTGAAACGGCCTTGGTTGTGTTTTGTCTAACTTTTCCCAAGAGACATAGTAGTAAGGATTTCCCATATAATACGACCAACATTTCATCCTTAGAAGAAGTCAGTAGAAGTTCTATCTTAAGGCCTCTTCTTGTAGGTGTGCTTGATATAGAATATTCTGAGGAACCTATCTATTACATGGCCCCCCTAGGTTACCTTTTCCACCTCAAGTGGTGCACCTTGGCATGGAAAATTATTATCTTGCTCCCAGACCTAGCCAACCCAATCAACCTAGATGGTATGGGGGTTGGTAACAACCCTTGTCATACCCTCAATGGATGCCATAATAGCAGTATTCTTCACAGTCATGGCAATAGGTATGGAGGCCACAATCACCACAACCCACACCGTACCAACAACCATATCCATCACAACCACAATTTCTACCTCCTCTCATGATCAACCCATACCAGCAGCCACAATAATTTATTTTACCCATACCACCATCATCTACTCAGCCAGCCAATCCCACAACCACTGAAACCTACACCAATGCCAACCCAACCAAATCCAAATCAAACTAATAAGGCAATACAACCCGTGTATACTAATGAAGCAATCGGGTACTCCACTTATCCTGTAAATATAGTAGAATTAGATGGAGTTCAATTAAGATCAAAAAATACTGTTCGAGGGCCCACCATTACTGAAATCAATGAAGAACTTGAGGTAGAGCTAGTCAAAGAACCTCCCTTTCCTGACTGATTTCAGTCTAAACCAACACAAAGGGAAGTCTCTCAACCTGAATTTGATTTTGTTAATGAGTTACACAATGTTAACATAAAAATTTCTTTGTTGCAGGATATCAAGGACATTCCCATCTATACAAAAATAGTTCAAGATCTATGTACTCGAAAGAAAAAGAAGAAGCAAGACCCAAAGACCATCCAATTTATTGGACATTTGGAAAATATTATGCTTGAGAACATAACCATTCTGAATTACTCGAATCTAGGGAGTCTAGTGATCAATTTATCTATTGGTAAAGTATTCCTAATACCCTTATTGATTTGGGTGCTACAATTAATGCTATGACAAATGAAATGAAGGAAAGATTGTCACTAGAGGGACTTAGGCCTACTCCCACGGTTCTTCAAATGGTAGATCGATCTTTTGGTCAAACCATAGGGTATGATTGAAGATGTAATAATTTCTATTGATTCATGGGAATACCTAACTAAATTTATGGTTTTGCAGCCAAAGATTAAGCATGGGGGATACCCCTTGACTTTGGGGTGACCTTGGTTAGCAACTACGAATGCATTCATCAATTTTAAATCAAGAAACATGGTCATTTCTAATGATGATCACAAGAAATAGTTGACTTTATACCCACTAGCACAACCATTGTTGGCGACGAAAAATATAGTGTGGGTTGATAGTGACTCGAATGAGTCATTGCCCATCTTGACAATTGATAAAGCCTTAGATATGGAAGAACCTATCGGGGATAATATTCTTTCTAATTTTCTTCAGAATAGATATGCATCTAATGAATCTTTTGAAAGCATGGTTCTCCATTCAAGTATAAATACTCCTTGTCCTTTTGGAAAATTTCAATTGGTAGGTAGCTCATGATTTGTTAAACACTGTCACATTGCATCAGTTGCTACCTAATATTTTTTGTATAGTTCATTTTTATCTTTTGAAAATTCTAGCAATATGCCATACACCTCCCAAGTACTAGCTATCCATTCACCTATATAATCAAAAGCTATGTAAATTTTACCTAATCGAACACTTAATATTAATCCAATATTAACCACTAAATAAATCCAAGATCTCATTTCCATGCTTAAAGCTAATAAAGATACATTTGCTTGGGAATACCAAGATATGCATGGAATTCATCCTGACACCTATACCCACCATATTTACATTGAAGAAGGTAGTCGTCTAGTTAGGCAATCACAATGATGACCTAATCTCATCTTGCATGAAATAGTTAAAGATGAGTTACAAAAATTGTTAAATGTTGGGTTTATTTATCATATTTCAGATAGTTAGTAGGTCTCTCCTCTAGTTGCGGTTCCCAAGAAAAATGGTAAGTGGAGAATTTGTGTTGATTATAGAGCACTAAATAAAGATACTAAAATGGATCACTTCCCATTGCCATTTATTGATCAAGTTTTGGACACTCTTGCAGGAAAAAGTTTCTATTTTCTAGATGGGTTCAATGACTACAACCACATTCACATAGTGCCTGAAGACCAAGACAAGACAACTTTCACTTCTCCTTGGGGCACTTTTTCCTATAATGTTTTGTCATTTGGTTTATGTAATGCCCCTACCACCTTTCAAAGGGTAGTCTTGAGCATTTTTGTGGATCTCATAAATGATTTTGTTGAGGTTTATATGGATGATTTTACTATCCATGGTAATACTTATAAAGAGGCTAAGGAAAATTCAGAAAAGGTACTTAGGCATTGTATAGACAATAATTTATCATTGAGTCATGAAAAGTGTCATATGCTTATGACCGAAGGGATAGTACTTGGTCATTATATTTATTCCAAGGGTATTCAAGTTGATCCCAAAAAGATAACAATTATTTAGGACCTACCTACACACACTAGCC
Organism: Sequoiadendron giganteum; assembly: GCA_007115665.2. Lineage (NCBI taxonomy): Eukaryota > Viridiplantae > Streptophyta > Pinopsida > Cupressales > Cupressaceae > Sequoiadendron > Sequoiadendron giganteum. The sequence continues at coordinate 231,007,657 of CM021109.1, read as the reverse complement.
AAAAGGATGTGTGTAGTTTTCTAGGACATGCAGGGTACTATAGGAGGTTTATCCAAAACCTTAGTAAGATTGTCTCCCCCTTGTTTGATTTAGTAGTGAAATATGTCATTTTCTTTCAGACACCAAAGTGTCAAGAGGCTTTTGAAACCATTAAGAAAAATATTGTCACCACACTAGTACTCAGAGATTTGAACTGGGAACTACCTTTTCATATTCACATGGATGCCTCATATTGTTCCACGGGGGCTATCCTTGGAAAAATGAAGATAATCTCTTGTACTCCATTTACTACATCAACAAGAATTTCACAGGGGCTAAGGTAAATTATATGGTAATTGAAAAGGAGTTTTTAGTTGTTGTTTATGCAATTAATAAGTTTCGTCAGTATATTACCAGATATAAATTATTTTTTCATATTAATCATTCTGCATTTCGATTTATAATGAATAAACTTGTTGTGATCGATAGAGTTATTAGATGGTTACTTTTACTTCAAGAATTTGACATTACTATACTTGATAAGCTTGGTCATGAGAATGTGGTTGCAAATTTTTTATCCAAGTTACAATAACAAGATGATGAGCTAGTTCTAGTTCATGATACCTTTCGAGATGAACATCTCTTCGCTATATCAGCAAAGAGCCTGTGGTATGTTGACATAGAAAACTAACTAGTTACTTGCAAGTTTCCACCCCATTTCTCTCTGAGAAAATTCCAAAATTTGGTCGGACTTGGTGGTGATTATACGTGGATCAATAGATTTATCTTCCACCATGGCCTTAAAAATATCATGTGTTGATGTGTGCCTGAGGATTATGTCTTTGACATACTTCACACATGCCACATAGAACCTTGTGGAGGAAAATTTTCCGCCCAAAGGACTACTCAAAAGATCTTAACTACAGGGATTATTGGCCTTATTGGCCTACACTCCAGAAGGATTATAAATTTTATGGTCAACACTATGATAAATTTCAGTGTATGGGCTTCCTCACATGCTCAAATGAAATGCCCTTGCATCCTTAGTTGTCCATTGAACCTTTTGAAAAATGGGAACTTGATTTGTTGGACCTATCAACCCATCATCTCAAAACAAGGAATACATCCTTGTGTGTACATATTATGTAACAAAGTGGGTTTAATTTGTTGCTTTGAAGCACGCTAGGGACACCAAGGTTGTTAGAAACATGTGCCTCAATCTTGTTGACCTGAACCTCATGTAAGATAAAATTGATGAGACACCTAAGATATCCTCCCGACGAGCTATTTAGTCTTGAAGGCTTGAATTTTTCAGATCAGTGTGACATGTGATCTCTCTTTCCAAAGAGAAATATTAGAGTGACTGGAACTTTCAGTGTGAGTTCCCTATTTCACATTGACATTAGTTATCTGGCCGATGAGGTTCTTCGATGAGACACTTTCCAATCTGAGGAATGTATGCGAAGTAGCCTAGATGAGTTTCGGTATGACTCTGGTTGATGTTCGGATCGGGTTGAAATTGGTCGTTGGGATGTTTTGTGAATGTCACTTTGGTGCTTGTGTTTTGGCTGAATAGTTTCATTGGGAAGACTTGCCGAAGTGAACTGCATCGGGATGACATTGATCTTCGTGTAGACATGTGAATGTTGAACCGACTATGTTAGTTTGGCTGATAGGTCTAATTGGTGCATGTCTTTCTAATGAACAAACGGTCAGGTTGATATGGGACTTCAGAATGCATCTTATTGAAAGTGGATCTTTGGTTGATGTAATATTTTTGGTGTGTGTTTGGCTAATGGCTCTTGGTCGGTGTGACATGGTCCGTCGGGATGATTTCTGAGGATTGGTCCGATAGTGTTGGTCATGTTGATGTACTTCATCGGTATGAGTCTTTTCGATGCACAGGTGGTCGAGCTAACTTTGATCTTCAATTAGACTTGGGAAGTTTGGACCGACAGTAGAAATTCAGTCGATGGGATATGGTCAACATAAGTATTGTCAATGTTTCTTCATCGGTATGAATTATGACTTTGGCCTAGCTTTGAGATCCTCATTTGATGGTTCAAGTTTGACCAATGGATTGGGATCGGTGTGAGTCATGTCAATGACAGGTTTTGAATTGTAGTGAGTTGAAGACCATCAAGGTGACTTGGGAACTTGATGAGACTTTTTTATCTCACCCTAACAGTGTTGTTCTTGCCGATGGTTTTTTCCAATTGGTCTTCGGTGTAACTCTTGGCGAGGTTCATGTTCATGATAGTTCTCTTGGAACATCTGGGAAACTTAATCTATCAATTGGACTTTCTAGTTTGTCATTGATAGTGTCTATCATGTTGATGGATGTGATAATGAACAAAGTTTGACCATTGCGGACTTCTGAGTTGTATGATGGAGCAGTGACTTACTCGCTTCACATCCTTGTTGTGAAGCGAATGGAGCAATTGCCTCTTCGATATGGAAACTATTGTTTGATGCTTGGATTGTAGGGAAACTGAACAAATCATGTGTACATGAAATCAATATATTGATGGCTCGGGGATAGCAAGGGGTTCAATATGGAAATTTTAGGTTAAGTGTTTGAACTGTATGTTGTACATAGCATTGTAATAGGGAGAATTCTGGTGTGAGACAGAAAAAAGAAGAATGTGAACTTGAGAGGCCATGAGGCTGTGCTAGCTGAAAGGTTGGCTGAGTGAGTGGACTAGTGAGATGAAATGAATCTTTATTGTGTGTTGTGTGAAGGTACTCTAACAATGTGAGGATTCTAAACAATGGTGTTTCCTATATTCTCCAAATGAAATAAGATGTAATTCCTGTAAAGGCTATGAGCCTGAGATTGTAATGTAACTTTGTTTGTTGCTAAATAATACAATGGCTCGATCTTTTGGAGTGTTGGGTTTTTTACCCAAAAGGGTTTTCCTATGTAAATCTGTGTGTTCATTTATGCTTCTCTTTCATGTTGGTTGATTATGTAATTTGAAGTTGTGCATAGTGTTTAATTTGGTAAAGTCTACTTATTCTTTTCTCACAAGAATCAATGTGGGAAATCAATTGTGCCAGTTTCTTCTTTATGGCATAGTAGTCATTTCTTTGAGGCAATTTGAAGAAACTAAAATCATCGGAGGCATTTCTATTCTTAGAAATTTCTTTCTAAGATGACCCAATTTTCCCTAACAAAGGTAGTTGAATTTCTCTATTCCAATATTTTTACTCAATTTGGTGTTTTGTGTGAGATGGTTATCGATCAGGGTCCACAGTTTACATCTAACCTCATTTCTACTTTGGTTCATGAATATGAGATTCGATATCATAATTCTTCACCTTACCATCCCTCGGCTAATGGCCAGGTCAAAGTCATGAACTGAGAACTCGATAACATTCTCACCAAGATAGTTACCCTCCACAAAAAATACTGGTTGCATGACTTCCTGAAGTTATGTGGGCCTACCACAATACATGGAAAACCATCACTAGTTTGACACCTTACAACATTGTCTATGGTAAGAGGGTTGTTCTCCCAATCGAGTTTGAGGTAAAAACTCTTTGCACCACACTTCAAATAGGTATGAATTTGTTCGATGCACAGAAAGAATGAATTACACAAGTTCACTCATTGGATGAACTTCGTCAACAAGCGCTCTTCCATGCAGATATTTTCTAGAACCAATGTTCCATTCGGCATGATCATTTTATTAAACAAGAATCATTTCAAATAGGTGATTGGGCACTCTTGTATGGTTCCCATTTCAAAGATTTTAAGGGAAATTTTCAAACCTAGTGGCTCGAGCCCCATGAAATCAAGGTGGTCTATAATAATGGGGTTGTCAAGCTTTGCACGGTGGACTCTGATTGCATGGATTTAATTGTCAACAGTCACGAGTTGAAGTTGTACAAGAAGACCCTCTCATGAGAAGATTTTGTATGAAATCTGCTGAAGGAACAACATCTACTTGATAGGGTTTATGTGGCCTCTCCTTGTAAATTTTAGGTACTTCTCAAAATGATTAAATAAAATGCAATAAAAGATCCAACAATGAAAACATTTGGGTGTTGTTGGCCAGTTAATGTTTGAAAACTGACTTTCAGTGGGCGTTAACTGCTAAATAAGTCTTAGAAGTGAATATCGGGTTCCTAGCGCTTCTAGGTGGTGATAGGATGAAAACTAGATTCTTGGAGGTCTATCATCAATATATATAAAAAGAAAGCTTCTTGTCATTTATGTGATAGGAGTTGCTTTATCCATTCCATAGCTCTTGTTTTTCTTTCAATTTTGGTATGCAGAGCGAAGGATTTTTGTTCCCCATTGCTTAAGGGCCACTTTTGGGCATCTCGTTTCTCTTTTCCACAGGTATATCATCTTCATGTGAGCTTCATTCTACTTGGTTGTCTTGAAATTTGACTCCTTTCATTTTATGGATAGGAGATCTGGGTCAGTTTTTCTTGCAACATGACGCTCCATCTGGGCTGTCTATTTCTATTGTGGCTCTTTCATCTCCTTCCTAGTGTTTGTACTAACTTACACATTCCTCAAGATTTTTCATGCTTCCATTTGGCCACTTCATCATTTTTTGTTATACTTCCTTCGTCGTTGATCTCATGGTGTCTACTTTCCCGACCTTGCTCATTCTAGAACTTCATTTTTCATTTAGAAATACAAAATTTGTGATACACTCTTCTCCATTCCCATCCACTTGGGCAGTGGATTTCATGACATGCTTTACTGATGTATCATTCTCATCATCACCATATGTCGCCTTACTCTCAACTCTATCACTACCCCGTTGGCATCCTCCCGTTTGCACCATGTGATTTTATCAATTCTCTCTTCTGCTTTGCCTATTCTTGGTGCCTCGGCCTCCACATCATATTTCGTACATATGATGGTTTGGTAATGGTATATTTCAAGTTTATCTTTATCTTTTTTGTTTCATTTTATATTTTATATTTTCTTAAATAAATAGTGACGTGTCTCATGGACGAGCCACATGCTAAGATGGGGGCGAAATTTGTCCAATCATATAGATATTATATCTGACAACTATCAACTCATAACCATATCTTATGTTGCCATATTTATTTCACCTTTCTTTTTCACCCATTCTATCTTCATTTTTCAAGAAGCTGTATTTATTTGACACCCCAAAAATATTTATTATTCAGCCTCGATCATTTCATAATATTATTACCACTTCCATCCCAGGTGTAGATCTTAACCCACCATTATTACCATTTCAAACAACCATAAAAAAAATGTTAATGACTTGTCATTTTTACATGTTATTCAAAAATTTCTCTAAACTGCTCTCAACATCTTTCCCTTACTAGCGGCGGTTTGCTACATTAGCTAACAAAATTTTTATGCACACTATTCCAAGTTGACAAAAGTTGCTTAGTCTGGTTTGAAACAAACCTCTCAGTAAAATTATGTCAGGAGAACATAGGCACCATTTTGAGCCTCTAAATATGAAATAATTAAGGGCTTCAACAATGGAAAAAGTGTATAAATATTTAGGCAAGAAGGGTGGGTGTGTACTTCAAAATATTGTGAGGGTATGATTATAAGTTGGCACGTGAATTTGTAATGACATGTAGCAACAAACAAGCATGAGTCCATGGTTTGGAAATTCCTATTTTGGTTGAAGCTGTAGTAGATGTCACTATATTGTTGCTATCATGGGAAAATTACTTTCTTGATAAATCAATGCGGGTGAAAGATATTAAGCACCTTCACAAGAAATTCCTACAATGTGGGGAGTCGGTTAAATTTGTCACTAGACAAGGCACAAAGGTAGCTTCACTTCTGCCACCATGGGATGATGTGGTGATATTTTTCATCCAGTATGTAACCTGTGAAGGAAGCTATGTGTATGTCTATGCTAAACAAATTTGGCTCATGATATATTTACGATGGGGAATGTTTGTGAATCTTCCTTTCTTTTTGTATTCTTCTATAATGCAAATGAGACAAGCAGCTCAAAAGGGTAGAAAAAATTCATTAGCCCATCACAAACTTATCAAATTGTTATATGTGAGGGAGTTAAAGAAATTCTCTCCTCCAAGGGATTGAGATTCATTTGTTACAAATGATACCTTGGAAAATTTTGAGGAGGAGAACCTCCCTAACACCTCAGAATGCTCGGTGGAAGAGGGCTCCCCCAATGTGGAAAAATATCCTATTGATTTTGAGGAAGAAGGGTCTAGTCATGCGAGTTCAAATGAAGGAAGTGAACATGAAAACCCTTTTGATACATCTAATGAGGGTTTTGAATTAGGGGATTCCCTTAGTATCTCAAAGAAAAAGGTTAAATAAACCCTAGGGTCAAGTAGTAAGCGGGTCAAGAGTTCAAGTGTTAAATCAGCGAGTGTGAAGATTGCAACATCTGAATCTAGTTGTAAGAATAAACTACATAGTGGGTCGACTTCAACTGTTGTCTTAGAGAAACAATCACCATTCGTTTAGATGGATAAGTTAGGAAATTTAGTCAATGTATCTAGTGGTGTTTTGAGCCCTAAGAAAATTGATGAAGTTGGTGATTTAAAAATTATGGCCATTGTCTTATGAAAGAATAAGAGAATGGAGGCAGTCTCTAGGGAACTAAGGAGGAGTAAAAGAAGGAAGACATAGGAAGAATCTAGGGCCACTCTATCAGATCAAAAGGAGCTCGAGCATGACCTTGAAATGCCTCCACAAAATTCTCCAATTTCAAAAGAAATCCCAATTGCTAGAGAAGGTACTCATGAGGAGAACACCATTCAATTTGAAATGGTGTCAACTGAGAAATAAGATGAAGAAAACCTAAGGAATTTTGTAGAACAGGAAATTGGTGGATTTGAGACCCCTCATAATGACAATCTAGAAGCAAAACAAGAACTTGAAGAGGGGAGAAAGGAAGAGGCAAGTAAGTTGGTTGACCAAGAACAGGAAAATGTTGAGATTCCTCATAGTGAACAAGAAGAAGAATAGGAAGAAAATGCAGAGAAGTAATTTGAGGAGAGTCCTTTATTAACCAATGATGAAATCTGTGACATGCAGAATCCGATGACCAAATTAACTGATGAGAATGAAGCTCTACAAAAGCAAGTCTAGGATGTAGAGGCACTCAATTCTTCAAAGGAAGCATAAATTGATCAGATTAACGAAACCCTTAAGTAGGAAAATACTATTGATGCTTCTCTTATGCCCATTTAGGAGCATAAAGACCAAATGAATGCACTAAAACAATTATCAGTTAAAGAGATCTCCAGTGTAATGCAGAACCTATTTGATGTGTATCCTATGTATTTTTGCATGAGGGCATTCCAAACCCTAAGCTAGGGGGGAATGATGAGGGATAAATGTGTCTTTGTTTTTACCCCTTTGTTTACCTTTTTACCTCTTTGTTCCTATAGAATCCCTAGTAGTTCCTATCACTATTTGTTAATGAAGTAGGGATATTTAATAAAATGCAGAGAAAGGATATGAACTTGTGGATATATCAAAACCTTTAATTATTTACTAATTATCCTTATGACTATGAAAAATATGGGATGATTAGGTGGATGATGCATGGGAGCAGTGGGAGCATCGGTGGAATGAGGACAAGAATCGTCTTATGAGTCATGTGTCACTTTTGATTAAGTTTGGTCTAAGTTGTTTTGTTTTTGGAACAATTTTAAATCTATAAATCTATTTTTAAGAAGCTTCTAAAGGTTGTTGGATGTAGGCCATAACAACCTAAATAATCATATATCTTTTTTATTAGTCTATTATAAACTCAGGGACATATGATCTCTATATATATGTATACTACGACTTGAGTTAATAATTGGTAATATATATAGATGTAAGTTGTTGTTTTGACTAAAAGAAGATTGGAGTTTAAAATATTGTTTTGCATATGCATTGAGTAAAGTAAAGTAGGATTTTGTTTCTTCATTGGAAATCATAGAAGGCAGGTCCCACATCCTCGATCACCCAATGACTAGATGTAGCATCCATTTGTTGTGTGGTAATGACACTTTCTTAGTTTTAAATCTATTTTTATCTTCAATCGTTATGTTAGCCTAAAACCATTTAATGTGTTGTTAATTATTATTCGATGTATTGGTGATTGATGTGTTTTGTTTTGATATCGTGCTAAATATACATTTGATTTAGTAGACTACTTTTCAATCAAATTTAATTAATGTGTTTACTGTTCTGTATAAATTTGATTCAACAGATTATTTCAGACAAGTATTAATTGGATTGCTTATTAATATGTGTGAACTTTATTCATCACTTTACATTCCATCATTCATCTACTTCAGGTAGTTTAGTGTTAGTAAGATTTTTTATTTATTTTATTGGTTAGTTTTAATCTGTTGTTGTGGAAAACTATTCTGTCCAAGTTCCTATCACACAGGTGATAGGAGATCAGAAAACCATATTTCTAAACAAATGCAATTTGTGTGTAGCTGCATCCATCCCCACTTGGCTTTCTAGGTTTAGCCCTTAGGAAAACAATGCTAATATCTTTCACAAGCCTACACTCTCGGATTGACATTGAGGAGTAAACTAAGGAAATTATGAAATTCCCAAAGATTGATCTCAATCCATTCATCAATTTAAGATAGAATTATAAGGATAGTTTTACCCAAAATATCAACCACAATTTAATCCAATCACAAATCATGTTACGAGACAAAAATTCAAATATAACATTCAACAGTTCAAATGCAATAATAATATCTTAAATACTAGTTGCAACATGTGGACTCACCATTGAGAACGAATAAGGGTTTGTAGGAATGGAACATGTCTCATGAACACTCCGACCCTAAAATTTTATCATATTGATTCTACTAATTTAGTTATTCTTAAATTTAAAAATATAATTTAATAATAAAAAATAAATGAACTTGCTGAATTTTACTTGAGTATCAATGTTGAATGTATTATTCAAAAATTCATCTATCATAGCCATCACCTTTGCAACTGATGTAGGTTGTGTAGTTGCATCCTGAGCACTCTGATAATCATACATGCAAATAGCACTGCAAGTGCCATAATGGTGGTGTGGAGCTCAGGGCCTACACGTCTCCTCCACATCAAGCTCTACTAGAGGCCTCACACACTCTATAATGGTCTAGGTGAGCAAGCTAATCAACTCCAACATGTCCACCTCTACAATGTCCTTAACAATGGAAGGAATGACGACATGCTCCACCATGGGTTTGGCCAAGGTTCTCGGTGCTAATTTTGGATTACCTCGTGCACCTCGTCTATCATGTGTGGAGCCCCCACCTCTACTCTGAAATTTTAAGATGTCAAAATAATTTGGCATCTTAATGAGGAAAAACTCACAATAGATTTTCCTCAAAAATTATTGTGGTACCTCACATGGTTATTGCACGGTGGTTGGTCAAATACCATCCACCACCGCTCCCAAAATTTATTTTTAATTAATTCATGGTGGCACCAATGGATGGGGAACCTCCTGCATGCATGAGATAAAGGTGTGTTGGTTCTTAGGTCTATAAATAGGGCACACAAGTTAGCTTTTCTAATTTTTTTTTTTTCACATCTGCATATGAGAAACCACTAGCATAAAATTGTCTCAACTCATGCCTCTTATTTGACCAAAAAATTATTTTCTCTCATTTCTCCTAAATGAGATACAATTGACTTCAATGATATAGTAATCCCTCTCCTATAAGGGTGGGTTTTAGCATGCTCGGTTAATCTTCCAATTAATTGTTCAATGTCTCTTTTATTGTTTTGAATTTGATTTAGGATATTTTCTTGTGTTCCTTGAGGATTCCTTTGAACTGATGGAGGATTTTGAGGTTATTCTTGTACAGGGGGCTCTTCATGAGGGGGTGATTGTGAATTCTCAATGTTTGGAGGTGGAGATTCATTCCTTGAGAATTAGAAAAAAAAATTATTAGAAAATTCTAATTCAATATACATTCTAAATCAAATTCGAAATAAAAATAATAAAAATACATACCTCTTTGTAATTTCTGACCTCTCTTATATGTTGTCAGAATCCTCATGAAGAATTGAAAGGTAAGAGTACAAAAATGGAAGATATTTAGAAGAGATTTGGTGAGCATGAGTTGCAAAGATGAAAAACTCCAAGACAAGCCACGAGTTGAGAAAAAATGACAAAGAAAGCACACTTTTTGCTTTTTATTTAACTTCTTCATTTGGTGTGCACCAAATTTGGTGCATGCCAAATGTTCAATACATTTCATGCACACCAAATTTTGCGTGCATCAAATGTTTTGAACATTTGACATGCGTAAAATTTGGCATGTGCTAAATGGTGTTTTTGGCATTTTTGGCATTTTTTCTCAATTTGACATCAAAATTGTGTCACATATCCATGCACTTACCCATTTAGATTAACCCAAAAGTTGATCCCACATTTTATGGTTCAAACAAGATTATAGTACAAGAAGAGCATAAAGCAAAACAAAGAAAATTCAACCATGAGTGGTTTGAGTCAAACCGAATTCAATCCTAGCACCTCTACCAACCCTCCATCTAATCTTCCTCAACTACCTCAAGATTCTCAATAGGGGGGATGTCAAGTGGAGGATTTCACAAAAAACTTCAAAGAAATATCCCATGATGAATTACTCAAATTAGTGAAAAATCCAAACACCCAGAAACTTGTCAACACAATCATGAGACTAAATCCCACCCAATACATGTTGGCATTGGAAAAAGAAGGGGCTAAAATCCCTTTCGATTTTGATGTGAGCACCATTGTGGAACAAAATTTGGTAAACATCCCACAAACATTATCCACACCCTCATTTCCAAGCATCATCCAACCAATTTCTCAACCATCATCATCTCATGCACTAAGTCAACCATTGACCACCAAAGGAAGCTCGCTACTCCAAGCCCTTCAAGGGAACCTACTTGCCAACAATCAAAACTTGGAGGCCAACATAGTATTGGGTATGCAAAACATCGTCCCACAAAATCCCCAACATCCATATGTGTCACTTGTCTTCCATGACACAAAAAATCCATCCTCTTTTCATGTGTCCCCCACCTTTTCCCTTGATACAAAAGGTTATAATCCAACTATCTCACAAGGATAAATGGACTTATTCAGACAAGTAGGTACTTTTAATGCCTCATCTTCACTTCCATAAGGGAATATATAACAATCATACCCATAATTCCCTACCATGACAACATCACCTATACAAATCCAAGGTATAGGAAAAATCACTTCATTGAACACACCAATCCAAAATCAACCAAATCAAGTCAACCCACCAAACACAAATCAAATCAATGCACCCATCCTGCCAAATCCTCCAAGCGTTCCATTGATATCGTAACACCAAGTGGCATCATCCCAAATATCTCAACCATTAATCACATCATCAGCAACACCTCAAACATCTCAAAATATAGTCTCACAAGGGCTAAGAACATCAAATACAAAACCAAATCCACCATCTATCACCCAACCCTTCATCACTACACAACAACCACCACAAAAATCACCTCAATAACCACTTCAACAACCTCTTCATGAACCACCACAATAACCTCTCAACATATCATCACAACAAAATCCGCCAACCCCACATCAAAATATTAACACTACAAATCAGTATAACATCACGTTGCAAGCAACACAACAAGCATATCAAAAGGCATTGCAACAATTTCAAATGCAATAGACACAACAAGTGGCCCAAGCTCAAGTGCAAGTTCAAGCATAATCCCAAGTGCAAGCCCAATACCAAGCACAACAAGTGCAAGTGAAATCCTATGAACAATCCCTACAACAACAAGTGTTGATAGCACAACAACAATAAGCAACACAATAATAGGCTCAACAACGAATGCTATTAGCACAACAAAAAAATCCAACAACAAGTGTTGATGGCACAACAATAACAACATGAATACCAACAAGCATTGCTCACACAACAAGGCTTACAACAACCCTTCAGGAATACATAATAAAATGGCTTGAACCTTAACACGCAAGTAACACACGCCACCCTATCATTCACCCAAAAAACTATACCACCCCAAAACACACACATTCCACCACCTGATCCACAAACCAATCTTTCCACATGGGTCAAATTTCTCTCACAACAAATATAAGACATTCAATCTGAACAAAAAATCATACACCCAACGAGATTTGTGCCCCTATCCATTTGATAGGAATATCACTATGGTTCCATTCCCACCAAGATTCAAAATACCAAAATTTGATAAATACCGAGGAAAAGGAAATCCTAAGGACCATATCAGAGAATTTCATGTACATTTCATGGAAGTAGCCTGTGATGACTCCTATCTAATGAGACTCTTTTCCCAAAACTTGGTTGGTCTCGAAATGGAATGGTTCTCTCGCTTACCTCCTAGAATCAAGAAGTTCCAAGAAGTCATAGACCTATTCATAGAAAACTATTCATTTAACCTAGACATGGATGTGAGCCTAGAGAAACTATTTGGCCTTAAACAAGCTAAGGGAGAGACATTTGTGGCCTTCTTACAATGATGGATATCTAGAGCTAGCAAAAAAAATGGTCCATGCTAGAGGAGCAACAAATTGTAATCATCATTTCTAACCTCGAAGGGGAATTGTCCTTCCACCTAAAAATGAAAAGCATCACAACATATGATCAACTAATCTCCAAGGCTCTCAACATTGAGAGAGCTCTCATACACAAGGACGCACACCCGTGTACCAAGATAATAGACCATCTAATAGTTATAATGATAAACCTCACACTTGGGCTAAAAATAAAAATGTTACAAACGATGGTGTTATCGACGCCAAAGTTGTTATTAGCGCCCAAAGGTAAAACACAAAACATAACATACATCAACCAAAAATCAACACGCAACAACCCATTCATCACAACACCCCACAAACAAACCCATCACAACAACAGCCGAATAATCAAACACTCAACAATGTGAATGCTTAAGGAGGACCACCCCCAAGGAACAAATATCCATAGAAACACAAGTATACATCCCTGGGGGAACCCATTGAATTTGTTATGAAAAAGTTAAAGCAAGAAAATCTCATCACACTTCTTGTTTATGAAAATTACCAAGAGCCCCAAGTCAAACCACCTTGGTATAATGAAAATCACCTTTGTGACTATCACAAAATCAAGGGACACACAATGGCTAGCCACATGAGATTGAAAAACCTTATCTAGGACCTCATTGAGAGCAGAGATATCACTGTTGAACAACAAGCTGAAAACCAAGATTTAAAGATATATATGAATCTAATGCCTAACCATAACAAAGGTAAGATAACCAATTACACAAATTTCAACCATGTCTAGGACCATGTTGTAGCAACCTTGGATGAGTTTGTAATAGTTGTCAACATTAAAGGGCCTAGCACAGAGTGTGGAGTCACCACACATAGAGGCACGATAACCATCCAAGGACCATGACCACCAAATAGAGTATCATCCACCATCCCAAATTAAAATGCACATGACTACATTGTCTTAGATCATTTAAAGAAAAACCCCGCTCAAATCTCCATCTTGGAGCTACTAAAAATATTGCCAACACATAAGGAAATTTTAAAGAAAGCGTTGTTTGTATCCACTGTTCCCACCAACATTGATGAAAAGAAATTCCAAGCCATGGTCGGACACATCACTACACCCCATATTCTCACATTTTCAAAATATGACCTCCCAATGCAACCATCCCATAATTGTGCACTCCACATGGAGGTCTTGGTCCACAAGAACAAATTCAAAAGAGTTTTGCTGGATGGGAGTGCAGGCTTAAATATTTTTACTTTGTAGCTAATCAAGAATATAGGGCTCTTTGTGGATCTTATTGAAAATGGGAAATCTATCACCATCTAGGCTTATGACAATCAAGAATAGGTGTCCCAAGGCACCCTCCAACTTCCCATTCAAGTGTGGCCACCATCATAGAAACCACCTGCCAAGTCCTTGACCTTGAGCTTCCATACAATATCCTCCTAGGGTGTGCATGGGTCTATGAAATGCAATAAATTGCATCTATCTTTCACTAATGCATCAAATTCCCCTATCAAGATAAGGAGGTCACGATCCATGGCGACCTTGAGCCATTTTACTACTACAAAAATTTGGAAGCCAAATACTATAAAATCCAACAAGTGCCTAAGAACAATGAAGCACCCACATATTCCTATTTTGATCCATCCACCTTGGCCTCCACATCTGAGACAAAGACAACCTCCATCCAAAACATCTAATAAATAAAATCTATAATCAAAGATAATGGTTGTGGGGACTATAACTTGCAAAAGGGTGCATTTTTGTTAGGAGAGCTACCACAACCTATTGATGGCTCATCATCCCAAACATTCACAACATTTCCTACCACCTTCAAAAAGTGGGGAGACATAATTAAGGAAGTTGTCGACAAAAATAATGTATCTAATCAATCTTGCTTTATAGGACCGAGAACCTGTAGAGATTCTTTGCAGCAAGCTTGGCTAGCAAGACTGAGCACCTTGTCAAGCTTTCCTTGTAGGACCAAGAATCTACAAGGACCTTTCGCATCAAACTCTTCAGGATAGAGAACCTATAGAGTGATTTCACATCATGCTCCATGGGATCGAGAGCCTGTGATGCCCCCTTTGTAGGACCGAGAAAATATGAAGCACTTTCTCTCTATAGGACTGAACACTTGTAGAGCCTTTTTCATCTTATGTGAAACTCAGCACCAACAAATCCTTTTTTCACCTTTCGTAGCATCGAGTGCCTATGGAGCCATCTCTCTCTTCTCTTCATGTTTGGGTATATACTAGATCAAATACCTGCATCGTCTTCATCTTGAGTATATACTTCTTTCTCTCTTTGAAATTGAGTGCTTCCCCACCTTTTGTATGCATTCTTCTCTTGAAGTGAGCAATCCTCACATTCTTCACTTTGTTTAAGAATTCTTCTATGTGGTATTCTTAATTTGGTGACGATGCATAGTACTAAGAAAACCTTCTACATTGAGGTCTCTTCCACTTTGTTAACTCACTAGTTCGTTGTATGCCTATGTGTATGCGTTATTATGTTCTAACCTTTTGATGTAATGACTTTTTATATTCTAACCTTGTTGTCTTGTGTATATTTTCTTGTCTAATATGTTTGTTTTGTAGGTCTTTAGCCTAGGGGTATACTTCCTTGGTTTGAAGAGATATCTTCTTCCTCTAAAATATCCTTTTGGTATCATGATGTTATTTATGTTTAGTAGATTTCCTTTAGTGTGCATATTAGTGCAGATTCGTATGCCTGCTAAAGTGGGGAAAAAATGTAATATCGTAAAATTGCACCCCTTGAAATTTCACATGCATTCTTGTATCCATTTTAGTGTCCACTACCCTAGTATTTGTGTAGGCTCATTTTAGCCCCTGACTCATCCTTTTTTCCTCTCATGATGCTCGGAACCCCTTTTTAGCAGCTACCTTTGCATGTCAACTTTGCATCTAACCTCGTGTTTTATCATTCTCATTGTTTTGTAGCATTTACGTCTAGAAACTAGCATGCCACGCAGACATCTACATGCCATGCTAGTGTCACATGGCATTTCAACATTCAAACAATTTTTTTTAGTGCCTTGCCACTTGTTAGCTACTTTTGTCAGTGGTTATGGCCTAGAACGCCTTGTAATGGCTCGAGAAGCCTATTTTCCCTCCTATTCTCTCTTTAAATGTTATCTTTTTAATTCATTTGGTATTCTTGGGTTCTATCTGGAACTCTCTCCTCCTTTCATGGAAATTCTTACTCTTTTCTCACTCTCTCAAGTTTACACAGCTCTCTACAACTTTCTACAGTGCTCTCAAGCTCTCTTGGAAATACACTTTACAAGTCTCTTGGATTTCACAGCCCTTATTTCTTGATCTCTCTCCTTGGCTTCCTCAAGCCTTGCAAGCGATATCTCTTTCATCTTGTGTCTTTGAGCACCTTAGGATTTCTCGCATCCCTTTTCTATACATTTTTCTATCTTATCCATTTATCTTTCTATCTATCTATCTATCTTGTGATAAGGGTTCTCCTTCTTGAGAAGGGTTTTCTTTTATCACTCATTTCATACTTCGCGTCTTTATACTCTCTATCTATTTAGCTAATGTGGAGGTGGAAATACCAAAACAAGGACTTGATTGAGGCAAGTCTCCAAACAACCCTAACATTTTTCTTCAATCCTATGTGTGCAAGTATTGAAGATAAATTTCTTTATGGGAGGCTCGATTTCTTGGGTTGTTGTAAGCTTCCTCTTTCTCTCACTTTATCATTTACATTTTACTTAGTTTAATTTACTTTATTTTAGTTCTATCATACTCTGTTATTTTCCCCACATTTTAAAGTTCGTATCAGTAAGAGTAGAATTAATCATTTAGTTTTTTTATGTGATAATATTGGATTTCAGTCTGTACAAGATGCTAGCATGCCTCTAGGAATCCAACATGCACTCTATCATCCTTGTTCTGCACTATTTTCCTTTGGCTGAGAGCCCATCAATCTATCTAGAAAACCTCTATGATCTACTCTTTATGATTCTCAAACTCTCACCTCATTTTTTTGTCCTTTAAGCTTTATTCTTTGAGGTAGTTTAGGGAATTTCATTCCCTAGGACTCTCTTGAGAATAAAGAGATTCATGAGCAACAAATCCCACTTCTGTACAACTTGCAAGAAAAAAGTTGTAGTAACCCATTTTTTTTTATGAATAGGCAGCTATCTATATTAATTTTAAAATAAGAGTACATATTCACTAAAAAAAGGGAAGGTGATAAAAAGGAACACCACAAAAATCACATGCGCAGTGCCCAGAAAAAGTAGAATATCAAGTCGCATGGGCGTAGCCCAGAAGTCTCAAAGCATGAGAAATTAAAAAAAATAGGCCTTTAAGTGGCCAGAGCAATGCCAGCAGAGCCAGGAGGGTCTATGTCATCCATATTTTCCCCCATACATCAACGGGTTTGGAGTGACGTCAGGAGGAGCACCCCAACCATCGTCATCTTTTTCCTTATCTTTATCTTCTTCCTCGCGTTGGGGCGAGATTGCAAGCGCCAGTCGTAGAAATATTTTACCATTGGTAGGCCATCCAAAACTAGAAATAGGCAGAGTATAAAAGGGACAACTAGAACCGCCACCACTGGAAGGCCATCCCTGACCAGCCCGCGGTTGAGGAGAGTGAGCACGTCGAGTGGGAGGATGGGAATGGGGACATGCAGAGCCACTTGCTACCGGCCCCGAGAGGGCGACCGGTCGCGATAGGACAAAGGAAAGTTGGGGACCCAAGCCATATCACACAGGGCATTGCCCCAATGGTCCAAGAGGACCTGAAGGTGAACCACCTCCAGTGCAAATTTGTTAGCTTGCACCTGTATCTGTAAAAGAACATTATAACAAATAACTGCTTTAGCATAGAGAGAAACATTAATATCCATTTGAGAATGAGAAAATATGCAAGAGTTTTTGTCTTTCCAGATGTTGAAGATGATTTCCACCTTGAAAGTGTGCAAAGTTGGGTGAACTTAGTAGAGATCCCAGGTGAATCTCCCAGCAGAACCATATGCAAAGAAAAAGGTTATGACGAAAGGGCTAAAAGAAGTCATGAATCCAAATCCAAAGCTACTGAGCTCTGTGAAAACACCAGAAAAGATGCTTGAAGCTTTTAGGTTGTCCACAAAAAGGGAAATGAGGGCCTTGGACCCCCAAGTGTATAAGCTGAGAACCCAAATGCAAGCCTTGGAAAAGAATACACCAAGCAAAGTGGGTCAACTTTGGACTAACACTTGCAGACCAAGTGGCATCGAATCTCTTCCACCAAACATGAGCAAAGGAATTAAGAAGCCACCTCTAGTTCAAATTGTTGATCATAGGAAAATGGGGTGATAGCTACTTGTAACCAAGTCACGACCTATAGCTCTTGGGAGGAGTGTATGTAAACCATTTCCAATCTTTCCACCAAGGTTTGTGCCCATGAATGCCAATTTTGTGAAGCATTTCCACTGGAATGGAACTCACCAGCCCTTCAAAAGTGGAATGGTCCTATATTTTAAGTCTGTGTTGGACCTTAAAAGCATCCCACTGCATAATGCACATAGTGGGCTGGTAAAAGAGTTGTTGTAGGGTCTGAATGCCCTTTTTGTGAAATATGAGGGCTTTAAGCCAAGGCAATTTAGCCAAGGGCTGACCATTATGAGCAAGAAGAGGAGACCACCAAATATTTTTTTGATTGAGCGAAATCCCATCACAAAATCTAGCCTCGACCCATCATAGCCAAGGCTTAACAGTCTCCCAGGCGTGCCAAATTCTCTTGGCCAAAAATGTTCCAACAATTTGAACAGGCTCCCTCATAACCAAGAGGGTTTCAAGACCTATTCCTTTCCAAGCGGGTTTGTGAATAGGAAATCCAGATTGGATACAATGCCTGAGGAGAATCTTCCATGCTTCATCTCTGGTGAGGGCCTAGATAATCCACTTGACACAAAGAATAGTCCCTTGCCATTGAGTGGAGAGCAGCCCGAGCCCTCTAGAATCCTTAGGAAGGCAACAGTACTCCCATGCAACACGATGTAAACCCTTGTGGGTTTCAAAGGAGGCCCATAAAAATCCCATAGCAACTTTTCAAGCCTGTCATAGGTAGCTTTGGAGGGAGCCCAATAGGAGGAGTAGTAAACATGAGTGGCTGCCAAAACTTTAGAGAAAACCTGGAACTTAATAGCCAAAGAAAGAGGCTTAGTGATTCGGTAAGCAAGGTTTTTCTTGACCGTAGAGAGCATGACTTTCCAAAGCTCCCTAGGGGAGGCCTGGAAGGTGAAGGGGATGCCCAAAAAATGAAAGATCTCTCCCTGCCCAATCCACTTCAATTATAGGTTTGAAGCCATGCAGGAGTGGGTAACACAGATTTCCTGTAGCATAATGTCTTGTGCCATTCAATGGAAGAGCCAGAGGCAAGGCATAAAGAGTTGAGATAATCAAGGGCAACAGTGATCGATTCTTCTTCTTCCAAGAAAGTGAGAAAGGAATCATCTACAAAGTGGCCATTAACAAGCTGCTCCTGAGAGTTCGGGAGAAGAATCTCTTTGACACATTGCTGAGAAAAAACATGTGCTAAAAGGTAGCTGCAAGCACATACAAAGAGGGGGTTAGAGGACACCCTTGTCGAATTGAGCGAAAAAGACCAAAAGCAGAAGACTAGCGGCCATTAATGGTTATGCAAGTTGAAGCATCAGAAAAAAGCATATGAACATATTGAATCAAATTGGGCCTAAACCCCAAATCTTGCAACATCACAAGAATAAAAGGCCATTCAATGTGGTCATAGACCTTGGCAAAGTCAATTTTAATGAACACAACTTTCTAATTTGAGTGTCAGGTCCACTCCATGCCTTCCTAAACAACAATGATATTATCTGTAATGAACCTGGATTTGATGAAACCAGTTTGCTTTGGGTGCACAATCTAAGGCAAAAGATGGCGAATTTTCAGAGCCAAAGCTTTGGCAATGATTTTGTAGGAGACATTGAGAAGCATGATGGACCTCTAGTTTCATATATCCTCTGGATCCCTAGGCTTAGTTATGAACTTTATATTGCCCTTGTTTATTAAATTTCCTAGAGAGTTGGCTTGAAAAGCTTCAAGATAGACATGATGCAAATTTCTCCCAACATAGTCCCAAAGAGCTTTGTAGAATTCACAAGGGAATCCATCAATCCCAGGAGCCTTTTCATCGGCCATAGAAAAAATAGCTTCCTTGAGATCATCAATTATTAACAATTGATCATGGAAATTTATCTGGGCTAAAGAAAGCTTATGTGGCACAACAACAAGGTTGTCCTAAAGGGCTTGTTGTCGTACAAGCATGGAGTTATATGCACTGAACACCTACTCATAATGGTGTACAAAGGCTTGGAGAATGTCAAGTAGCTCAAAGAGCACCCAAGTTCCATCCTTAATTTTTTTGATGCCTAGGGATGAGTGCTTCGCACGAAGTTCCAAAAAAAATTCTTTGGAGGTACAATCACTGATTTTAAGCCAATATAGCTAAGCTTTTATTTGCACTCCTTTGGAAGCATAATTATCAGCCACTTGCTTTTTGTGCCTTAATTCCGCCACCCTAACTTGATGCGATGGGGGAAAAGGGTTGGCCACCAAAGCCTCCATAGTTGCATGCAAGTTAGCAGTGGTAGCCTTATAGGATCACTGATGAAATATGTCCAGCTAGCACCCATAAATGCGCAAGAATCAAGCAGTACAAGTGATGGCATCATTCCACCAAGTAATCCAGCCTCTTTGGTCAGCTGGTATGCACTCAAAATTCCACACTCGACAAATGTGGGCCAGAGTGGGCTTGTGGCAGAGTAGAGACGTGTTCAGAAAGAATTGAGCTTTACACGTGTGAGGCTGACAAGATGTCCGTTCAATATTAAAATAAATTGGCAAGTGATCAAACAGAGTCACATCCATTAACGGCTTCACTAGCAAGGAAAAGTTGTCAAAAGAAAAGAAAAGATTGAGCCAAAATCATGGCACGATCAAGGCATTTAAAAACTCTATCAGAACCAGCCCTGTAATTACACCAAGTGTGCCAGAGGGAATGAGAATGGCGGCAACCAATATTTGGATCAAAAATCCCCAATTTATTACGTATGTAAAACCACGCCTCCCTTTCACTAGCAGCCCAACGAAAGGGAAAGGTGTCATCGTTGCCATACACCATCTCAACCATATTGAAATTCCCGTAGAGCAACCAGGTGACAACTGGTAAATAATCAGCAATTTGACGCCAAATCAAAGAGCATTCAACAACATCATTAGAGGCATATACATTAATAATCTTAAAGGAATGATTATCAATGTTGAGGAGAGCCCAGACTACCCGTTGGGAAGGATTAGTCCCATGATCCACAACACAAGAATGCAATCATGGGGATAAAAGAGTGGCGGCTCCACTACGCCCAACTTCATGCAAAGTGAAAAACATAGTACTGGCTGGCCAAATAGAACAACAAGCCAAGGCAAGAAAAAATCCTGAAATTTTAACTTCTTGGAGACAAAGCACTTCAATCCCTGAGTATTTATGTAAGGTATCTCTAACAAAATAATTTTTGGAGAGGTTAGTTAGACCTCGAACATTCCATGAAATAAAATTCATGGATGAAACTCTTCCATACTTTCGGAATCCAGTTCCTCCTCAACCAAGGAAGAGAAACTATTCTTTAAAAAAAATTGTGGAACTAAACCAATCTAAATAGAGGGTGAAAACCTCCATTTTTCTGGCACATATTCTCCTTCTTCCGTGTGTGGAGATGGACTATGAGACTGTCGTTGAGCCCCCATTGTGGGAGGAATAATCGGCTGAGCACACATGACAGTTGCAGGTTGAGGCGTTGCCTTTGACCTGGGCTACACCGAAACAGTAATATCTCTAGAAAGAGCAGTTGACCCCTTCTCTGAAGGGTTTGAAACAACTTTGGATAGTTTAGGGGCCTTGGGAGCCGACCCAGAACCAATTGGCTTATTTTTTCAGTTTGTAACCGCGGTCCACTTTGTTTCAACCTTAGTAGAAGGCTCCGTCTGGCGAGGATTTTCAACATCTCGTGATGGGGATGGTGTACGAGGCACTCCCAAAGGGCAGTCCTTGATCTTGTGGTCAGCTGACTGGCACCGATAGCACGTGTTGGGAATATTGAAATACGTGACTTTTTGGGTGTGCCTAATAGCTCCTATTTGAATGTCCATGGATTATTTCAAATCCTTGGATAGATCCACTTCCACACAGACCCACTTCTGAGGTTGAGCTTGGAAAAACCTAGCAGGTTCAATACAAACAACCCTCCCTAGAGAGGAAGCAATCTAGTTCGAGAAGGGCACACATTGCAAAGGTAGACTGGGAAACTCAATCCAGACTGAAACCCGCATTTTGGTGTCGTTTGAGACAACAAAATCTCAAGTCCATGCTTGGAAAACCAACAAGGATGACCTAACATACTAGGGCCCATGGCCTAAAATAGCTTGGACATGATTAACTTCCGCAAAGCAGAACAGAAAGAAGCCTTTGGTCAAGTTTTGGACCATATCAAGGTGGACCCCCTGAGGGACCCAGGCCTTGCTGACCCATTCTTTCAGCACACTTTCGGGGGGGTTCCTCCCAACAAAATAACCCACAAGGGTGTGTTGTTCAAGCCATTAGCAAGCAGAATCAAAATCTGGTAAAGGAAAAATCACATCAGTAGGGGCATCAAAATGCTTACCTCATGAAAGACTTTCAGAACAAATTTTTGAGGACGTTTGTTCGGAGGAGGAGCCATTGAACTGCGTCAACGAACCATTAACACCAACATGAATTGTTGTGTTAGAGTTAGTTGAAGGCATATTAACCCCTAACACCACAACAAATGTGGCCATACTAAATGAGGGAGGAATTTTCCTGCACAGAAGGTGCAAGAGGGGCCAAGGATGACAACAGAAAACAAAAAACCCTAGCAAAGCTCATACCCCTTTCATTTTCACTATATCATTTGGACATGTATCATTTGGACATGTAACCCATATTTAAACATATGGACAAGCAAAAGCATTGAATATAACTATGGTCAATTTTTAAGAAGCTATAATAAGAGGTTTCCCAAGCATTGGAAAAAAAAAATAGGATAAGTTCAACATTCTTATAATAGAGCTATTTATTCTTCATTAAATTTTTCACCTTATGAGGTATGTTTTAGATTCAATACATTGAGCCTACTTGATGTAAATGTTTTGGAAAATTAAGTGATGCGCTAGAAAATAGAGAGTTATAGGTTTTTAGAGCTCACATGTTCATTGAAAAGATGAGGAAAATTCATCTTTGAGTCCAATTTAGAGAATAAACGAGTCTCAACTTAGGTATAAGAAATTTTATGACCAACATTGAATAAAGCATAAGTTTTAAGAGGGTGATATGGTTTGGGTGTATTTGGGGAATGAAAGGTAGCAAGGGCCTTCTTAAAAGTTTAATTCTTTGTATTATAGCCCATTGCATATCAAAAACTAGGTTGGGAACAACACTTTCTAATTGAAATTACCTAAATACATGAAGATATTTTTAATCATTAGTGTTGATTTTTACACTTGTTTGATCCTTTCATATTAGATAGAGATCAAAAGGATGACATTATTCCTTAGATGATTTTTCACCTAAAGAGATGGATGTGTTGGAGGGGGGGTGTCATTCTTGAAAAGAAGGTGGGGTATACCTAGCAAGTAAAATGGAAGTTATGGCTAATCGATGATAAAGAATAGTTTCTAAATAAGGCTAAATGGGTGTTTCACGAAGAATTCGGTAAGAAATATACCCACATGTAATTGTGTCCCCAAAATCCCATAAATAGGGAGTCATGATCTAGAATCAAGTTGAGAGGTTTAGATTGATTTGGTTCTTAAGTTGGGCATAATAAATGCCTAGATCAACATTATACTAGTAAGTTGCAAATTCCTTTTAGCAATGTGTTGTTGCTAAGATGGATATATGGTGAGTTTAGATTGAAATATAACTTGGAATATTTCTTGGTGATGATATAAAAAATTATCATAGTTCTTGTGAAGGCATTAATCTACCATAATTGTTGTATGGAAGTTAGATAATCAAGATATTGTTGTGTTGTAGTGGTTAACAAAGTTGTTGCTAAAGTATATGTAGTTGTTGATAAAGTTGATAATTATTGTAGAATTTTTCTTAAGCTATAGAAGAGATTTAGCTATTGTAGAATCCATTTTTTGGTTGATAAAGAGGAAAAAATGGCTATACAAGATTGAATATGGTTGATGAAGTACAAAATATATTGTTGTAGTATGTGAGTTATTGATGAAGTGGTTAGAATGCTATTGAAGGTTGATGTTGAAGGGAAATGGTAAACAAAAAGTGATAGCGTGCAATAGAAAGCACAAAGTGATAGTGTGTGATTTTAAAGGGCAAGAAGAATAGATGGTGGTGTTGAATGTAGTTATGGACTATACAAATTTCATGGATGACACATTATAGGAGGTCTCCAACCTAGCTACAAGGATTTGGATGCTACAAAATGGGGTTTGGTGAAGAAGATAGACATTAAGTCCTCTATTAATATGAAGGAGGCCATGGGGAATCTCTTGCTAGATCCCAATTAATGTTTAATGTGTTATGATATGTTCAATGTATCTAAAGGTATTAGCTACACCCATATGCTTTCCATGGTTGCATCATCCTTTTTTCTAAAGGAAGACATAGTGAAGGCATAGGAATAGGAAGGTCTCAACACACACAAAAATCTTTATGACCTACACTTATTGATGGAGAATTGAGGTAAGCTATCTAGAGGAATGCTAGAGATAGTTGTATGTTTAATCTAAAGTTTTTCCTTTGTTGCAATCAAAGATAATGTGTTATGTTAATATAGATGAGTATTCTCCTACAAAAGATATATGAATGTAAAAACGTGAATGTCTAATGAGTTTTTGGTTAGGAGGAGGTTGTGCAATTTTTCTCCTTTCCTAGTTTGTGATATGTAAATGAAACTATTAGAACCTATTTAATAATTATATAAAAGTTTTTAAAATTAATTTTTAGTTATTTTTTGTATAATGATACAATTTATTTTGAATATCTTGTAAATTATTATAGAATTGATAAATTCACACCATATTTTTTTTGTCTCTTTTATACTCAGCCCAATTTATTATTAACAAAAGAAATATAGTCTATGGGTGTGAAAGACTAGAGTACATAAAAGCTCAAATATAGTAAATGATTTTTTATTTATAAATATAAAACTCAAAAAATTTAAAATAAAAAATATATATACATATTTTCTCTTGAAAAATATTTTTTGATTGTGAGAATATATTTTATTATAAATTTAAAAAAAATTAACTTATTGATTTTATTTTATTTTTTGATTTATATTCTTTGTAAAAAGAAATCTATCTTAAATTTATTTCAACAACCACACTTTCTAATTTTAAAACAAAATTTTATATATATTATTTTAGTATTTTATTTTTCTATTTTATATAGAAAGTATGCCTCTCAATTTTGGTTCCATGGGGGGCTTGGGCTTCTATTTTCATGGATCAAGTTGTCTCAAGCAAAAAACATTTATGCTACAGGAATAATTGGAATCTTTTTCTGAAAAGTAGCAGCCCCTACCTTTTAGAATTGCAAATTTCAACCGGTGAAATTGAAGAGGGGCTAGAAATTGCCCCTCCAGCTTAAGATTTTTTTAGGAATCTTTTATGTCACTTGTCTGTCACTTAAAATTTTAAATTCTTAAGAGAATTTTTATTTTTTAATTAATTTATATCAAAATACTCCACTTCCTTCTTTAAATTTTAGAGCTCAAACTTTTAAGCTGAATTGTAGAATTGAATTCATAGGACCACCAACTTTAAAATATTCCTATAATATCTCAGCGACACCCACTGAAATTTTTTAAGAAGCCCCCTCCATGAGACCTTACCTTAACAGTTTGCGAAGATGATTATAAAATTATTTTTAGTATTGACAGGAATTCCCCGTTCTCTGTTTTCTATCCTTGAAGAAAACTGAAATAAGAGATTTTTCTGGAAAGGTTGAGTTTCTGTAAAAGATTTTATTGTTTTTAATTATTCTATTTACAAGAATTTTTCCAAATAAATTCAAGTGAAAATATTATAATGAATTGTTTTCGAATTTGATGGAGTGAGTTCTTTCTAAATATTTCGATTCAAAGCAGAAAACAACATATTATCTTTACTTTCTATTATCATTATTTTATTTCAAATTGTATATACAGAACTTCTAATATAGAGAATTAGCAGGCTTATTTTCCTTCATGCACATTCAATCTTGTGCTTCCTACTACAATTTTGGTGGTATTGCGTGCAAGATCAGCTACATAAAAGATATGTGTTCGAATCGCCTCACCACCGAAGTACAGTTCAAATTGCTTACACAGAACGAATTTGAAAGGGTTACAGTGACAAAGGTAACAAACAATTTAAAATTGCGTACAGTGAATGAAGTTGAAAGGGTTAGGAAATAGAATAAAGACAGCACTCCAAACCGTAGGAGTATATCTCCATTAAGCTCTAAAATTTAGAATCTCTTATTTAATTAATAGGAAAGAGGAAGGAAGAAAAATTGGAAGCAAAATAGTTGGAATTTGGCCGCGTGAAACCAAAAAATTCCTCATCCTCACTCAATATGCTCCACAAATGACCTGGATATTATATTTTATCCCATTCCGTCCCACGATTGGAAGATGATTTGCAGCATATTGTGTTTGGATATGCACAGAACACGCAAACTCCACCCTATTTGAAGGATTGTACGGCAAATATTGCTTTCTTCCTAGCATAAAATACTGAGAAATATGCCTGCATAGGTGAAGGATTACATTTCAGGATTGTCTTTATGCTGAGCTGGCTTTTAAGCGTGTAGTTAAGCCCAGCCGTGTAGGCTAGATAAGGCTCCTGACACACAAGTTCAATGTTGGTTATTTTTGCCAGCTCTTTCATGGAGGACATTCTGCCGCACGGAACGGGCGGCTAATTTAATTTAAAATTGCGTATTACGATCCCGTTTGTTCTTATGGTTTAAATTTAGGGGTTTGAGAGATTTGAACCGTCATCAGGCCCTTCAATTCCAGCGATATTTTAAAAGAAACGGCTGGAATTTCAGGGTTCTGTTGGAAATTTTCCGCGGATTGAGATCTGGAATGTACATTTCTAGTCTGTAAGCTACTAAGCAGGCAATTTCGATAAGGTATTTTTGTTTTTCTTCAATCCAATTGAGTACACTGTACCCTGCGTTTTATAATACTGGAGTTCTTTAGCTTTTTCTTGCCTTATATTAAAGAGATTAGACCAGATTAACACCTTAGAACTTATCAGATTGTTTCTCTGCTGCTCTGCGTTTTTATTGTCCTTAAACTAGGATTTTCTCATTGCGTACTAAACATATTTGAGATTTAATATGCTAACTTCTGAATGCAAATATCTTTGTTAAGGTACTTCTTCTCTGCTTTAAGCATTTTTTGAAGTAAGAAGTGTTTTCAAAAAAAGGTTCATTCAGACGGATTAAATATACTGCATATATTTCTAATTCTCTTTAAGACAGTTGAAATGAGTTTTGGTTTATTGATGAGTATTTGAGATTTAATATGCTAAATTCTGAGTGCAAATATCTTTGTTAAGGTACTTCTTCTCTGCTTTAAGCATTTTTTGAAGTAAGAAGTGTTTTCAAAAAAAGTTCATTCAGACGGATTAAATATACTGCATATATTTCTAATTCTCTTAAGACAGTTGAAATGAGTTTTGGTTTATTGATGAGAATTTTTGATGTGTAAATTTTTTGTCAGAAATTATTCTAATAAATATAAAGAAGTAAATCTCACAATCCTTCACAAGCTTAATTCTTGAAATTCATTTGTACGTTAAATTGAAGGGATTAGCCAATATTTGAATGGTACTCGAACATTAAAAATAATTAAATACACTTCGATTGATTATACAGACTAATTTAACCTGAACAAAAGTCTCTGGGCTAATATTATTTCTCTGCAACAGCTATGATCAAGGATTTGAGTTTGAAATCGAGGGATGCAAGCGTCCATCTTATGTTGACGAAGGAAAATGGTAGGCACAAGTTTGGTGAGGTTGCAGGCGGTACCATTGCTGAATGCACAGCAGTTGTTTGTTGCCCCTGTGCTCTGCTGAGTTTGGTTGTTCTTGCCTCGGTGAAGTTGTCTGCATATCTCTCCAGAAAGGCTTGGAGAAAGAGCAGAAAGAAGTGGAAATCAATACAAGAGAAAGTAATTCCTTTTGAAGGATCTGTGGCAGAAATTCCTTTTGAAGATCCTGTGACATCTTCTCAGCATGAATTGTTGACTCCCAAACATAATGTAAATGTTCTGGTCATAGATCATACTTGTATCAGTACTGAAAAAATTTGGGGGGATGTTGTTGGGAAGAGTCATGTGGGTTTTTGGAGAAATGATTTTTATACGGAGTTGAAGCCCTGAATCTGGTTCAAAGCCACTTCAAGAAAAAATAGAACTTCGGAGCAGAGAGCCCATGAGGGTTTCTTCATACCAAACTTTTGATGATGTTGATGATAAGCATACGACGATGACAATTCTTTCAGAATTCTTAATGATCTTTTGATTCCTGTTTGGGGAACTCGATCTCACAATGTTAAAATTGAATGCTTATAGCGGAGGTATTTTGTATTGAGACTATTTCTCTTCTGATTTGTCAGTGTGAAAATATGCAATGGGATGGTTCAGTGAATTGAAGACGGCTTATATTACAGAAGAGTGGTGCTTTTTTTTTTGGTACTGACCAAGCTAGAAAGACAAGAATCCATACACAACAAAAGAATGGCAGGGATTCATTGATTAAGCTCTACAAGCGGAACAGACTCAAGAGTTAGAGTCACTTAGAAGATGTCGTCACATGGAATTACAGGATTCAGATTTGAAAAAAAATTGTATCTGAAATTGACGTATATGTGGAGCTCAACCCTAAGATAGGGATTCTCTTTTGAGCTCAGTGTAATAACTATCGTTGGTTACTACAAATTATTAAAATAAAAATCTATATTTTAAGTACTATTTTAACCAACTATGCAACATCTATTAATTTAGAAGTACCTAACATCATAATCTTACCAATCATAGTTACGAGAGTAATTCTATGCCACTATTTTACATATTCATATTAAATATGGTAAGCTCTCATTAAATGGTCATCCCCAAACCCATACCTTTATTTCGAGGGTTTATTCACAATGGCCTTGCATACATATCATTTTTTGAGAAATAGAGGTTCCATGGTCACACACTAATAATAAAGACTTCATCCTTGCATCTAGGATGAGATATCTTACCTTGTTTTTTAATCATAATCCTAACTTAAATTGATACTTATCATTTGTTCATTTACAATTGTTCTAACCAAATGTTAGTTCAATGTCAACATCAATGTACAATCACACACAAAACCATATAGTAACCAACTCATACAGACATCACATGTTGACACATAGTGAGTGCCACATATATACATCACATGTATACATAGAGTTTGACTCATACACGTGCATCACATGTATACACAACAACTAGCCCATGAATACATCACGTATACACAATAGGAATAGCTCACTTTTGTATAACATATACATGGTGTGATTAGCTTATACACACATCACAAGTACACACAAAGTGACTAGATCATGCACACATCACATATACAAAAACTAGCTCATGCACACATCACAAGTACACATAGTAACTAGTTCATGCATACACCACATATACACATAGTGACTAGTTGGCAAGAAGGAACTAGATGCAACTTTAGTGCAATAATCTTCCCCTTGTTTCACTAACACCTAAGCCTTTAAGTGCATGCCAACTAGACTAGATAGTAACACCACATGTAATACACATGTACACAATGGTTGATTCACACATAGACAAGGACTCGATAGTAATAAGAATTCAACTTGACCCTATTGCATGCATTTCCCTATTATTTGGTTCACTAAAACTTATCCTTTAAGCACATCCAACTAGAATGAGAGATATCAATGCATCTCATACTACACCATGGACATATCATTTTTTTCATTTCTCTACTAGATATGACGATGATAAAAGAATCACATACTAGTTGTGGTCATCATCGACAAAGATATAAGTGTAAAAATACAAAACATATGACTACTAATAATATTTCTATAACTTACTAAACCTTTTGAGTCAATGGATCCTAACATTTATCATCTCCATACTATTGAATAAAGTCATTCCAAATTAGTATGGGATAGCTCTTGGCATCTATCACTTGCATAGTACTAGTGAAAGCTAGTTAAGACATATCATATTATGGGTAGCTCCTCACATGCATCATCTACTTGCTATTGGTGATAACTAGCTACTCCTTAAGATATGATAGTTAGCACTTTGCATCTATCATTTGCATTCTACTTGTAACAAATAGCTAAATCACACTTGTATTATAGTATAGGTAGCTCCTAACACTCATCACTTTCATTTTACTAGTGAAAGTTGGCTAATCCTTAAGATACAACAATTAGCTCTTGTCATCCATCAACTATATGGTACTAGTGACAACCACCTAAATTTTGCATATATCAAACATAGTTCTAACATGTGGAGTCATTTTATAGCCAAGTAAAAGATGTCCTAAATATTTGCATATCTTAGACCAATTGATATTTATATAATGACACAAAGTGACCCATTAACTTAGACATATTCTTGTATAAGTTTTGGGGGTCAAATTTACCAACACCAAATTAACACATCGAACCCACTTGAGTTGGCTTCTAGATTCATACATATACATACACAAATACAAATGTGTAAAGTAATCTCAAAGGGCATTCACTTCATTGAATTGTTACTCAAAAATATAGTATTTATTAGACACACATCAAACTTGTAATTCTTCAAGTTGACATGCTCAAAACAAAACTTGATAGAACAACTTTTTTTTAAACAATAACAACATTGATAATGCAACAATGACATGTCACACTTGTATAAGGATTCTCTAATGTTTGATTGACTTGGTGCTACATGTAGACACACAATTCAGAGGATGGATTCCTAACTGAACAATTCACCAAATCTTTTACAAGAGGCTACATTTAATTATCAACCAAGGCTTCATAATATTTTGACAGTGTTGGCACTATATGTACATTCATGGATTCTAACATGGCTTATATCAATGAGTATAGGTGATTTACACGTTTACACAAATGGTAAAAGTTGGAAAATAGAATGAAATGTTAACTAAAAAAAATAGGGGAAATAACATAAACTGTTGTAACTTGTGCTATGGGTACTTATCACTTAAGATTGTGACTACTAGCTTCTAAAATTGAACTACAAATGATTACTCCAGGAGTATGAAACTATCATTAAGCTACAAAATTATACTCATGAAATCCACATGCACGTAATTGTAAACTATCTTAACCAATAATGCATGAACTAATTTAATAACAAAAAAAGAGTGGATAGTAGTACCTCAAGTGATACTTGAGTTGCTACTTCCACAACAGATATCAACACTTACTACTTGATCAAAAAATCATGATACTGAATTAACTCCTTTATTACATGAAATTTTGAACTTTGACAAGAATCTACTATGGATTTCTCATTCAACAATACATGTAATTTATTCAACTAATAACAAAAAACTAACAAGAAGTAATTATTAGTTGGTAATTAGCAAAAACTAAAACAAATAACTAAACAACTAGTAACTAGATTTTCTCCTCACATCGGATCCCACTATATAGGGTTTGCAAGGAGTCTTATTCATCCTAGGAATGAAAACATAACCATAATGTATTTGTCCACTCTCCCTCAAGAATAGGGAGAGGACTTAGTCTTTGCAATAGAAAACATAATTGAAAAGTAGAAAAGAATTTAAACTGAAACTCTACCCTAATGGTTTAACCAACATGATAGAGATGTGTTTCATGAAGAATGTTGCGTCATGGGTTAACTTGATCAGAACAAACTCCTTCCTGTCATCTTATTTGTTGTTCCTATGGTGACTCATGATTTGACCATTCAATGGTTTCCTTCATTATTATTTGGAATTATCATGCTTTTACCATTATGACCTCTCCCATGCAACTGCCTACAGTCCTTATGTTGCAAGTTATAGTTCTTCTTAGTTGACGCAAGAGATTAGTTTCATCTTAAGGCATACACATCATTAATAATGATAAATTAAGCATATAATCATATTGAATTTCATGATCATTCATATATTCACTCATATAAATGTCATCATATATATCATATATTTGCATTAGCATATACTAAAGTCTGGTTTGAAGTGCATAAAAGGTATAAAAGATGTATAAGTCTTAGGAATGTTTGGGAACTTTGACATATTGAAATGATAAAAGACATAAAAATAATGAAGTAAATCTATTCATAAACTAATCCCATCACTCCCCTCAACTAAATCGTTACTTTTCCTCAAGAAACTTTAAAGTTTGGAGGTTATATTGTAGAGCTATCTCCTTGAAATCACCTACAACGTCAACTCCTTTGACCTGTTTTAGATAATAGCCTTTCTGATTTGAGAGCTTCGACAATCTTTTTTTTTCTTCTGCTTCTTCTTCGCCTCATTTCTTCCATGTCCAGTGTGGTACTGGAAGCAAGAGGATATGAGGATGGAAGACTAGTGGATACCATGCAACTCCATTGTTTAGTGTAATTTCTATGTACTTGTGAGACCTGTGAATCATAGCTACATAATTATAAACAAAATGCGGCTCCTTTCTTTTCAAATCGAGCAGAAGTTTTTTCCCATATTTTTTGAACAAATTTAAAGTCTTCATTAATAGTCCTTATGGCTAATCTCTTCATCCTTACATAATATTGTTTTCTGATATCCATTATTTTCCTTTCAACATCTGTGTAATCCAAGAGTTCTAACCACTTTTCTATTATTGCATTTGGATCCACTGACTCCTTCCTAAGCTACAAGGAAATAGATTTTTCTCTTTCATGGTATTCTTGTAGAATTGTGCCCTTTTGATGCTCATTTCTAACATAAGAGGCTAATACTCTTATTTGAAAATCACCTATAAACATCAATGGATTTCAAGTAGTATCATTTGAAAGAACATAATTGTGTAGATAGAAATCAAATGTAATCCTGCATGTATGGTGTAGAATTGAAGAAAGTATCTAAAAACAATAATTTCTTGTACATTGCTACAAGAAGATCACTAATCAATTGGCTAAATTGAAAACATATAGTTTTTTCTTGCAAGAATAAAGCATAAAATCTAGTGAGTGGTCTACAATTTAGTAATTGTGTTGTCTTGTATGTTATTTCTTCAATCTTTACCTTCAACCTTTTTACTTTTGCTTATTTCTTTTCTAGTGCCCTGGTGTGGTTGGATATCAATTCATCTCTCTCCCCTACCCATTCTTTCTTTTCCTTGGAGAATTCCTATGTTTTCTTCCATAATTCAGCACCTAGGACACTCCAATTGATCCAACAGGGGTTTTAATATAAGGAATTTCAGGCCTTGTGATACTTGTTCTTATTCAAGTCTACCATGGTAAGTTGTTCCAGTATTTTCAATTTTGACCCATGCTCAAAATTGAGTCTTTCCTCCAATTCTTTAAGCCTGACATCTCGCTCACTATCCTTCCATTGGTATGTCTTTAACAATTCCTCTATTTGTTTCATTCTCTCCATTGATTCTTGTAATTCCTTATTAAAATTTCTTTCTTCAATAAAAATTTCCTCATCCTTCTCCGAAAACTGCTCATCTCCCATTTCACTTGTGTATTTACAATCCTCTGAAATAGGACTTTTTTGGAGATCTTCTCCTCATTTTCTTGGCTACAAAAATATATTTTGAATCTAATTTAGAAGTGCTAGAAAAATATGATGGTTGCACAAAGGGTGTTTTTACTTCATCACTAGGGGCATCCCCCTCTAAGTCTTTATCTTTTTCTACCATTACAACATCCTCTTTCTGATTTTTAATTGATTCTCTCATGGACCCTTTCTTCCTTAGGTGATGTGAATGTCTTCTAGATTGTGTGGGTGGGTTTCTTCTGCCCTCTTGCATGTGCAAAAGAAGAAGCTCCACTTTTCCCTTCCTTTGTTTTTGGTGGCATCTTCTACCCCTTTATAAGTGTAGAGGTATAGGCTCCACTACTCTTTTCACCTCTTGGTGGCTTCTTAGAAATAAGGGTTTCTTAATTGCATTCTGTTGTGGGCTACTCATCAGAGGTTGCAGGTTGGGTTTCCTGAAAACCCTCTTCTTTCAATTCCTTTGTGCTACGAGAAGGTGTTTCTATAGGGGAATTAGAGGGAATTTCTTCCTCTAGATTAGCCACAGTAGGTTCTTCCATTCTTTGTTCTCAACCCTTTTTTTTTTCATTAGGCAATTCAAGAATAGTGTTGATATTACTACAATTGAGAAAATCTTCCCAAGACACATTTGGGAACTAAACCCTAAGGATCCTCTTTACTACTAATGTAACTAAGAAAAAATGAGACAATGTTGAGCTATTTCTTTTCCTTTTATATTCAGAGGACATTTTTTTTAATAGATTGTACAAAAATTTGGGAACATTTACATGTCTATCATGGCATAGATGACTCAACAATTTAAAATGGAATGTGTATAGCAATGACTACCACCCATCACATGTCAAGCATTTAACTATGTAAGAAGCTACTGTAGCCCAAAGCTAAGGAAAAGACAATAATTTAGTACCTTGTGAGGAAGAATACATATTTTCTCCAGGCAAGGAGAATTCATTTCTTGCTACAATGACATCCACTATGACTGGAAACTCCTCTCCTACTCTTGGAAAGCCAGATACTTTAGCTAGAATAGCTACCTTTGATGGATCTATCTTCAGACCCCTAATGATTGCCTCATTATTTTGAAATGTGTTAGTGATTTATTGGGTCATTACCACATTGAATTAAATTGTAATCTTCAAGAAATAATCCATCTAACCAGCTCGTTGGAAGATAGTCAAACATTACATGTCTTCTCATAGAAGGTTATGTGTTGTTGGTTCCCTTTGTATGATATCATGACCTCCCATTAGAATGCTTCACTAATTTATAGTCACTTCATAATTTTGCTATGTTCTATTCTTTCTTAGCCACCCTAATTACACCACTTATATTTTTCTTGTACTCAAATGTACCCCTTAATTCAACTGCTTAAAACTTTTTTCCTCTTCTTTGAGCTCTATATCTTTTGAAAATGGAAAATGAAATGGTGAGAAGATTTTGTAGAAAGTTTTGAAAATCCAGAAAACTAAGAGATAATCATGAATACCCGTCCCCTGGAATTAAAGTTTCTAAGTGTCCTCACTTAGTGTGTACGATTTGGGTGGAGAGATAATTTTAGAAATAGTAGATAATTAAAACATTAAATGTGGCATGCACAAATGAAAGATAAATTTGCATAAATTTAGTAATCTGAAATGATAATTATGATAAATTAATGTTGAGTGTACCTATAGGAATGACTTGAATTTAAATTCACCTTGTGTGAAGTAGTTTTATACTACCTTGAACTTGATTTGAAATGATACACCATGTGTGCTATGAATTTCGTGCAACTTTGGTGTGAAATTGATGGCAGCATATCTTTGCCACGTGGAAAATATATTGAAATGATGGGTGAAAAGAATGCAAAAAGTATGCTTATGGTGAGGAGAAATTAATTTCATGGTATGATGGAATTGAAAAAAGTGGTATGATGGTTACGTGTGGATGGAAGAAATAGGATGCATGGAATGAAATTGAATATATATGTCTACATGTGTGAAATAATATGCTATGAAATGATGGGAATGTAATTAAGGTAGGTGTTTATGGAATGGCTAATAGACAATTGCTATTGGATCATATAGTAACAAGTCCCTTATGTAGCTTTGTCGCCTAGTGGCATAGATGTTGTAGGTCCCTATTGCTTATGCTACTGGTTCATAAAATGAAGATTATCGAATGTCACCTATGCAATGTGTGCATGTGAAATGTCTATTAGAATTATACCTGTGAAATTTTAGTGGGCAAGTTTTGCTTCTCGTCTACTAATATTTTTGAAGAACTACTCATTGATGGTAATGAATTTTGAATCTCTAAGTCAAATTGATGATCATCAATTGTTTGTAGTTGTCCTACTCCATTTTGGAAAAGCCATTTTAATCTCATATGGCTCAAGCCATCTAGTCTACAATTTTCCTTTGTAATATGTGTACCTTGAATCATATAGTAAATCTCAATCACCTATATTAAATTCCTTGGTTTTAATAAATTGGTCATGCCATTACATCCTTTGTTTCTGGATGATTTTAGTATGGTGTACGACTTCCATTTTGATTTCATCTAATGCATTGAGGTTGTGTAACCTCTCCTTATGTGATGTTGATAAGTTCATGCCCAATTTGATTGTTGTCTTGAGAGTATTATATTCAAACTCGATTGGAAGTACCACCTTTTTACCATATACTAACTCATGTGGTGTAAAACCTGTTGTTGTCTTCTAAGTTGTCTTGTGAGCCTAAACTGCTTTAGGTAGCATGGCTGCCCAATTCTTCTTGTGGAGTTGCATTGTCTTTTTGAGTATGTTTTTAATTTCTCTATTTATGACCTCCACTTGACCATTTACTTGAGGGTGGTAGGGTGAGGACTTTTTATGTCTAATCTCATATTCTTTTACTATTTTTTTTATTAGATCTAATGTAAACTATGGTCTCTGGTCTATGACAATTTCTATAGGAACACCATATCTTGTGAATATATCATCATAAAGAAAATTTTCCACATTCCCATTTCTTACAAACTATACATATTTGATCTTCCATCCATTTAGTAAGGTAATTTTTACAAACCAGTATGTACTCTTTGTTATTTGATGTTGGGGATATGGGACCAATAAAATCTTGTCCCTATTTATCAAATGGTGCTATGGCTAGTTGTGGTTGTAACATTGGCATCTCATCTTTCTTTGTCGGTCTTCCCATTCTTTGACATCTATCACAGCTCCTAATATAACTAGAACTACATCTTTATGAAGTGTTGGCCAATAATACTCGGTATTTAAAATCTTAAGGGTTTTCCTCTTTGCTACAAAGGGTCCCCCACAAGGTTCATCATGGAATCCTTTGGGGATAACATATACTTCATCTTCTTTGATGCATCTTCTCATTATATTTCTACGCCTTGTATAGAATAGATACCTTTCTATTCATGAGTAAGGAAAAAAATTATGAACTAATCACCTCTTCTCCCTTTGTGAGAGGTGTGGTGGTGTTTTCCCTACTATCAAATTGTTGGCTATGTCTGCATACCATGGTGCATGTAAAGAGAGAGAAAATAGGTGCTCATATAGGAATGAACAATCAACAATATCTTCTTCTAATTTGGTTAGCAATCTAGAGAGGAAATCTTTCACTACATTAGCTTTCCCTGGCTTATCTACAATAGTTATATCAAATTGCTCAAGTAGTAGTAACCACCTCACAAGCCTGCCACCAACTATTGGTTTTTCATTAGATACCTTATTGTTGTATGGTCAGTCTCTATGAATATAGAATACCTTGTAATGTAGTGTCTGAACTTGTTGATTGCATGAACCACTACTAACATTTCCTTCTCAGTCATAGTATAGTTGAGTTCTACCTCATGGAGATTTTTACTGATACAGTAAATGGCATACTCAAAGTTTTCGTCCTTCTCTCCTAGCACAACTCTTATTGCAAAATCAAAATCATTTGTATGGATATGGAAAGGTAGATTATAGTTTGGGCCTCTTATGAAAAGGGTTTTGGTTAATGTTGTCTTGAGAGCTTCAAAGGAATGTTGAAAAGCAGGTGTCCATTCAAACTCTACATCTTTGTACAATAAGACGAATAATGGTATTGCAATTTTACTAAAATCTTGTATGAATCTTCTATAGTACCTAACATGGCCAAGGAAGCTTCTAACATCCTTTTGTTTTTGGGGTAGAGGAAAGTTTAATATGATCTCAATTTTGTTGGGCTTTACTTGGATTCCCTTATTTGACACAAAATATCCTAAGACTACTCCCTCAGTCACCATCATGAAGCATTTTTCATGACTCAAGGATAGGTGATGATCTTGACATATTTTTAATACTTTTTTCCAAATTGGTAAGTGCCTCTTCATAGGTATTCCCATGAGTTATAAAATCATCCATGTAAACTTCCATGGAATCATTAGCAAAGTCTAAGAATATGCTCAGGACTGCCCTTTAGAAGGTGGCAGGTGCATCACATAGTCCAAATGACAAGACAAAGTAAACATATGTACCCAAGGGCATGTGAAGGTTGTATTTTCTTAGTTCTCTAGAGCTATATTAATCTGATTATATCCACTAAAGCCATCCAAAGAAGGAATAGTACTACTTGCTTGCTAGTGAATCTAGTACTTGGTCAATGAATGGAAGGGGAAAGTGGTCTTTACTAGTTGTTACATTTAAAACTCATGGTATTCTACACACACTCTCCATTTCCCTCCTTTCTTAGGTACAATCACTAGTGGGGACACCCATTAGCTATTAGAGATTGGATATATGAATCTTGCATCCAATAAATTTTCCAATTATCCTCTGACCATGTCACAAAATGTAGGGCTTATTCTTCTTTGGGGTTGCCTAGTTGGTTTATAGCCTTCATTGATGTAAATCCTATGTATGCACAGGTTTGTATCTATATCTTTCATATCATGGTAATCCCATACAAATGATGTTATGTGTGTTTTCACACATTCAACAATGAAGTCTATTGTGTAGCAATCAATTATTTGTTTACTTTTAATGTCTTGTTTGGAATAATCTCTAAAGTCAAGGATGATGTTTGAATGATGAAATGTCAAGACATGCTATATTTGGAATACAATGATGTGGCAATAAGGTGTGGAAAACTTGAGAAACAAACTCAGATGTATTAACAGGAATTGTGTTCAGCATTGGGTCTTGCCAACATGTTAGACAGTTACATGTTGTTGTGGGTCCCTACCATAATTGTTCTACATGATGTTTGTAGTTAATTTATCTTTATCTTGGTTTTATAACAAGGGAATACATTCAATAGTCATCAAATTTTGTAAGGAGTATCGGTATTCCTCATCTAGGGTAGGCCATATAGTTTTCTCCAAATATGAATGTGGTTGGGTAGGTGGATAGAGGACTAATTTCTTAGTCATAATTCAATTGTAAATTATCATGTTACTAGACCTACAAACTATGAAGGCATCTGCAATTTCCAATCAAGTCCTACCTAAGATGTGTTAGAAATAAAGATATAACTTGTAGCAATATGAACTTAAATGTGTGGCTGCAAATCTGAAATTATGTTTACAAGATTACCATAAAATGATTAAGTGATTGAGAATTGCAACAATGAAATAAAAATATACAATACCACAAGTCATCAACACAAGTGACACAAGATATACGTGGAGAAACCCTTACGATAAAAAAATCCACACCCAAAGAGGTCCAATGTTTGTATCAATCTTCAAGGAAGTACATCAATACAATAATCCTCTTTGTAATCCAATAGCACTTTGTCATCCTGCCAACCTATAAATAACTCATACTAAACCACCACACCAAGGGTCCGATATATAGAAGTTTGTGGGAGAGAATACCACAAATGATATCCCAAAACAACAAGAAAAATCACCTGGTAAAACCCGCACCCCACTTAGTGGAAACCCCATAAACATGGAATAAAATATTCAATAATCACATGGCCTTCACATAGGTGCCTAACCCACAACCAACAAAATGAGTCAAACTCAAGTGCTCCATAAGTATCTGATGGCTTCGACGGCTACATGCAAGCTCATGCACCACCATGTAAAATTGGGTGCCCAACCATGCAAGAGCATGCAAAACATGCAAATAACATGCAAATAACATGCAAGGACATGCACACTCAAGTGGTACCGACCCAAAAAGTTGGACGTCTAGAAATAATATTCTCCTAGGATGCCTTGTAACTGCCACCATGAAGGGTCCACCCTTTTTAATGCAATTACAATTTTTCATAAGAAAATAAATAATAAATATTTTGTCCCTCATGTCCTCAAGAACACTTTCCAAAGAATGTGGAGAAACATAAATTAACACAGGATAGCAATTATAACATTACCTATCCTAACATTCTCCCACTTGGCATTATACATTTTTGAATAAACCAAATACTGAGAGGGGGGTGAATCAGTATCCACTAATTCTTATTGTTCAATCACCATTTATTTATTTCATTATAGAACAGAAAAGAGAACTAACACAACATGGCATTCATAACACTAAAACACTAGATTTTACATGGAAAACCCAATGAGGGAAAAACCACAGTGACTCACTGCCTACATAATGTATAAACAAGATTTGGCTAACCGCCAAAGTTGAAATGATGAAGATACACCTCAAGTGCCAATTCAGTTCCTTATATGCTCATAGTGTTCACTCACAGACTGATCTCCAATTCACACACTTATACTTCTTCTATTTTTCGCATTTGCATCACACATCATAAAACCTTTCACGTTTATCTCTCTCTTCTTTATATTTGGATCTTCTAAACATATTGTATATATACCTATATGCAATAGTTTGGTTGGTATCAAAAGATAATTCAATCATGTCAAAGCATCATGAAGTCGGTTGGGACCAAGGCTAGGTCTTCACATATAATTCGCAATCCAATTGACTAGATATTAGGTCAGCCAAAACTTAATACCGAAATACAAATACAAAAACCAATGCCAACACATCCCCCAAACATCTAAGAATGCATACATACATGTTTCCAACCGTTATAAACCTTTTCCTAAAACCTTAGATCATACCGAATATCGAAGAGCATATGTGGACCAAAAATACCAGAATTACCAGATCAAATACTAGATGGCGTAAACTAGTTTTGCACACCAGTACAAGGTACCCGACCAACATGGTGACATCAATGACAACCTAAGACACATTTCAAACAATCTCCCCCTTTGTAATTGATGAAAACATAAAAAAATCCAATTCAAAAATTCATATATCTCTAATATCTCTCCCAAAAATAACTTCATCTGCCCTTATCCATATCTCTCCTCAAAACTCCATATCTCTCCCCAAAAATCCATATCTCTCCCCCTTTGACATCAATGGCAAAGGGAACCAAAAAAAAGAGAAAAAACGACATGGTGACATTCAAAATTCCAAAAACTTCAAAACATCCAATTCTTCAAACCAGAAAAACTATTTTTACTTCAAATACCTTTTTGTACCTTTCTTTGATCATCAGAAGAAATTTATTCCATTCTAGAACAACATAATCCATTCATGTAGACACACTTTCCAACACAGTCAACAATGTGAAGGAGGAAGACCAATCTGAGGATGAACATTATTTTTCACAGTCTTCAACATCAAAGAGTATTCTGGAAAGATGGTCTAGTCGGACCTCAACAATCTCCTTTAGAATCCAGAAGGTCTTCACAACATCATCCCTCTTTCTCTACATAATAATCATTTCATCTTGCAACTCACCAATTCTCAATCTTTGTTTCACATCTTTGTCCATAAAGATGTCAAAGTTCTTCCTAATACTATTTACCTCAGATTCTATTTCTTCAATTCTTCTTCAAAAAATATCAACTGTTGTAGGCCACTGGAGGCAATAATTGTAAATAATAGTCATTTATTTCATGCACTCCTTCATTTCCACAATCAACTTAGCTAACATTTGTTTTGATTTAGTACATCTCTTTTCAATCAAAGCTTCTAGCTTGCATCCTTTCAGACCTTCAAGCAACATTCTTTCTTCAATCACTTCAACTATATTCTCAAGAAGAGAATAAAAAAAAATAGAAACATCAATATTATTGTGAAATAGATACTCAATCAGAGCATCATCAACTTTAAGCCTGTCAACTGAAGAGGTTCTACTCCAAAATTCACCAACTTTCTTCATTTTTCCTTTAATTAACACACACTTGATGTCATTTGGATCAGAAGATTCAGATCCAGGAAAATATTCTTCTTCTTCTTCCAACTCTTCAGGAATAACAACAATATCTTCAGCAACAACTTTTCTTTTCCTCGATTCTGGACGAGAATCACTAACAACAACTTCCAATTCTTTCATACCAGAGGAGGAACCTTCCTCAAATCAACTAGGCATAACTTCAGCGGAGCTCACTACATTTTGCAACAATAAGAAAAATATCTTGCATGCACTCTCTTTATCCTCAAGACTCTTCAAATGTCTACGAATTTGTTTTGCAACGAGAATCCTAGATTCCCACACAACATCCTTCTTTCCCGGTAGGGATTTTAGAAAATAAGGAACCAAACATGTAAGCAACGATCCAAAATGAAATGGATATCCTTCTTGCA
The DNA here is from genome assembly GCA_007115665.2 of Sequoiadendron giganteum. NCBI lineage: Eukaryota > Viridiplantae > Streptophyta > Pinopsida > Cupressales > Cupressaceae > Sequoiadendron > Sequoiadendron giganteum. The sequence continues at coordinate 230,965,721 of CM021109.1, read as the reverse complement.
ATGAAAATTGAATGTTCTCAACCAAATTCTTAAGAATTTGCTTACATAAATCAAATTGTATGTTCTCCTTAACCATCTTATACACCAAATATACTGCAATACCCGAAGTAGAACTTTCTTTGTTCCTGAAAAATATTTTATACGAAATACCGTATGCAACATACCTAACCAAAGAATCGGAAATAATATCAATCACCAATGCACAGGGATCCTTGTTGACTCCCGTCAATTCCTCTACTTCCTTGTATTTAATTGTCTTTCATCTAGGAAATTCTCCAACACTGCACAGTTTGGTAACCACTTTGATCGCATCCTTCAAGAGAAGATAAGATTTGTCCAATATAATGTTGTCATCCTTGAATTTATCCAAGAGAAGCAAAATAAATTCTTTATCGGCAAACCAAGGGAATTCTCCCCATATGTCCAAACCTAGAGTTTGCAAGTTCTGAAATTCACTTGGTTCTAACCCTAATTCTAGTTTCTTGATCTTCCAATTATCGAATTCATCTAGCTCAAGTCCTTTCAACTTTAGAGGAGTATTCCTACTCGATCCTCTAATAGAATTTTCCATTATAGCTCTTAAATAAAATAAATTATTCTATTACCTTCTTTTGTTGTCGCGAGATAAGGAGACTTCCAACACCTACTTTCAAATATCCAAAATGTTCTCTTTGACATTCTTCGACTCGCTTCAGAAATGCTTTGAGAAACTTCCTTTATATTCCATCATTTTTCCCTAACTCACATTAAATACAAAAGGTTGTCAAAAATTTCTTTCATTTCAACTAAGAAACCCTAATTCACTTTGCAAAAGAACATGCTTGCATCTTTTCTACTGGTTCATTTTGCAACATCTTAGTCCCGACAAACTTCATACCATATCCACGTGCCAACACCTAACACACTGTACTTCTGGGGGTTTAATTGATTTTATGATAATTCTCCCCCTAAGACCAAGCTAGGTATAGTTCCCAGAGGAATCATCTACACTAGATGAAGGTATAGACGCATCAATAGTCTTTGATTCTTATTTATTTTTCCATATCTTGCTCATTTCCTACACCTCTTTCTTGTCAATATTTTTGACTAGTTTATCATTCTTCACTGGAGCAAACTGCTTTCCCTTTTTACTTCTGTAATATTTCAAAATATGTCACAGTTTCTTGCAATGATAATAGATAATGTTTCTTTGTCCAGTTTGATTACCATTCATCCTTGTTTTGCATTGATCGGCTTTATGTCCAAAAATGTTACAGGTATAACAATAGCCACCAAAATATTGATTTATCCTTCCTCTATCAAATATGTTCATCATCACTCTACTAACCATCCTTACTTGTGATATGCATTCAGTAGCTTTATGTCATATCTTCTTGCATGTATAACATTGTCCAGAAAAGGGACCAAAAAACTGATTCAACCTACTCCCACACTCAGTTTTCTTATGTCCAAATTTATCACATGAAAAACATACACCTTTGAAAGATGAGTACCTTTGTACATTCAGTTGTCTGATAGGTGGTTTCTTTCCAGAATTTTTCCATCAGCTTCATTTCCTAAGCCACTTTATTCCTTAGAGTGTTTATAGCCAGCTATTAATTCATCAAGCTTAGTGGTGCTTGTCTTAAATTCATCTTCACAAATTTTTTATTTCTCAACATCTTCTTTTAGATTCATCACTTCCTTTTCAAGTATAGAGCAAACATCAGCCTTGCTTTTTATCACTATCTTCAAACATTCTTCAAATTTCACCTTTTCATCTATCTTCAACTTCAATTCAATATTCTCATCATTTTCTAGCTTCAATTCTTCATTCACTTCTCTGTATCTTTCTTTAAATTTCTTTAACTTCTCTTTCAATTTATGGAAACAGTCATTAGCTTCATCAAGATTCTCCTTCATATCTCTATTCTCAATTTCAGCCTTGTCAAGATCTTCAAGGGCAGTCTGGATCCCTTCTTTATCCATTGTTCAATCTATAAGATATCCCTCAAGCTATTAAAATTATTTAGAGGAACCAGAAATCTCTGATACCAGTTGTTGAATAAACCGAATACTGAGAGGGGGGGTGAATCAGTATTGACTAATTCTTTTTGACAATCACCATTAATTTATTTCATTATAGAATAGAAAAGAGAAATAACACATCATGACATTCATAACACTAAAACACCAGATTTTATGTGGAAAACCCAATGAGGGAAAAACCACAGTGAGGATTAGCTCACAATATATAGTTATATCAAAAGGATTGGCTCACTGTCAGATACAAAAGCTCACTGTTTACAAAGGACTTGTTGTCCAAAAAGGGAGGCTCACTACCTACAGAAATGTATAAACAAAATTTGGCTAACTGCCAAAGTTGAAGTGATGAAGATACACCTCAAGTGTTGATTTAGTTCCCTATATGCTCAAATTGTTCACTCGCATACTGATCTCCAATTCACACACTTATACTTCTTCTATTTTTTGCATTTGCATCACACATCATAAAACCTTGCATGTATCTCTCTCTCTCTTCTCTATATTCAGATCTTCTAAACATCTTGTATATATATATGTATGCAATAGTTAGGTCGGCATAAAAATATAATTCAATCATTTCAAAGCATCATGAAGTTGGTTGGGACCAAGGCTAGGTCTTCACATATAATTCACAATCCCATCAACTAGATATTAGGTTGGCCAAAACTTAGTACTGGAATGCAAATAAAAAAATTGATGCTAGCACATCTCCCAAACATCTGAGAATGCATACATATGTTCTTCCAACTGTTATAAACCTTTTCCCAAAACCTTAGATCATACCAAATATCAAAGAGCATATGTGGACCAAAAATACTAGAATTGCCGAATCAAATATTGGATGGGATAAACTGGTTCTGCACACCGGTACAAGGTACCATACCAACATGGTGACATCAATGACAACCTAAGACACATTTCCAACATAAATTTCAATTGCATCCATGAGATACAAATAAAACATGTAATCAAGTACACTGATCAAGGCTTGCGACCTTTTTGCACCAAGAGAACTTATCTGTGGTCATTGGCTTCGTGAGAGAATCTGCAACATTACCTAGAGTGTCAACCTTCTCAATCCAAACCTTACCATTCTCTACCATTTCTTACATAAATTGATACTAAACATCAACATGTTTAGTGCGGTCATGATCTACATAGGATTTGTAGCTAAACATATAGCACTCTAAGTGTCACTACATCTAATCCTCATTGTCATGCAATCAAAACCAAAGTCATTACCAAGTCTCTATAACCAAACCACCTCCTTATAAGCATGTGTAGCTTACATATACTCTACTTCAATGGTGGAAAATGCAATTTCAGGTTGTCTCTTACTCATCCAACTCACTGCACCTCCAAACAAAGTAAAAACATAGCCACTAGTGGACCTTCGACTATCTGAGTCGCCTTCCTAATCTGCATCAACAAAACCTTGTATTACAATGACTTATCTACATCATTAGTACCATGATAAACCAAACAATAATTAGAAGTACCACACAAATATCTAATTACCCTCTTAGCAAAAGCCTAATGCTCTTTACTATGGTTAGACATAAACCTTCTCAAAACTCCCACTGCTTGGGCTATATCTTATCTGGTGCAAACCATTGAATACATTAAAATACCGATGCCACTAGCATAAGGAATGTTATACATCTCTTCAACATCATCATTAGAATTAGGACACATGTCTAAACTCAACTTAGTATCAACTGGAAATGGAATATTTACTGGTTTACAGTCATGCATATTAAACCTCTACAAAATAGTATCAACATACTTACTCTGACTTAACCAAAGCTTTCTATGAACCCAATCCCTACTGATCTCCATCCCAAGGATATATTGTGCATCCTTCATATCAAATATGCCATAAATTTGAGTCTTAATCTCCTTAATCATCACTTTGTTGTTACCCATAAACAACATGTCATCAACATACAAGACAATGATTAGAATCACATACAAGACAATGATTAGAATCTAGTCATCAATAAACCTAATGTAAACACAATGATACTCCTCACTTCTAATAAAACCAACTTTAATGTAAAGGCATCAAATTTCTAGTACCACATCCTACGTGATTATTTCAAACGATATAGAGATCTCTTTAACCTACAAACCAAGTGTTCTTTTCCTTTTACAAAAAAAACCGTTCTAAATGTTGTCACATATAAATTTCTTTCTCAAGATCCTCATGCAAGAATGAAGTTTTAACATCCATTTGCTCTATTTCAAAATTATAAGCAACAAGAATAGATTATAGGAGTCTAATAGAAGTTAACTTAGAAAGAGGAGAGAAAATTTCACTGAAAATCAACTCCTCTCTGGGAGTGGCCCTTGGCCACTAATTTGGCCTTGTTCCGCTCTAATCAACCATTTGCTCCAAATTTATTTTAAAACACCCACTTGCAACCACTGTTATTTCTTCCTTTGGGTAAACTCACAAGATCCTAGGTATTACAACTATCCAGAGCCATCAGCTCCTCCTACATGGCCTACATCCAAGACTCACTTTCTTCTGAAGAAAGAGCCTCCCTGTAGGATCTAGGTTCATCGTCAGTACTCAACAAAGCAAATACACAACAAAGATTGGGTGGGCTATACCTATCAACTAGATTTTGTTGCCTTGTGGATCTTCTCAAGGTAGGAGTAAGGGGATCTTTCTTCTCTTCTTCTTCTTCATATTTATCTTGCACATCATCCAAGATTTTTGAACTCTCCAAACCCTCTTCTTCTTATCCACCCTCAAATCCATCTAGTTTTTCTTCCACATGTGCATCTTCCTACTTCTCAATCTTTGTCTCGAAGTGCATTATTTTTGTCTTATATTTATCCTTTGGTTTTTCTTCACTTGATTAATCTCTAAACTCCCTAAAAATCAAATCTCTAGAGAAAACCATTTTATGAGTTAATGGTTTCCAAAGATTATAGAATTTTACATTCTCGTCGTAACCAACAAAGATTCATTTCTATGCTTTTGGATCCAATTTAGAATGCTTCTCTTGAGGCACATGGACAAAATCCTCATAGGCAAAGACCCTTAAATGTGAAACATAAGGCTTTCTACCTATTCACACCAGTTTAATCAACAAGAGTTGAACAAGGAGATCTATTAACCAAATAACATGTAGTACTTATGGCTTCTTCCCAAAAGAATTTGTCAAGCTTAGCACCACTCAACATGATCCTAGCTCTTTCCATTAAAGTTTGGTTCATTCTTTCTGCTACCCCATTTTCTTGAGGTGTATAAGCTGTAGTCTTTTTCCAAACAATACCTGCATGCTTACACAACTCATCAAATTCCCTAGAACAATATTCACCCCCATTATCAAATCTCAAAACCCTTATCTTATAATCCATTTTCTTCTCAACTAAGGCTTTAAATTCCTTAAACTTAGTGACAATTTTAGATTTTGCATGCATAAAATAAATCCATGTGTATCTTGGCACATCATCAATTAAAGTAAGATTCAACATCCACTGGTCCAAACACATCTGAATGAATGATCTCTAATAATCTCTTAGCTTTATTAGTCCCATTAGGAAATGATGATCTATTTTTGTTTACCAAACACACAATGATAACAAAAATCATTTTTACCAATAGAATAATCAAAAATATCATCAACCAACTTGTTATTCAAAATAGCCTTAAGGTCCCTTTTTTACTTATGTGACCCAATCTATGGTGCTATAACTTACATGCATTTTCAGTGCTAGTTGTATTGGCATAATTATAAAAATTGGAGGCATTAAGCCTAAATAAAGTCCCTATCTAAGATCCTTTAGCAATCACCAAACTCCCTTTTACCAACCTGCAACCAGACTTGTCAAACATCACATGCATTCCAGAATCATTCAACTACTGAAATTAAATTTTTTGCAAGTCCTAGAATATGTAAAACATGATCAATGGTTTTAACCCTCGCATCACTAAAACACAACTTTACCTTTCCCTTACCAACAATCTTCTTCATGCTGACAACACCAAGGAAAAATTCTCCCCCATCATAAGTTGAATATGAAGTAAACCAACCCTTGTGAGGAGTCATAAGGTAGGAGGCACCTAAATCAATAATCCAAGCATCATTACTAATAGTGTTAGTAGAAATAAACAAAGCATCAAAATCACCATCTTCAAAGGAATTTTCCATGGAAGTATCTAAACTCTTTTCCTTGTTCCTACACTCCTTTGTCACATGCACTCTTTTACCACAATTCCAACACTTTACTCTACTCTTCCTGGGGGTTTTAGAACATCCTTTAGACTTGTCTCTCATCTTGTCCCCTTTAGGCCCTCCTTTTTCTTTGGGCATTCCTTTCACATGCAAGGCATCTTGGGAGATTGCATTCATTGAATTTCTCCTCATTTCTTTGAAAAGAAGTATTACAATGAGAATATCCATCTTCGGTTCTTTAGCACCACTGCTTATAGCAACAATTAGATTTCCACAAGATTCAAGTAAAGATAAAAGCAATAAAATACATTTATCTTCTTCTAACTTAACATCTACTGATGCAAGCTAACTTCAAATTAAAAGAATTTAAATGTTTTGCATTAGAATCACCATCCTTCATTTTCAAAGAATACAAACATCTTTTAAGATACAAATTATTAGTTAAACTTTTAGTTTGATAGATATCACCTATCCTCTTCCACAAATTGTATGTAGTGGCTTCTTTTGAAATATTCAAGAGGACATAATCCACAAGACACAACCGAATGGTTCCACGTTCCTTCTTATCCATTTTATTCCAATATTCATTAGACATTTTATCTGGTTTCATTTGGTTCGAAACTGTCAACCACTGATCTCTCTCTTCAAGGAGATCATCCATCTTCAACTTCCACATCTTGTAGCTAGTTCCATTGAAATTCTTAATAGCCAGATGAGAGGCAAAGGCCATGGTTTTCAATCTTCTTCAAAAATCTACAAAACCCACAATCCAAAAGCTCCCAATGTAACCAAAAAACCTTCAACACTCAAAATAAAGGTGTCTCTCTCTTAACAAAATATTAGCTTGGATACCAAATGTTGGAAATCAAGATATAACTTGCAGAAATATGAACTTAAATATGTGGTTGTAAATCTGAAATTATGTTTACAAGATTACCGTAAAAGGATTAAGTGATTGACAATTGCAACAATGAAATAAAAATATACAATACCACAAGTCATCAACACAAGTGACACTAGATATATGTGGAGAAATCCTTGTAGGAAAAAACTCCACACCTAAAGAGATCCAATGTTTGTATTAACCTTCAAGGAAGTGCATCAATTTACAATGATCCTCTCTATAATTCAGCAACACTTCGTTGTCCTGACAACCTACAATGAAATCATACTAAACCACCATCCCAAGGCCCCAATATATAGAAGTTTGTGGGAGAGAATTCCACAAATGTTATCCCAAAACAACAAGAACAACTACCTAGAAAAACCCATGCCCCACTTAGTGGACAACCCATAAACATGGAATAAAATATTCAATAATCACATGGCCTTCACATGGGCACCTAACCCATAGCCAATCAAAATAAGTCAAACCTGAGTGCTCCATAAGTCTTTGACAACTCCAATGGCTACATGCAAGCTAATGCACCACCATGAAAACTTGGGTGCCAACCATGCAAGAGAATGAAAAACATGCAAATAACATGCGAGGACATGCACACTCAAGTGGTCCCAACCCAAAAATTCAAACACCTAGGAAGAATATTCTCTCGGGATGCCTTGTAAACACTTTCATGAAGGGTCCACCTCTTTGAATGCAATTACAATTTGTCATAGGAGAATAAATAATAAATATTTTATCCCTCATGTCCTCAAGAACACTTTCCAAAGAATGCGAAGACACATAAATTAACATAGGATATTAATTATAATGTCACCTATCCTAACAATATGAGGGGGTATCCTGCAAGGTTAAATTTAGGTTGCAACACCATAAAGTCTGCAGGGTACTCCCATGAGTCTAATGTTATTACCAAATCTTTTATGATTCCCTCAGGTTTGACTATAGACCTATCTGCTAACTATAGTACACTAGGTGTAGGTTTAAGCTCTAGTAGTTGTAATAGTTTCATAATTTCTTTGGTCATTACGTTGATTGCTTCTCCAAGGTCAATTAAGGTATTCTTAATGAGAGTACCATTGATTTTTCCATCCACTATAGGGCTCCCAAGGTCTACATACTTTGGATAGTTATGTTTCCCAACATAATGTCTGCAAGTTATCCTAAGACATGTATAGTTTGAGGGTCCTTACATTTCCTGCTTGTCTTTTTGAGGCACAACTCTCTCACTATTTTGGTATAAATGGGTACTGCCTTAATATCTTGGATGAGGGGTATTTTCATGCAAACATCCTTGAGCTATCACAATAGATCAATTTCAGCCTATGAACGATTGTTTTGGATTGTTATTATTTCAAGGAATGGAGGCTCTAGACTCATAGTTGTTGGGTTAACCTAATTTGATTCAAGTTCCTTAGGTTGTTTGTCCATAGGCTCTGTTGGGGGTTCCTCATCAGTTAATTCAGTGATATGAGGAGATGAAGGCCCAACTAACATCTCCCCTGATTTGAGGTGTACATCACTCACCTCAACCCCATAGGTGGGGTATTGTATGGTGTCAATAGCATAAGCCTGTTGGATAGGATTATTATTTGGGTTAGGTGCAAGTTGTGATGGAAATTGAGGTGTTCTTGGTGGATTTTGTGTAGCTATTGAAGGGTTTGGCATTATGGCTTGTTGTTGTGGCTACAAGGGCTACTGTGGCTACTGATAGTTAAGATTTTGATTTTGCCACTATTGATTTTTTTTCCATTGAGGTTGCCATTAATTTTGTTGGGGTGGCCATTGAGAATTATGATTAGGTCCTTGGAAATTTTGTGGTGGCTACATTTTTTTTTGTTGTTGATTCCAATTGGATTTCAAGGCATTGGCCATTGTGAGTTTTAAACATTGGTCCAATATTGAGAGTTCCAATTAGGGAGATTTGTATTATTGACTAGAAATGACATGTTATAATTCAAGGGGCCTTGGGGCATACCTTGTCAAGTGGTTTCCATGGTTTGCGTTGAGCTATGCAAAACACTTTACCATCTTCATCTTGTAGTGCATGAAATTCGAATTTCCCTTGCTTATCTTCAAAAATACTGACCAATTTTTTGCACTTGCAATTAACCTTTTGCCTACAATGTGAGCAATATTCTATGAGGGTTGCTTTTGCTTTCTCTTTCTTTAATTGATTTGAAGGGTATATAATTGTGTAGCAAAGTGGCTTATGCTATATTCCTTCATGTTTGATAGAAGATTTCTTAGCTCCACCCTTGAGACTCCAGTGATTGATTTATTAATGGAAGATGTCATGTCTAATCTAACCTTCTTGGTAAAAGACCTTGAATAGTTTCTACAAGCTTTGAAAATATCCTCAAATGGTAACTATGAGATGTCTCCTACCCCAATGAGGTTAAGTGCATCCATACGGTCCTCATTAACTCCCCTTAAGAATACCAATTTCAAGGATTCATCAAAGAGTCTATTTTTATGAGATTTCTTGAGGCAGAACTGAAACCTCTCAACATAATCTTCTAAAGATTCATCTTTCTTCTATAACATCCTAAATATGTCATCCCTCTTTCTATATATGCCTCTGCATTAATCTTGGTATTTCTCCAAGAATTTTATCTTCATTTGTTCCAATTGGGAACATAATTTCTTCCCAACCCCGTAAACCATCTTAGAGGAGTATATTTCAGTGTTGATGGAAATAATTTGAGTCTATGAGAATCTATTGTATAGTCATAACTTCAACATAGAACATCAAACTCAAAAATAAAGGTTTTTGGGTCCTCTATAACCAACCCATAAAAGATAGGTATTGCTAAAGGAGGTATATTATTCAAAGCAACAACTCTCTCCTAGTTGGTTACATGGAACTCAAACATTACATGCTCTGGTGAGTCTTCTATTTTTGCATCAATCATGATGCTAGTGTGTATGTAGGAATTCTCCTCTATTTTTTGTGTAGATACTAATGCTAGGGATGATTCTTCTTCAGGAATAACCTCACTTTGTTCATTGTGTTCACCAATATCCTACAATGCTTCATGTGTTGAAGGGAGAAATATTCATAGAGCGTCTCTTTTCCTCTCAATGCAATGTTTGTAACTTTTTGGTACAGTGGTTCCTACACATTGTTAGTAACTCATGTTGTGTTGATGGATAAAAACATATTTACCCTAATATTGAAAATAGAATTTCTAAACTAGGAATGATTGAAAATAATTGAAAATACATAGGAGAATCCTAAACTTAACACCGTCCACGACAATAACACAAAAATGTAGAGCTTTTATAATGTTTGATTAACTTGGTACTACATGTAGAAACACAATTCAGAGGATGGATTCTTAACTGAACAGTTCACAAAATCTTTTACAAGAGGTTGCATTTAATTATTAGCTAGTTCTTTGTAAGCTTTTGACAATGTTGGCACTATATGTGCAATCATGGATTCTAACACGGCCTATATCAATGAGTATAGGTGATTTACACATGTATAGAAAATGGTAAAAGCTAGAAAAGGAAATGAAAAGCTAACTGGAAAAACAAGGGAAATAACATAAATTGTTACTTGTGCTACAAGTACTTATCACTTAAGACTATGACTACTAGCTTCTAAAATTGAACTACAACTAATCACTCCAGGAGTATGAAACTATCATTAATCTATAAAATTTAACTCAATTACATAATTATACTCATGAAGTCCACATTAATGTAACTATAAACTATCTTAATCAATAATGCATGAACTAATTTAATAACAAAAAAACAAAGTGGATAGTAGTACCTCAAGTGACCCTTGCTTGAGTTGCTACTTCCACAAGATATATCACGCTTACTACTTGATCAACAAATCATGATACTGAATTAACTCCTTTATTGCATGAAAATTTTGAACTCTGATAAGAATTTGTACTCTAGATTTCTCATTCAACAATACATGTAATTTATTCAACTGATAACAAAAAACAAATAGAAAGTAATTATTAACTATTATTAATTACCAAAACCTAAAACAAATAACTAAACAATTGGTAACTAGATTTTCTCTTCAGAGCAGATCCCATTATATAGGCTTCACAAAGAATCTTATTCATCTAGTAGGACAAAAAAGAGAAGCATAATGTGTTTGTCCACTCTCCATCAAGAATAGGGAGAGGACTTAGTCTTTGCAATAGAGAACCATAATTGAAAATTAGAAGAAGAGAATTTAAATTGAAGCTCTGCCCTAATGGTTTAACCACCATGGCAAAGGCATGTTTCATGAAGAATGTCTCATCATGGGTTAACCTTATCAAAACAAACTCTTTCTTCCTACCATCTTATTCGGTGTGCCTATGGTGACTCACAATTTTACCATTCAATGGTTTCCTTTTTTCTTCTCTTCAACTATTGCGCTTTAACGATTATGAACTCTACCCTACAACTATCTGTGGTCCTTATGTTGCGGGATGGAAATCTAGTTGTTGCAAGTTATAGCTATTCTTAGCTGTAAGAGGTTAGTTTCATCCTAAGGCATACACATCATTAACAATCATAAATTAAGCATAGAATCATACTAAATTTCATGATCATTCATACATTCACTCATATAAATTTCATCATATCATGTTTGTATTACCATATACTAAAGTTTGGTTTGAAGTGCATAAGAGGTATAAAATATGTATGTCTTAGGAATGTTTGTGAACTTTTTCAAATTGAAATGATAAAAGACATAAACTAATGAAGGAAATATAACCATAAATTAAGCCCATCAACTTGCACAACAACATGCACACCAGTATCACAATGACACGATGACAATAACAACAAGACAACTTCACCATTGTGTAAGCAAAGTGATGACAACGAAATACTAACCACTCATGGAATAAATCCACCATGATGAACAAATAAAGAGAGAGGGGACAACACCTACACAATGATCGGTTACTAAACCACAATCACATTCTCTCGCAACACCACACCAAGATAGGATGAGGAAATCATCAACCTCCAATCAATATCCAAACACACTTCACAATTGTAAGCACATAGGAAAACCTTCACAAGAGGTTGCCTAACTAAGAGGAACAACTCTCCACTAATTGGAATGATGATGAGTCACTCCAAAAAACCACATGCTTCCCAAGACATCTTGTCGCAAGGCGACATCACACAAGTGGAAAATACTATTCCACAACACCCTATGACCTATGAAGAATGTTGAGGACATCAAGAAGGCCAAACACAAAGGATTACAACCTTCCCAAGTCTTCACAAGACTAGGTGCACAATTTCCCTAACCCTAGGTTTAACAACCAGATAACTTTGGAAGAAGGTGTGTAAACCGAGGAAAGAGAAGCCACAAGTTCTCAATGAAAACACATAAGAACATCCAAAAAAAACCACTAGACCCTTGGGACCCTGAGGAAATTTTTTTTACACGGTTTTCCCATACGAGGCATTGAAACAAAGAAGAAAAATCAAGTTTTAAAATTGAGAAAATTGACTAGGTTTTTTGGAGATTCTAACGACTGAAACGGTCGAAATGGGAAGCATACAATGCATACAAATTATTTTTTAGTGGTATTAGGCTTATAAAACCATTGGCTATCTGAGGTTAAGAGGATTTACATTTTATTTTTTGTATGGGAATGAGGCCACCCAAACACAAGACCAAGCCACCCAAATAGAGATAGGTGAATTTGAGCTGATCAATACTCAAAACTAGGCTACCCCAATGTCAACTTGGTTATCCTAGTATGGTACTAGGTTTCCCTACTACTAAAAAGGCTGCCCGAATAGAGTTAGGGACTTTTTGAGTGAGTTTGGAGACTCCCAAGTAGACCAAGCCACCCAAATGCAATACCAGGTTGTCCAAATTCACTAGAAGACACTAATGTTGATTTTAAACCAAAAATAAATGTTCCTAAGTTAATTTTATCTTTCCAAGACATAAATATAACTTAAAATAAGTATGTCCATGCCTAGAACCAACACCAAGACACATAATTAGGGCTAAAACACTAACATTTACAAATCTTGCATCCATCTCAATGAGAGGTCCAAATACAACAAAATTAAGTTTAAATAAGGAAACTAATAAAGAGCATAGGCACCTTGCCACATTGAAGTCGTCTGACTCCACCACGATCCTCCAATCCCAATGGTGGTTACCATGCCACTCGACCTTATGTAATCAAACAAGGCACTCCCACCATGCTAGGAAGATAGTCGCATGGGCCACAAGCATAGCACTCACACCAAACACGTGGGTAGAGGGATTACACACACCATACATGATGAGAACACTCCATATACACATTACATAACAAATAATCATCTAAAACACATGATGGGTCCAAGACAAATCATCATTTGGTACAATCACCATTTACATAACACAATACACATTGGGAAAAACCACCAATGTCACATCACAATCCACATTGGGAAAACTCACCAATACTAGAAATCATATAAAAATCATGGGATAACTCACTACAAGGGTGCCACAATGATCATCATTGGGATAACTCACTAATGGCATATCACACACACAAGACACTAGGGTAAGATGCTAGAGAGGTAGTTAGGGAGTGTTGTCATGGTGCTCGAATGTATGACATGCAAGACCTAGTACTCCTCTCATATAGATGAGAATACTTGATCTTATAGAAACCCATCTCCCTAAATTGGCATGTCCTCCCAAACATCCTTAGTCTATAACTAGAGCACTCAAGGAATGAGAAGGGTATCCATTATCTTAGTTAATTAATTACTTGTGTCTCATTAATTATCACTTGATTAGATGACTTATCACTTGCGATTAGCTTACTTGCCACTTTGGAAGCCACTCCCATAACCCTTTGTAGTACCTTATTCCTAGACTCTTCACACTCACCAATTACAATAATTCACAAAGGAAATTTTATTTTATAGGTAAAAGTGATGCTTATCAGGGTCACACCCGTATATGAAAAGCCAAAAAGATTACATCAAGTTACAACATCAACCTATTGTTTACATAGAAAAACATAGTCAAGCATCCCAAAATGAGCCTCTTAGTAGAGAGCTCTCCTAACATTAAACAAAACTAATACCCACCCTCCTATACATATATAAGCTACTTATATAAACAATATTTACCTGTCACTGGTATGTCGCATTTCCACCATCTTCCTCCTCCTACTCGAGGTCAACCAAGGCAAAGGCCCAAGCACTGCCATCGGCTACAACTCCATCTACACAGCCTCTAAGAAAGTTAATCCTAAGCTTAGCCTGGCTCCTTCTTGCCCCAACGCTCATGCCCAAACCCCATATTACAAAATACACCAAGGGGGCATTCTGGCCTTCACCAATTTGTGGCCGCCTGCGACCATCCGACGTTAAACCACACCTTGGGACCACTTAATACAAATAGCTTCTGAGACTGCCATACCAACATGACCACACCAAACACTGCATCATCCTTTCTACTGCATCTTCCAACCCTGTGTGAAGCAACATGGCAAGGAACATCGACGCAACATCAACATTTACCTGATAGCAACCATTGCCCTCCACATATTTATCTCCTAATACAATTCTCAACACATGAAGAATATTTTTTGCACAAGTCTTAATTATTTCCATCAGTCGATGGTCAGAAATCTCACCAAAGAATTCCATTTGCCTTTTCTTTGTAACCAAACAGATAGTAGTGTCCATATTTTCTCTACACCTATTCATGAGCTGTTGAATGCATTTATCAAGCTGCTAAAATTATTACACTTACCTCTCCCATCCATTCGCACACCACACATACTCAAAAATGATACGTTCGTAGGGAGGCTGCAGAGATTAATGCCTACGAGGTGGATGATTACATCATTGAGGCACTGTAAACACATGCCATAGAGATAGTGAATCGAATTCAGCCATCCCAGAGTTTATTGTTACCGCCACCTTGGCCACCTCATCGGCCAACACCTTTCCTTCTCTGTAAACATGAGACACCCTGTATTCCCCGTACAATCTTAAAAATTCACAAATTTCATTAACAATTTTGTTTAGTTTCCAATTGGGGGTGTTGCCAATTCTTAATGCATTGATCACCAATTGAGAATTTCCCTCCACATGCACCTTTTCCCGGTCTACAACTCAAGCCCTTCCTCACTCCTAATAGGGAAACAGACAACCCTGATTCATTATTCGAAGAAATCCCCACCCCCATACTGGATATGAGAAGGCTTTCACCATAGAATTTCAATTCTCAATATTTTAATTGCAGAGAACATAGAATTGAAATTCTCAATATTTTAATAACCTTGATATAATAATAATTTAAATTCTCAATATTTTAATTGGAGAAAACATAGAATTTAAACCATTAATAATTAGGAATTAATTGATATTTCACAATTCATGGATTCTAGAATAATTCATAACTCGTTTTTGGGTTCACATAGGGTCAAATATGACACATATCATACTCGATTCAAGTATGATCAAGGAATGCATAGGGATGCTCAATGTGAAATCTCCAAATTAACCACTATTGGAGAATAACTCAGACCTATGTAGCTAGATGGAGAAATAACCTTGTGCCTGTAACCATTCAACACACATCAAGGGTGTTTTCTTAATGCATATATAGATGAAGCACATCATAATCACCCAACGAGGTTCAATAGCATAAAATCATAAAATAACATCTATATATATCTGTCATAAAATCATTTCTTGAATCATCAAATACTCAAGATCACATTTAATCACAACATATATAATTCACATCATTGAATTAAAGCATAATAATAAACCAAGCATGTAAATATATAAAATTCCAACACTCAGCATGTTGTGGAACCTCATCTTGAACATGTGGTGGTTCATACACACCATTTAGAGCCATAAAATAATCACCACAACGATCATGAGGAAATAGTGAAGCTAAAACACTGATCTCGCATTAACAAGATGTAAATGGGAGGGGCACTATAAAATGTGTATAACATTATTATAAATTATTCTACTTCTAATGACATAAAATTTATGTATATTACCAATCATAAATCTTAGTATACATTTATCCACCAAATAGATATAAAATAAAATAAATTATACCATATTTGGTAATACTTATAGTTAATTTCCTATAGTTGGCAAAGCAATCATAAGGAACTCCATCCTAAACTCAACATAAGTCCAAGCACATATTTAGAGGAGTCAAATCCTCCATAAAGATTAAGAATTGCGATTACTATCAGATAATAATAGCTTAACTTAGCAACATCATTAGATGCAAAGTTAATAGGTCTCTTTAACTCATTCATAGCCACATAATGGTGAAGTTTACCATGCCCTTATTTCTTGGAAGAATGGACCTCACTAATGTCTAGAGGCTAACCTATACCTCTCAATACTTATCACTAAGCCAAGACACAATACCATAGTGTTCAATACACAAAACTTTGATAATTTTAGTTCAGACATTTATCCAAAGGCACTTTCATACATTCACATTAGAGATAGACCATGATGAAATTGACTCTAAAAATTCATCCAAGACTAGAGTATATTTTAGAAAGACAAAAAAACAAACCTCAAAGTATATAAACTTGATGATGATGGATGGATTGATTTTTATTCACTCAAACATATATAGTGGGAACATATTAATTGGAAAGGTGAATTCATAACCATCTGATGTAGATTTCAGCCTCAAGTTGAAGCATACTAAAAGAAGGAGGGTTGATCAAGTTTAGGAACAACCCAAAACCCTAGATCAATTCTTTAAAAAGATCACCAACTTTCTTGGATCACAAGGCCATAATTTTCCCAAGAACTACCTACATACTTGCTTCTAAATAAGATCAACATCACATGTAGTTCTCACCACCTTAATCTCTCAAGGAACATACACATAGATCTTCCTATACATATGGTTTCATACAAAAAATTACTAAAATTTCTAAAATCAAATCAATACATAGAAATATGTATAACAACATAGTCAATATAAAATAAATCCAATCATATCAAAGAATAGGACAAGAACAATAAAAATGTCTTCACAATGCTACAATTATGCAAAGCCCCGATATGGATCTAAGTAATATCCTACTATAATATTATTCAATGATATCAACTATCTTGATCATCTTATATTATGACATCATTTTTAATCATAACACAATAGCATCACCAAGGCCACATAAAAACTAAATGAAAATTTGAAAGACTTACTATAATCATTATAAAGTTTCTTTAAGTATGAACAATACCTAATTCATAACAATGTCAAATGGAAATGATATATCAATTAGATTATCATATTAAAATATGCAATCAACAATAATAATAATTGTAACCCTCTAATTGTATTTACCTTATGGTGCAATCTAATATTATTGTAATAGTTCAATTCACTTACTAGATAATATTCACAGTTGCCACTTATAACTAAATAGGATCTTAATGTTGAGAAGTAAGTGATCTTATAAGAAAATATATATAGAAAATTAATAATTTTATACTCATAATTTGATTGAATTGACCCTACAGTTAGTTACTTGGAGCACTATGCGACATTATTAAGAAATTTGTATGTGCTAAAGAAAAAATGGTTCTTATCACTCAATGGGACCCATATTAATAGTTATTTTCCATGTGAAAGAAATTATGTTACAACATATGGTGATAACAATAAATTATTATCACAAAGTATTTATTATAAGACAATACTTTCATGTACCAATCAGCATACTAAAACTTTAATCAAGGACCTCTTGAAGTTGTAACTTCCCTAGTATAGAAGCGTGCATCAATGAAAAATGGAATGAATCATATATACATAATTATTTTCACAAAATAATAATGGATTTCATATAAATTGGTTTACTAAATTCATCCTTAAAAATAATAAGGCTTATGAATGTGGGAAACCCAACTGATTTCATAATTTAGAATTGCAAGTTTCCTTGATAAGGCCTCCAAACCAAACATACCAGCAACCATAACAACTCAACAATTTTATGCCCAATATTAAGATTATTCAAATTCATAAATTCCATAGAACTTTATCAACAAAATAGAGTTAGTACACTTTTCTTAAAACAAAGCCATCATATAGAAAAATATGTAGCTTGCATCCTTAACAATCATAGAATCAAAACCATAGTAGCAATATTATAATAGAATGCATCCTTGATAATAATTATGAAAATCTACCATAATAGGTGTAACGATAATTTCTCACTAACCCTACTAAGCTAGATAACTCCCACCATATTTCCATGAGGAACTATCATGTCAAAAAATGCATCCCACTTAAATTCTACACATTCCTCATATGAACACGATGCTAAAGGAATACTTTTCCAAGAATATTTTGGACTATCTACTAATATTCTTGGTAAAGGTATAGCTTGAATATATTCCAAGATCTATTTACACCCTATGATAGTTGAGGTTAAGTTATTTTATCTTGTAGTTGAAACTAACTCCTCAAAAGTAAAATCACATAGAACAAGACATTCAACTCCAAGTTTGTAAGCACCATATATTGATTAAAAATAATCTTGTGTAGGAAATAGAAGGTTATTTTTAAACCTTTCTTGAGAAGCAAATTTGACATCTCTAAGAAGTTATAGACCTTTTTTATAGATTTTGATGACAACTACATGGATTGATAATCCAATCTAACACATGGGATACCAATTATGTTTTCCATCATGTTCCTTGAATAACAAGTGCTTAAATCTAAAATTTAGGCATGGTAGGATGTAGGCATATAAATATACCCAAAAAGTATTAGTTGAAAACAAGTGAAAAGGTTAATGTGTTTCTTTAAGAATCTAACATCATGTGGTATGAAATAATTAATGACACCATAACAGCTTGCAAGTTCTTTGTTTCGATATTTCAACATAATTTTCATCAAAGGTCAATAAATATGAATTTGAATCATTCTCAATAAGATTAGAAAAGCCACATTTTCCCCTTAACATGATACAATAGGAAACTACAATAAGCTTCAAATATTATTTATATAATATTAGCTACAAGGGAAATTAATCATTATTAAAATTATTCAAGAGAGAGATTGTGCATAAACTCTTATTTTTTGAATTCTACACATAAATTTTAGTGAAGGATATGGTGGGATGAGATATCCTTTTCAATTACACATTTTTAAAAATACTTTGATCTAGGTATCCATACCTTCTTCCCAAGCTCCAATTTGAGTGCAAGCAAACAAGATGCTAGTTCTCATTTAATTAAATATTTGTAAGGCCTTTTCAACAAACCATTTTGAACATATCCTAGCATCGTGATATTCTTTGAGGTCACATTTATTTGAGGAATTTTGTCAATAAACTCATGTTCCTCGTCTAGCCTACCACATTTTGCATGTATATTTAATATATGTGTGTGGATAGAGAGATAATTATTTCATTATTTAAACAATCACCTAATATTCTTTAAATGGAAAAAAAATATTAGGGGAGAGACAAAATTTATTACCTTTATTGCCACCTAATATTCTCCCTATGCAACTTTTGGTTAAGCTCTCCTACAATCCAACTTGGAATAACAACAACCATGCTTGGAATTTTGTAATAAGTATTATGAAAAAAAAGATATCTCATTCAAATAATAGAAGCACACATTAAGCTATAATACTAATAATTGGCAACAATGGCTATTTGATTATGTAGCTTCTCTTGTTACTCTTTTTTACTCTTTAGACTCCTCTAACCCTACAACTTCCACACCCTAGATCCTCCTCTCATTCTTCCCTAGTTGCACCCCTTCAACTTTTGCTAAATTCACCCCCAAAATGCCAAACTTCCCTAAATTAATTCCTCCCTTGCTCTCTACATACCATTCCTATTGGTCCTTTCAAGGATCAAAATAATAGTTTTGAAATGGATGCCATTCTTCCTTAATGGTGTGGTACAAAACCTTCTCCTCCCATTGTACGCATTCCCTCAACGTAATTTGTCTCTCACCCCTTTCAACTATTCATCAAGATTTAATTATTTTTTTATTCATTTACACACCCATATCAATAAGTTAGAATGATAATAATGGTTTGTTATTTACATTATAATTTAAATTAAATATTCTATATTTGGTAAATGTATTATTTAAAATTTAAAATAACATTGTATATTAATTACTACGTAGTATGGTATCCTTCTAAGATGGGTTCTCATTGAAAACACAAGAAGATGGTCAATTACATCCTCAACTAACTATAGGTCCTACACCAAACCAAGGTGTTGGTGAACATTATCAACATTAGACTTGATGTCTGTCATCTCCATAGGGATATTTACCTAATCAAAGTGTAAAAATTCTACATCATTTGACACCTTTCTATTGACAAATCGATTGTTGCATTAATCCATGAAAAGTAAAAAAGGGTGTCTCCCCTTAGAATTTCATGTCCCCTTTCTACAAAATTAATTTGGTAATCTTTTTTATCCATTTCTATTTTTCCATGGACTAGTATTTTAATTAGGTAAAATATTGTATTTAATGTTTCTATTTTTTTTGTAAATTTAGGAGTTAATATTTAATTGAAAAAAATAAATATAATACCTAAACCCTAAACCCTGATATATTAGTATTTACTTTCTCAACAGGGGTGTGGATTATGGATAAGATTATTTTGTAACAACCAAAAGATATTTTTAGAATATTTATGGCAGCTATGACATGAATCTACAATAACATCTATGCAAGGTGTAATTGTAAGTTGATAATTGTAAGCAATGGTTTATTTTAGCATGCAAGGTAGTGTGGGAATTCAAATATAATTTATTTATTATTTCCCACCAAATGAGGTGGTTGGATTTGGTTCTCTATACATTTTGAGGTTTTACACATTTTTGGGGACCTCATTTTTATCATACAAAAACTTTTCCAAAATTTATTTGGACACTTGTGTTCATAAAAAATATTCTATGAACAAAAACCCATTGGAGATAATAATAAAATGATGAAAAATATTTTTTTTTAAAGTAATTTCATTCAAGTATTGCATTGGATCTTTAAATATTTGTAAAATAGTTCAATTTCAATGTGTGCGTGTTTGGTTGCAGGTTGTAGGTGAAGAAGTGTGTAGTTTTGGTTGTAGTTTGGATTGCATTTTTGTTGGAGTGTATGTTGATTTAGCACACAATTTTTGATGTTATTATTTTATTTTATATAAATCTATATCAATTTATAGGTTGTGGTTATTCATTTTCAGTTTGAAGTTTTCCGGTGTTGCTAGTGTGTACTTTCAATGGTATGATTTTTGGAGGTTTGAGGAGTGACAATCTCAAGCTATCTTTGTTGTTGTGGATGATGTTGTTATTTATATTTTATTTCTACTAAATATCATTTCTAGGACTTGATAACATTATTATCTTTTGTAGAGAAGATCGGAGGACTTTAGTGCTTCAATTTGGCAATGATGTGTTTTGGTAGGGTATGATTTGTATGTAATTTTTGTGCTAGTTTGTAATTGTTGTTGTTTCTATTAAAATTGAATACCATATTAGTATATTTTTATATATAATTTTGATATATATAAGCAATAGATTTTATGGATTTGTTTCAAATTTGTGCAAGTTGGCATTGATTAGTTGCTTTTATTATGCTTTTTCGAGTGGTAAATTGCTTATTATATATTGATATTCCAAATTGTTTGGAAATCTAATTTTATGAGGATTTTTTTTTTGATACGTAAGAGTCATATTTTATTAATAAAAGCCAAAATACATACATCTACCATGCAGGTAAATTAGAAAGTTTAAAGCATGCTATCCCTTCCACCAGAATTTTGATTACAGCATCTATCTAATATCAAAACAAGCCCCAGGAAATTCCACCAAAAAATCCTCTATTCAAATATAGTCAATGATTAACCATACAAAACTGACGAAGCAGAGACGAACCATAAACTATCAATTGTGAACCAAAAAAGAACCCACACCCAACTTATAGGAATTTATTCAACCTTGCAAAATCTTCAAATTCCTCCATCCACTCCCGACCACCATTAAACCAAATAACTTCTTTAGAAAAATCACAGCAATTGCCACTATCGCTTGATGTCGCATTAATCCAGGTCCATGCAAGTCTAGGAGGAATGGGTATATCTGTTGGAGTGAAAAAGACACTGAGAGGGGGGGGGGTGAATCAGCATCATGAACTGATTTGACAAATTTTATAGAAACTGAAACAAAACAAATTTATGCTCTCATTTATCAATGATTAACTCGTCCATATATTGAATGCAATCACGTATAACTGTAATGAGAAGTATGACAGTGAAACATTGCATAATAAATCATTCACACAATAAATCAAAGGAACCACAGATGAGCAAAGTGACACAAGATATGCCGAGTGGAAAACCCTCCTGGTGTAGAAAAACCACTCCTAAACTATTGCCTTTTTAGGCTTATATTTAAAAAAACCACTTTTAACAATGCCTTATAGGCTTATTTCTGAGCACCAACCCCTCATTTTGAAACACCAATTTCAAAGAGTACCAACCCCTTTTCAGTTTAAAAAAAATACAATGATATAGAGGGTCTCTCTGTTTATCTCTTTTATCACAAGTGCCTCTCAATAGACAATACCTACAATCCTCAAGGTTCTGAGTTGAGCCTTCAGAATTCTAGTCATTTTCTCATCTTAAGACAACTTCTATTGATCTTTTTGTTTCAGATTTACAATCTCGGAATAAAACATGTCTCACAGTATAGACAATACAATAGTTGTGTTTCACTCACACTTTTTCTCAGTCATTTTCACAGTTCAAAAACAGTGATTAATACCTCTTTATCCTTGAACTGATATATCTAAAAAATTACCAAAATTACAACCAAAAACATATGTGTATCTTGTCCATCAAATGAGGTATTTTCAATATGACAAACTTCTGTTGAATTTGTGCCAGGTATGATCAGAGATTTGGAGAAGTATCCAAAATAAAAGATTGCTTATGATAGAATGGCCAAGAAAGTGTATTTTTAGAAAGAAGACTCTGAACCCTAACCACACAAGGAATCCCTTTTAAAACTGAAGATCGGGTAAGAGATTTTTGTTTTCCAGAAACCCTTAAGCAGATAATCTTCAATTTGAAACGAATGAGATAAATCCACTTTGAATCCATGATGAGAATGACAAATATCTCAGAATGCATGATTACACACCAATCGACAAACACAATCCCTTAAAGTGGGAGCAAAATGGATATGATATTTTATCTGGGTATCTATTTTAGACTTTAAGAAACTGAAATGTAGCATTTCTGACAACGAACAATAAACCCCATTTGAGAATTTTCAGAAAAGAACATAAGCTGCCATAGTTTTGAAATAAAATGTTTTCCAAGCACAGAAAGATATTACCTATTCATTCTGCAAAACAATCACCAGAATACCAGATAAATTTTCCAAGTGCCCAGTTGTAGAACCAGCGAATCTTCTTCCTTTTTTGAGCCCACAGCCAAAGTGAAATGGCTAACCAGATTTCAAGAAGCTTCATAGTTCATTCAGTGAGCCTTTCCTCCTGTCAGACGAGTTGCAACAAGAGAAATTATCAAGGTAACGGTTGATACCATCTTTCCATGGCGGTGGAGTTGCTAGGTTTTCACACCCACAAACTTGTGAAACACCAAAAAGAATGCCCTAACTTCCCTTGGGTAAATCAATCGATGAATTTTCAAGATTTGAAATTTTTTTAAGTTTGTGAGTCAAAACAAACATCATTATACCTTTTAAAAATACACTGTCAAATATTTAAAATACCAACACCATTATATCTTTAATAATTGTCATGACCTCTTAAAACAAATGCTGACCACCTTATCAATCATTGTGTCCAAAAGATGTTGCCTTGTCACTTTTCAAAGTAACTTTACATTATGTCCACAATCAACCTTTGGCTGATATCACAAATAATTCACAATGACTTTAGACAAGTCAAAAAATTTAATAGAGAAGCTTGAGCTCAATTACCTTTGCCATGTGATAAACATATGACATATGAATGAAACACGAATAATGTCACAAAGATAACCATAGTGAGAACATGTAAGACAAAGCTATGAGAATGAAATGGAAGCATGGTCATGGACAAATATACAAAATGAAAACCTGGAGATCACCTTAGCACAATATAGCTCAAAATGTCAAAACTATCAAACTAGTACTATACCATCTGTCATACAAATGTGATCAGAACCTCAGCTGAATTGAACATCACAAACACCTGAAAGTGAAACCTTGTGAATGCCATTATCAACCTGAACAAAGAATCATAATCCTATAAACAAGATGCCTTGTAATATGTACATGGAGTCAAGAGATCAGTACCATTAAAACCATCATCACAATGCTGAAGCCAAAACCAAGTATGCCAAAAATGAATATAAACAAGAGTGCCAACCATCTGAATTTAAATAATGCAACTGATAATCAATCACCAAGATGCCAATCTGAAACACAATTTTGGCATCAAGGACAAATACCAAAAGAGAAGTTCAACAATATCTTCATCATGTCCTTCGAGCTCACCCTCTCCATGTCGCAAGGCCTAAGACAGCCTCTGCCTTCAACCACCACATGGAGAACCTCGCCCATACCTTCAAGCAAGTTTGACTTAAACATTTTGGGCATTAAGCTCCTTGCTTCCACCTTTGGCACCAAATTATCCAACAAAGAGGCTAGAAATCAAGAAGAGACCTGCAAATTGTCTCTTCCATACTCTCTGCTCTCCAAATGGCCGGAACCCAGAACCATCTTCATAGCCACTAACACCAGCGGCTCGTAATTCAGCAAAATCCTCTTAAGCCATTGGTTTGCGATGGCCCTAAAATAATTATGCCTCCCCGACGAATGAAGTGAGATGGGGGTATCCGCCTCAAACCATGCCAAGCCCGCCATGGAAACCTCAATGATGAAATTAGAAGACCTGGCCATTCGGCTCCACTTTGATAGCACTCGACAGAAAAAGGAAACTATAAACTTCAAACAAGAATAACGAATGCATAAACCAAAATAAAGTCTAAGAAAGCCATAAATGAATTTGGCTATGAAAACACCGCCAGCCTCAAAAATGTACTACCTCCTGCGTGCGAGTTGTCCTAACCAGGGCGATTTTCCTCTTCTCATGAAGAATGATCATCATCTTCTCATTGAAATAGGAGCCTTAGCTACCTTCCTCATACTTCAGCTTGTCGAAAAGACAAGCCCATTGCTCCAAGCCTTCATGGTAACCAACTAGCTTCCAAGCTCTCCCAAAATTCTGCCCACGTGGCATCTCCTGACACCTTCCTCTGCCACCATGGAGAGGCACCCACCCTACCGACCACTATGAGGATTTTAAAATTATCTTTAGGTCTCATTTTTTTTGTGCATTGATATATTTTAATAAAATAAAATATATTTACTTTGGGACATTACAATGGTATCAAAGAAAATATCATTTTATCCTACATGGTATATTTGATTCTTGATGGTTCTTTGGCTGTAATAATGATTTTTTATCCAAAAAGTTTTCTATGATCATGGAATCTAAATTTGAAATGTCCATGTTAGGTGAACTAACATTTTTTCTTGGACTTCAATTTCCTCAACTTGAACATGGAATTTTTATTTCTCAAACTAAGTATGCTAAAGAAATTCTTAAAAGATTTCAGATGAATGTTTGTCATGCAGTAAGCACTCCTGTGGTTACAAGTTGTAAACTTTCTAAGGTTGATGATTCACCTGATGTGAATCAATCTAGATATCGTTCTATGATAGGCAATTTCTTATATTTAACTACATCAAGACCTGATTTAATGCAAGCAGTTTGTATGGTTTCTCGGTTCCAGTCTGCTCCTAAACAGTCACATTTTATAGCTATAAAAAAGTATTTTTAAATACATTCAGGGTACTCTTAACTATGGTCTTTGGTATCCCAGAAATGATGATTTCACTTTGATGGCCTATACTAATGCAGATTGGGTTGGTTGTTTAGATGACAGCAAAAGCACCAGTGGTGCTACATTCTTTCTTGGTGATCGTTTGGTTGCATGGCATAGCAAGAAACAAGATTTTGTTTCACTTTCTACAACAGAAGTAGAATACATTGCTACTACATCATGTTGTACTCAATTACTTTGGATGGAACAAACTCTTTCTGATATGGGTATTGTTGTTGAAAAACCTATTTCTATCTTTTGTGACAATACAAGTGCTATAAATTTATTTAAGAATACAGTTATGCATTCAAGAACCAAGCAAATTGTTATTAAATTTCACATTCTTCGTAAAAAGGTGTTGGCTAATGAATTGTTTGTGCAATATGTCCCTACTCAAGCATAGGTTACAAATATTTTTACAAAACCTTTGGCTAAGGAAGTCTTTGAAAGACTTCATTCTCGGTTGGGAGTTGTCTCTCAATATTTTCTCTCTTAATGCTCTATCATGGATTCAAGGGGAGCTTTTTAGCTCTCTGAGCAGCTTGTTGCTTCTTCATTTGGTCTTTATTTGTTGCTTCATTGCTACATCAGTAGCTATTTTCGTTACATTTCTTAGCATTTCACAGGTTCTCCTTGTCCTTGTGAAAAAAAGGGGGAGAAATATGAGGTTTTGGTTCAGATGACTCAGTTTTTTCCATCAAGGACAAAGGGAGAGTTTTTTGACTTTCTCTTTGTGGCATATTTTTCCTTGATGTCAAAATTGATTAATTGACACTTGGTTTGGCATTGGCATTATGGTACTTTGTGCATTTAGTTATTGTTGTAATCAGTCTTGGCATATTCAATACTTTGTGGACAGCGCTTTGGATGGTTTACTTTCAATTTCATTTTGTGGTACTGATCATGTTGGATTCATGTGCAGAGAATATATATCACATGGGTTTTTCTTTCATACAGGTTGTTTGGCATGTTCAGATTTCAGTGATTACATGGCATTGATAAGGCATTTACAGATGAAGGTAATGTTGAAATTCAGTTATGAGATGTGTTTGTATTCACAAGGTATTTAAAAAATATGTGCTTCACCTTGTGTGAAGCCTTCTAGCACACATTCTTATACATCTTGGTTGATACACAAAGGTGAATACTTGGACTTTGGCTTAGCATTGGTCTTCACAAATACTTGTCTTTATTATTGATCTAGCCCTTCACATTTTGCATATGATATTAAATTATCATCGGGCTAAATGTTTATTTGGCAACAATGTTTAAAGTAATATTGTATCTGGCCTTTTATGTTTAACATGGAAATGATTTTGTATTGAATCTCACATAGCATGGTCGGGCTTCTTGGGTTTCACATGGTTTGTTATTGTGACATCGGGTTCATTGATTCATTACGCGGCATTTACACTTGATGAATTGTCAGTCAAAGTGAATTATGGCTTCATGTGGTAAACAAGTCACATGGACAGTGACTCATGTGTCAAAAAAAATAATAAATTTATCATTTGTATTGTTGACATCACACGAAATTCAAATGATTATCAATTTTGGTGAAGTTCTCAAAAGCTTTCATAACAAAGGAAATAGGGAAAAATCATTGTCATACGTTATGATGAGAGCTTGAAACCATCACCACCATGGATAGTTATAGTGTGGTTTACTTGGGCAGTTGAAAGAAAGTGAAGGTGACTCGGGAGCTGGCTT
This sequence comes from Sequoiadendron giganteum, assembly GCA_007115665.2. Lineage (NCBI taxonomy): Eukaryota > Viridiplantae > Streptophyta > Pinopsida > Cupressales > Cupressaceae > Sequoiadendron > Sequoiadendron giganteum. Next base: position 230,937,955 of record CM021109.1, on the reverse strand, counting down.
GACTTGACAGTGAGGTAGTTATGGCAGTTTGTAAGTGGTTTTGTGATTTCTAGCCGCCATGACAAGGTAATATCTTTGCAGAATCTTGTCATTTTTGAAATGGAAAGTGAAAACATTTTCATGCTAAATATTGTATTCAATTTTTTTTTAAACCCTATTTTTTCATTTGTTTTTAAAAAGATATTAAGGAAAATCATAGACAGTTATGTTCGAACTGTATTTTAGTTTTATTGAACTTGAGTTTAAGCTCGAGTTTTGGTATGAGGATTTAACAATTTTGACAGAGGTTTTTGGTGCTATATAAGTATGGCATTTTTCCATTGCTCGGTGATAGATTTATGTGAGATAAACTGAGTTATTATTGTTTGAAAAAGAAAGATAGAAAGCGTTTTGTAACTCTGGTTTCATACAGAGATAATGTGTTAAATTTGTGAAAGTATTATTTGTTCGGAACATAAAAAGATTACATATCTTTCTCATGTATAAATTCGGTCATATGTATTTGACAGAAAGGTTTTATTGAACATCATTCTATAGTACTCTATTGAGATTTTGTAATTGCATAAGCAATACAATTGTAGGATCCTAATAGTTTACTCTGATATTGGAAAACTTTGTAAAGGAGTTGGTGCTCCTATTGAAGTTGGTGCTTCAAATTTTTGCATGGAGTTGGTGCACTTCTAAGATAATAGAAAGGAAATTTTATGAGAGGTTTTTTATACCCCATGAGGGTTTTTCCACTCAGGAAATTTTTGTGTTATGTGATGAACTTTGTGCATTCAGTTTTCAGTCTTGATATGTTTTAATGTGGGTAGTCAATGTGCATAAATGTTAAATTCTTTCATTTCATGTAAAGCTCAGATACTATCATATATTTTAAAGGTTCTTAAAAGAATTTCCATACTATTATAAATGTTATCATAAGCATACGTAAGGTTTTGTGAATATAAAGCATTGACAAACATTGTTCAAGTTCTATGATATGAATAATTAATCTATGCTTTTGCATTTCTGTGTGACTTCTTTAGTGATCATTCTTTTGTTTGGAAAGTTCACAAATATTTATTTGTCCATTATGCAAACTAAAAGGTTGAATAAATTTGTTCAAAGGTCAATGTGTTTTTTTTTAGTTGCTACAAATTAAATGTGTGAGTCAAATTAAAATTGGGAAAAGTTTTGTAACACTCTGATTCACACCCCCCCCCCCTCAGAGTGTTTTGTCTTCCAAAAATTGGTATTAGAGCGTAGGGTGCTACATTAGGTTTCATACCTAGGATTCATTCTAGTCTTGGAAATCAATATGTCACATGTGCAAGAAGGTTCATTTGTTACAAGAGCTCCTTTGTTTGATGGCTCTGATTATGTTTTCTGGAAAATCATAATGGAGACATATCTGAATTCTATTGATTTAGATGTTTGGAGTATTGTGCAAAAGAAATATAATGTACCTGCATCCATACCCACTGATGTTGATGAGAAAAGAAAGTATGAAACAAATGCTAGAGCTAAACATGCTCTTCTATGCGATTTACCAAAAGAAGTATTCATTAAAGTCCTACATTGTAAGTCAGCCTTTGAAATCTAGGAAAAACTTGAGAATGTGTATCAAGGGAATGACAAGGTCAAACAGTCCAAGATACTCACTCTTAAAAATCGGTTTCAAGAATTGAAAATGAAAGATGATGAAAAATTGCAGATTACTTTCTAAGAATAGATGAAATTGTAAATGCAAGAACAGGTTTAGGTGAAATAGTTGAAGAGTTTGATGTGGTTAGGAAAGTAATCAGAACATTGCAACCTAAATTTGAATCTAAGGTTTCGACTCTTGAAGAGAAGAAACATTTTGATCATCTTACCTTGGATAACTTACAAGGTATTCTAACTGCATATGAAATGAGAATCGGTAATACTGGTTCTACATCAAAAGAAACTACCTTCAACACAGAAAAGAAAGAGTTATCAGATGATAGTGAATCTGATTTATCAGATTCAAAAGAATCTCTTCTTGTCAAAAAACTCAAAGAAATATAAGGGTAAGCTACCCTTTAAATGCTTTACTTGTGGCAAGTCTGGACACTTTGGTGCTAAATGTCCTTATGGTGATTAGTCTAATGAGGATGAAAAGCCAGAAAAAGAGTTTTAATCCTAAAAAGAAGTTTAACTTCAAAAATAAAAAGAGTCTCTTTACGAAAGAAGACTCGGAAATTGAGTCAGATGACTCACTAGGTGATGAAGATGAAAATTTGTTCATGGTTGAAGTTGATACACAAAATACTTCAAATAAAGAATCATAAAATCGGTCTGCTTTAGAAAATTGTGAAATCAATCTTGAAGGTGAATTGCTTTGTGTACTTCAAGAAATAAAAAGATTAAAGAAAAAATTTCTTCTCAAGAGCATAGTCCAAACAAAATGATCACATGCTTAAAATTTGAACTTGATGACTCTAAAAGAGTTGTGGATAATCTCAAATCAGTTCTTGTTGATAAAGATAAAGAGATTCAAAAACTTGAACAGCAAGTTGTCACTCTTAAAAAACAAGTTGAAGGCTATGAAAGCACTTGAATGATATACTTGGGAAAAAAAAGTAGCATAAAGACATGACTGGTGTTGCATTCAGCACTGATGAGTATTCAAAAACTTTAAATCAGAATCTTAAGGCAGCTGGTAAGAAGCAACCATTTCAGCATAAATGAACCAATTTCAGGTTTAATGCATTTTTCCATGGTTATTGCTTCTTTTGCAATAAATTTGGACACAAAGTGAGCAATTGCAAGCTTATGATGCCTAGAACACCAAGGTTTGGTCACAAACGGTTCTTTGGCTTTCCAAATTCAATTAGATGCTTCAAATGCAATACTATTGGTCACACATCGAAACAATGCAAACAAGGTAAACAAATCATTGAAAAGGTTTGGAGACCCAAGTTTGTTCCAAGCATAGAACAATCCATGCTTGTGAAAACTTCCTTTCCTTCCAAAAAGAAGGCATTATGGGTTTTGGATAGTGGTTGTTCCAACCACGATAAGAGATAAGGACAATTTTTTAAAACTTGGAGATTATGTAGGAGGTTTTGTAAAGTTTGGTGACAATACAGGAATTCAGATTAAAGGTAAAGGCTCTCTACTTCTAAATGATGACCAAACCATTTATGATGTGTATTGTGTAGAAGGCCTTAAACACAATATTTTAAGTGTGAGTCAGATTTTTTACAATGGTTATAATGTTATATTCAATTCATAAGGATGTGCTATAAAGAACAAATCTGGTAAAATAGTTGCAACCGAATTAAGGACACAAGGTAATGTTTACAATCTCCTTGAATCTTCCAATCATGAAAGCAATGAATGCATGTGCCTTATGGGTAAAGTTGAAGAGAATTGGTTATGGAATAAACAATTAGGACATGTTAACTTTGACAATCTGGTTAGGATCAGCAAAAACCAAAATGTGAGAGGTTTGCCTGTTCTAAGCGAACCAGAAAATGCAGTTTGCAAAGAATGTCTAAGAGGTAAGCAAACAAAGGTTAGTTTCAAATCCAAAGAACATGCTTCAACTAAACCTTTGAAACTTGTACACACTAATTTATGTGGTCCTACTAGGACAAGGTCAATAAATGGTGAGAATTACTTCATGTTATTTGTACATGACTACACAAGGATGGTTTGGGTAACCTTTCTCAAACATAAATTAAAGGCTTTTGACAGATTTAAAATCTTTCATAAAATGGTTGAGAAAGAATTTAATATGAAACTTAAATGCTTGAGATCAGACAAGGGAAGTGAGTTTACCTCTTAAGAATTCATTGATTATTGTGAGCAACATGGTATAAAAAGGCAATATGTTGCTGCAAGGACACCTCAACAGAATGGGGTTGTGAAAGGAAAAACAGAACAATGAAAGAAATGGCTAGAACAATGCTCGATGAAGCCAAATTGCCTAATATGCACTGGAAAGAAGTTGTTCATACAGTTGTCTATATTCTCAACAGAGTGCATATAAGGGTGAAATCCAATTTCACTCCATATGAGCTATGGTATGGTAAATTTGCTTCTATAAAGTACTTCAAAATATTTGGTTGTAATTGCTTTATCAAAAGAGGATGAAAACTTAGGAAGCTTTCAATCCAAATCTGATGAAGGTATCTTTTTAGGATATTATACACATAGCAAAGCTTATAAATGTTTCAATAATAGGTTGAATAAGATTGTTGAATCTGTTAATGTCAATTTTGCTGAAAAGTTGCTTCTAGATGATGATCATGTGCAAGATGTTGAAGAGGAACCTACGATAGGTCTTGACATTTCTCCCAAATCTCTTGAAGCAGATCATATACAACAGGAGGATTCCTCAAGCTCTAAAGTAGTAACACCTCCAAAAACACCCTCCAGGATTGTTGTCAAGAATCATCCTCAAGATTAGATAATTGGGGATAAAAGTGCAGGTGTCTTGACAAGAAGGAGAGAAAAACTTAAGGAACAAGCTCAAATTGCTGAACATTTTTGTTTAGTAACTAAGTTTGAACCCAAGAAATGCAGTGAAGCATTAGATGATGAATGTTGGTAGAAAGCAATGCAAGAAGAAATCAGCCAGATTGAAAAGAATAAGACTTGGGAGTTAGTCCCAAGACCTAATGACAACAATGTCATTTGTGGAAAATGGGTTTTCAGAAATAAACTTGATGAATGTGGCAAAGTTGTAAGAAACAAGGCACGATTTGTGTGCAAAGGCTATGCACAATAGGAAGGTATTGATTTTGGTGAAACTTATGCACCTATTGCTAGAATTGAATCCATTAGAATATTTTTGGCATACTCATGTTTTAAGAACTTTAAGGTTTATCAAATGAATGTCAAAACTACTTTTTTGAATGGATATCTTGATGAGGAAGTGTATGTGGAACAGCCTGAAGGGTTTTTTGCACAAGACAAACCTACTTATGTTTACAAGTTGAAAAAGGCCTTGTATGGTCTTAAACAAGCTCCTAGAGCTTGGTATTCAAGGTTGGACTCACATTTGACAGCTAATGGCTTTACCAGAGGTGGTGTGGACAATGACCTCTATGTTAAAATGGAAGGTAATGATATCTTGGTTGTTGAAGTTTATGTTGATGACATTATCTTTGGCTATAATAATGATGCTTTATCCAAAAAGTTTTCTAAGATCATGGAATCTGAATTTCAAATTTCCATGTTAGGTGAACTAACATTTTTTCTTGGACTTCAAGTTTCTCAACTTGAACATGGCATTTTTCTTTCTCAAACTAAGTATGCTAGAGAAATGCTTAGAATATTTCAGATGAATGACTGTCATGCAGTAAGCACTCCTATGGTTACAGGCTATAAAAATTTTAAGGTTGATGATTCACTTGATGTGAATCAGTCTAGATATTGTTCTATGATAAGCAGTTTGTTATATTTTACTACATCAAGACCTAATTTAATGCAAGCAGTTTGTATGGTTTCTCAGTTCCAATCTACTCCTAAACAGACACATCCTACAGCTATAAAAAGGATTTTTAAATACATTGAGGGTACTCTTGACTATGGTCTTTGGTATCCTAGAAATGATGATTTCACTTTGATGGCCTATACTGATGCAGATTGGGTTGGTTGTTTAGATGACAGGAAAAGCACCAGTGGTGTTGCATTCTTTCTTGGTGATCGTTTGGTTGCATGGCATAGCAAGAAACAAGATTCTATTTCACTTTCTATAGTAGAAGCAGAATACATTGCTGCTACATCATGTTGTACTCAATTACTTTGGATGCCACAAACTCTTTATTATATAGATATTGTTGTTGAAAAACCTACTTCTATCTTTTGTGACAATACAATTGCTATAAATTTTTCTAAGAATCTAGTTATGCATTCAACAACCAAGCACATTGCTCTTAAATTTCACTTTCTTCATGAAAAGGTGCTGGCTAATGAAGTTTTTTTGCAATATGTCCCTACTCAAGCACAGGTTGTAGATATTTTTACAAAGCCTTTGGCTAAAGAAGTATTTGAAAGACTTCATTCTTAGTTGGGAGTTGTCTCTCAATATTTTCTCTCTTAATGCTCTATCATGGATTCAAGGGGAGCTTTTTAGCTCTCTGAGCAGCTTGTTTCTGCTTCATTTGGTCTTTATTTTTTGCTTCATTTCTACATCAGTAGCTGTTTTCATTACATTTCTTAGCGTTTCACAAGTTCTCCTTGTCCTTGTGACAAAAAGGGGGAGAAATATGAGGTTTTGGTTCACATGGCTTAGTCTTTGCCATCAAGGACAAAGGGGGAATTTGTTGACTTTCTCTTTGTGGCATATTTGTCCTTGATGTCAAAATTGATTAATTGACACTTGGTTTGGCATTGGAATTATGGTACTTTGTGCATTTGGTTATTGTTGTAATCAGTCTTTGCATATTCAGTACTTTGTGGACAATGCTTTGGATGGTTTACTTTAATTTTTTTTTTGTGGTACTGATCATGTTGGATTCATGTGCAGAGGATATATAAATCACATGGGGTTATTCTTTCATACAAGTTATTTGGCATGTTCAGATTTCAGTGATTACATGGCATTGATAAGGCATATACAGATGAAGGTAATGTTGAAATTCAGTTATGAGATGTGTTTGTATTCACAAGGTATTTAAAAAAGATGTGCTTCAACTTGTGTGAAGTCTTCTAGCAAACATTCTTATACATCTTGGTTGATACATAAAGATGAATACTTGGACTTTGGCTTAGCATTGGTCTTCACAAATACTTGTCTTTACTATTGATCGAGCCCTTCACATTTTGCATATGACATTAAATTATCATCGTGCTAAATGTTTATTTGGAAACAATGTTTAAAGTGATATTGTATCAGGCCTTTTATGTTTAACATGGAAATGACTTTGTATTGAATCTCACATAGCGTGGTATCAGGCTTCCTGTGTTTCACATGGTTTGTTATTGTGGCATCGGGTTCATTGCTTCATTACATGGCATTTACACTTGATGAATTGTCGGTCAAAGTGCATTATGGCTTCATGTGGTAAATTGGTCATGTGGACAATGACTCATGTGTCAACAACAATAATAAAGTTATCATTTGTATTGTTGATATCACACGGAATTCAAATGATTATCAATTTGGGTGAAGTTCTCGAAAGCTTTCATAACAAAGGAAATAGGGAAAAATCATTTTTATTCGTTATGATGAGAGCTTGAAACCATCGCCACCATGGATAGTTATAGTGTGGTTTACTTAGGCAGCCGAATGAAAGTGAAGGTGACTCGGGAGCTGGCTTGACTTGACAGTGAGGTAGTTATGGAAGTTTCTAAGTGGTTTTGTGATTTTTGGCCGCCATGACAAGGTAATATCTTTGCAGAATCTTTTCATTTTTGAAATGGAAAGTGCAAATGGTTTCATGCTAAATATTGTATTGAGTTTTTTTTTAAACCCTAGTTTTGCATTTGTTTTTAAAAGGATATTAAGGAAAATCATAGACAATTATGTTCGAATTCTATTTTAGTTTTATTGAACTCAAGTTTAAGCTCAAGTTTTGGTATGAAGGTTTAACATTTTTGACAGAGGTTTTTGGTGCTATATAAGTATGGAATTTTTCCATTTCTCGGTGACAGATTTATGTGAGATAAATTGAGTTATTATTGTTTGAAAAAGAAAGAAACAAAGGGTTTTGTATCTCTAGTTTCATATAGAGATAATGTGTTAAATTTGAGAAAGTATTGTTTGTTCAGAACCTAAAAAGATTACATATCTTTCTCATGTATGAGTTTTGTCATATGTATTCGACAGAAGGGTTTTATTGAACATCATTCTATAGTACTTTATTGAGATTTTTTAATTGCCTAAGCAATACAATTGTAGGATCCTGATAGTTTACTCTGATATTGGAAAACTTTGTAAAGGAGTTGGTGCTCCTATTGAAGTTGGTGCTTCATATTTTTGCATGCAGTTAGTGCTCCACGATTGTTATAGAGCTGGTGCTCTTTTGAGATAATAAAAAGGAAATTTTGTGAGTGGTTTTTTATACCCCATGAGGGTTTTTCCACTCAGGAAAATTTTGTGTTATGTGATGAATTTTGTGCATTCAATTTTTTGTCTTTATGTGTTTTAATGTGGGCAGTCAATGTGCATAAATGTTAAAGTCTTTCGTTTCATGTAAAGCTCAGATACTTTCATATGTTTTAAAGGTTCTTAAAAGAATTTCCATACTGTTATAAATGTTATCATAAGCATACATAAGTTTTTGTGAATATAAAGCATTGACAAACATTGTTCAAGTGTTGTGATATGAACAATTAATCTATGCTTTTACATTTTTGTGTGAATTCTTTAGTGATCATTGTTTTTTTTTTAAAATTCACAAATCTTTACTTGTCCATTGTGCAAACTATAGACACCTAAATTTGACCACTTTTATATGGTCATAATCCCATCATTTATTCATCTAATCTATCTATATTAATCAAATGACATATTTAATTAATATTGTCCCTTTTCCCTAATGTCCCTAAAGTATTTAATTTAATCAATTAAATACTTTATACATTAGCCCATTTCCTCTCTAAATTAAATAAAAGCAATCAATTTATTTAATTTAGTCAATTATCCTTTTTAATTTTTAATTCATTCTTTCTCTCTCCTTGTCACGTCCTCCATAACCTTTTCATTAATTTGGGTTAATTTAATTAATCCTTCATTAAGATGTGTATATCCTTAATTAGGATTAATATCACATCCTCCATAACTTTCCACTTGCCTCTAATCAGCATTAATTAATCTAATCATTTGTTTGCACAATCCTAATCCTAATCACTTACCCCTTTTAACATGTCCTTAAGTCAACCTTCTTGGTACTTACCTTTTTTGGGTTGACCTCTTCCCCATGTGAATTAAAAATTCACACTTATTCCCCCCATGCATTTTTCTTCCCCATGACATCTCATATGTCGCATCGTACCCATGGGACAAAGACACCTTCTAAAAGGAATCTTGTCTTACCCTTTGGTTTCTTCCAAAAAGTGAATTAAAAATTCACTTTTATTCCTCCAAAGCTTTCCCCTTCCCCATGTGATCATTGAGAGGTCACATCAGTCACATGCCAAGGTACTTGCAAGTACCTTGGGACCACATGGCCTCTTCCATGTCATTTGTACCCCTTGCCATCGTAGCTTGTCCTTTGGACAACTCACCCACCACATGTCAAGATATGAGGACTTGTGAATCCTCAACTCACCACAGCCCTCCATCTTGGCCATGGTGGCTCAATCTTGACCATTGAATCCTCTAGAGAATTCAACTTCATCTATAAATAACCCTTATTTTCCTTCATTAAGGGATCTTGCATCTTCTAAGTTAAAAAATCCTTATGCATTCTTAGCCAACTTATGATCTTGAGCCATTTGAGACTCCATAAGTTGTTATCACATCATTTTTCTTTCAATATCCATCCATCTTAGCCATTTACATCCTCATTTTGCATTTCAATCACTTTGCATCATTTTTCCATCAAGGAGCACACATCAAAGGAACATCAAGGGCCAATCAAAGAATCGATTCGAGACAAGGTATAATCGTATTGTTCATTTTTCATCTTGCTTTGTTTTGAATCCAACTAGGCTAATTATTTGAGGTGTTAGGTGTTTTGTGCTTCTTTTTCATTCTAGTTTATTTTGCACTTTAGATTAGCACACTTTTTCCCCTTCACAAAAATTATAAGGTTGAATAAATTTGTGCAAAGGTCAATGTGTTTTTTTTTCAGTTGGTGCAAATTAAATCTATGAGTCAAATTAAAATTGGGAAAAGTTTTGTAACACTCTGATTCACCCCCCCCCCACCCTCTCAAAGTGTTTTGTGTCTTCCAACAATTGGTATCAGAGCATAGGGTCTTGCATTAGGTTTCATACCTAGGATTCATTCTGGTCTTGGAATTCAATATGTCACATGTGCAAGAAGGTTCATCTGTTACAAGAGCTCCTTTATTTGATGGCTCTTATTATGTTTTCTAAAAAAATAGAATGGAAACATATTTCATTTCTATTGATTTAGATGTTTGGAGTATTCTGCAAACCAAATATAATGTACCTGCATCCATACCCACTAATGCTGATGAGAAAAGAAAGTATGAAACAAATGCTAGAGCTAAACATGCTCTTCTATGCGGTTTAACAAAAGAAGTATTTCTTAAAGTCATGCATTGTAAGTCAGCCTTTGAAATATGGGAAAAAAATGAGAATGTGTATCAAGGGAATGACAAGGTCAAATAGTCCAAGATACTCACTCTTAAAAATCAGTTTCAAGAATTGAAAATGAAAGATGATGAAAAGATTGTAGATTACTTTCTAAGAATAGATGAAATTGTAAATGCAAGAATAGGTTTAGGTGAAACAGTTGAAGAGTTTGATGTGGTTAGGAAAGTAATCAGAACATTACAACCTAAATTTGAATCTAAGGATTCAACTCTTGAAGAGAAGAAACATTTTGATTAGCTTACCTTGGATAACTTACAAGGTATTCTAATTGCATATGAAATGAGAATCAGTAATACTGGTTCTACATCAAAAGAAATCACCTTCAACGCAGAAAAGAAAGAGTTATCAGATGATAGTGAATCAAATTTATCATATTCAAAAGAATCTCTTCTCGTCAAAAATCTCAAAAATAAATATAAGGGTAAGATACCCTTTAAATGCTTTACTTGTGGCAAGTCTGGACACATTTTTGCTAAATGTCCTTACGGTGATCAGTCTAATGAGGATGAAAATCCAGAAAAATAGTATAAGAAAAAGGCTTTTAATCCTAAAAAGAAATTTAACTTCAAAAAGAAAAAGAGTCTCTTTACCAAAGAAGACTCAGACATTGAGTCAAATGACTCACTAGGTGATGAAGATGAAACTTTATTCATGGTTGAAGTTGATACACAAAAGACTTCAAATAAAGAATCAGAAAATCAATCTGATTTAGAAAATTGTGAAATCAATCTTGAAGGCGAATTGCTTTGTGCACTTCAAGAAATAAAACGATTAAAGAAAAAAATTGCTTCTCAAGAGCATAGTCCAAACAAAATAATCACATGCTTACAAGTTGAACTTGATGACTATAAAATATTTCTGGATAATCTCAAATCAGTTCTTGTTGATAAAGATAAAGAGATTCACAAACTTGAACAACAAGTTGTCACTAGTAAAAAACAAGTTGAAGGCTATGAAAGCACTATTCACTTCAATGATATACTTGGGAAACAAAAGTAGCATAAGGACATAACTGGTGTTGGGTTCAACACTGGTGAGTGTTCAAAAAATTTAAATCAGAACGTTAAGGTGGCTGGTAAGAAGCAACCATTTCAGCATAAAAGAACCAATTTCAGGTTTAATGCATTTTTCCATGGTTATTGCTTCTTTTGCAATAAATTTGGACACAAAGTGAGAAAAATGCAAGCTTATACAAATGGTTCTTTGGATTTCCAAATTCAATTAGATGCTTCAAATGCAATACTATTGGTCACACATCCAATCAATACAAACAAGGTAAACAAATTACTGAAAAGGTTTAGAGACCCAAGTTTGTTCCAAGCATATAACAATCCATGCTTGTGCAAACTGCCTTTCTTTCCAAAAAAAAGGCATTATGGGTTTTGGATAGTGGTTGTTCCAACCACATGATAGGAGATAAGGACAAGTTTCTCAAACTTGAAGATTATGTAGGAGGTTTTGTAAAGTTTGGTGACAATACAAGAATTCAGATTAAAGGTAAAGGCTCCCTGCTTCTAAATGATGACACGCCCATTTATGATGTGTATTATGTATAATTCCTTAAACACAATCTTTTTAAGTGTGAGTTGGATTTGTGACAATGGTTACAATGTTATATTCAATTCACAAGGATGTGCTATAAAGAACAAATCTAGTAAAATAGTTGCAACCGAATTAAGGACACAAGGTAATGTTTACAACCACCTTGACTCTTCCAATCATGAAAGCAATGAAGGAATTTTCCTTATGGGTCAATTTGAAGAGAATTGGTTATGGCATAAATGATTAGGACATGTTAACTTTGACGATCTGGTTAGGATAAAAAAAAAACTGAATGTGAGAGATTTGCCTATTCTAAGCAAACCAGAAAATGTAGTTTGCAAAGAATGTCTAAGAGGTAAGCAAACAAAGGTTAGTTTCAAATCCAAAGAACATGCTTCAACTAAACCTTTGCAGCTTGTACACACCGATTTATGTGGTCCTAATAGGACAAGTTCAATAAATGGTGAGAAGTACTTCATGTTATTTGAAGATGACTAAACAAGGATGGTTTGGGTAACCTTTCTCAAACATAAATCAGAGGATTTTGTCAGATTTAAAATCTTTCGTAAAATGGTTGAGAAAGAATCTGATATGAAACTTAAATACTTGAGATCAGACAAGGGAAGTGCGTTTACCTCTCAAGAATTCATTGATTATTGTGAGCAACATGGTATAAAAAGGCAATATGCTGCTGCAAGGACACCTCAATTGAATGGGGTTGTGGAAAGGAAAAATAGAACAGTGAAAGAAATGGCTAGAACAATGCTTGATGAAGCCAAATTTCCTAATATGTATTGGAAATAAGTTGTTCATACAGCTGTCTATATTCTAAACATAGTGCAAATAAGGGTGAAATCCAATTTCACTCCATATGAGCTATGGTATGGTAAATCTGCCTCTATAAAGTACTTCAAAATATTTGGTTGTAAATGCTTTATCAAAAGAGATGATGAAAACTTAGGAATATTTCAATCCAAATCTAATGAAGGTATCTTTTTAGGATATTATACACATAAGAACTCTTATAAATGTTTCAATAATAGGTTGAATAAGATTGTTGAGCTTGTTAATGTCAAGTTTGGTGAAAAGTTGCTTCTAGATGATGATCATGTGCAGGATGTTGAAGAGGAACCTACGGTAGGTCTTGAAATTTCTCCCAAATCTATTGAAGCATATAATATACAATAGGAGGATGCCTCAAGCTCTAAAGTAGTAACACCTCCAAAAACACCCTCCAGGATTGTTGTCAAGAATCATCCTCAAGATCAGATAATTGGGGATAAAAGTGCAGGTGTCTTGACAAGAAGGAGAGAAAAACTTGAGGAACAAGCTCAATTTTTTTGTTTAGTAACTGAGTTTGAACCCAAGACATGTAGTGAAGCATTAGATGATGAATGTTGGTTGAAATAAATGCAAGAATAAATCACCTAGATTGAAAAGAATAAGACTTGGGAGTTAGTCCCAAGACTTGATGACAAGAATGTCATTGGTGGAAAATGGGTTTTCAGAAATAAACTTGATGAATGTGGAAAAGTTGTAAGAAACAAGGCATGATTTGTGTGCAAAGGCTATGCACAACAAGAAGGTATTAATTTTGGATAAAATTATGCACCTATTGCTAGAATTGAATCCATTAGAATATTTTTGGCATACTCATGTTTTAAGAACTTTAAGGTTTATCAAATGGATGTCAAAATTGCTTTTTTGAATGGATATCTTGATGAGGAAGTGTATATGGAACAACCTGAAGGGTTTGTTGCATAAGACAAGCCTACTTATGTTTAAAAGTTGAAAAAGGCCTTGTATGATCTTAAAAAATCTCCTAGAGCTTGGTATTCAAGGTTGGACTCACATTTGACAGCTAATGGCTTTACAAGAGGTGGTGTGGACAACAACCTTTATGTCAAAATGGAAGTTAATGATATCTTGTTTGTTGAAGTTTATGTTGATGACATTATCTTTGGCTGTAATAATGATCCTTTATCCAAAAAAAATTCTAAGATCATGGAATCTGAATTTGAAATGTCCATGTTAGGTCAACTAACATTTTTTCTTGGACTTCGAATTTCTCAACTTGAACATGGAATTTTTCTTTCTCAGGCTAAGTATGCTAAAAAAAATGCTTAAAAGATTTCAGATGAATGATTGTCATGCAATAAGCACTCCTATGGTTATAGGCTGTAAAATTTCTAAGGTTGTTGATTCACCTAATGTGAATCAATCTGGATATCATTCTATGATAGGCAGTTTCTTATATTTGACTACATCAAGGCCTAATTTAATGCAAGCAGTTTGTATGGTTTCTCGGTCCCAATCTGCTCCTAAACAGTCAAATCTTATAGCGATAAGATCATGGAATCTGAATTTCAAATTTCCATGTTAGGTGAACTAACATTTTTTCTTGGACTTCAAGTTTCTCAACTTGAACATGGCATTTTTCTTTCTCAAACTAAGTATGCTAGAGAAATGCTTAGAATATTTCAGATGAATGACTGTCATGCAGTAAGCACTCCTATGGTTACAGGCTATAAAAATTTTAAGGTTGATGATTCACTTGATGTGAATCAGTCTAGATATTGTTCTATGATAAGCAGTTTGTTATATTTTACTACATCAAGACCTAATTTAATGCAAGTAGTTTGTATGGTTTCTTAGTTCCAATCTGCTCCTAAACAGTCACATCCTACAGCTATAAAAAGGATTTTTAAATACATTGAGGGTACTCTTGACTATGGTCTTTGGTATCCCAGAAATGATGATTTCACTTTGATAGCCTATACTGATGCAGATTGGGTTGGTTGTTTAGATGACAAGAAAAGCACCAGTGGTGATGCTTTCTTTCTTGGTGATCGTTTGGTTGCATGGTATAGCAAGAAACAATATTTGGTTTCACTTTCTATAGCAGAAGTAGAATACATTGTTGCTACATCATGTTGTACTCAATTACTTTGGACTGCACAAACTCTTTCTGATATGGGTATTGTTGTTGAAAAACCTATTTCTATCTTTTGTGACAATTCAAGTGCTATAAATTTGTCTAAGAATCTAGTTGTGCATTGAAGAACCAAGCACATTGCTAGTAAATTTAAATTTCTTCGTGAAAAGGTGTTGGCTAATGAAGTTTTTATGCAATATGTCCCTACTCAAGCATAGGTTGCAGATATTTTTACAAAGCCTTTGGCTAAGAAAGTCTTGGAAAGACTTTGTTCTCAGTTGGGATTTGTCTCTCAATATTTTCTCTCTTAATGCTCTATCATGGATTCAGGGGGAGCTTTTTAGCTCTCTGAGCAGCTTGTTGTTGCTTCATTTGGTCTTTATTTGTTACTTCATTGCTACATATGTAGTTGTTTCTATTACATTTCTTGGTGTTTCACAAGTTCTCCTTGTCCTTGTGACAAAAAGGGGGAGAAATATGAGGTTTTGCTTTAGATGGATCATTTTTTGCCATCAAGGACAAAGGGGGAGTTTTTTTACTTTCTCTTTGTGGCATATTTGTCCTTGATGTCAAAATTGATTAATTGACACTTGGTTTGGCATTGGCATTATGGTACTTTGTGCATTTGGTTATTGTTGTAATCAGTCTTAGCATATTCAGTACTTTGTGGACAGTGCTTTAGATGGTTTACTTTCAGTTTTGTTTTGTGGTATTGATCATGTTGGATTCATGTACAGAGGATATATAGCACATGGGGTTTTTCTTTCATACAGGTTGTTTGGCATGTTCAAATTTCAGTGATTATATGGCATTGATAAGGCATATACAGATGAAGGTAATGTTGACATTCAGTTATGAGATGTGTTTTTATTCACAAGGTATTTAAAAAATATGTGCTTCACCTTGTGTGAAGTCTTCTAGCACATATTCTTATACATCTTAGTTGATACACAAAGGTGAATACTTGGACTTTGACTTAGCATTGGTCTTCACAAATACTTGTCTTTATTATTGATCGAGCCCTTCACATTTTGCATATAATATTAAATTATCATCAGGCTAAAAAAAAAATTGGCAACAATGATTAAAGTGATATTGTATCGGGCCTTTTATGTTAAACATGGAAATGACTTTGTATTGATTCTCACATAGCATGGTATTGGGCTTCTTGTGTTTCACATGGTTTGTTATTGTGACATCGGGTTCATTGATTCATTATGTGACATAATTATAGTGTGGTTTACTTGGGCAGCTGAATGAAAGTGAAGGTGACTCGGGAGCTGGCTTGACTTGACAGTGAGGTAGTTATGGCAGTTTGTAAGTGGTTTTGTGATTTCTAGCCACCATGACAAGGTAATATCTTTGCAGAATCTTGTCATTTTTGAAATGGAAAGTGCAAATGGTTTCATGCTAAATATTGTATTCAATTTTTTTTAAACCCTAGTTCTGCATTATTTTTTTAAAAGATATTAAGGAAAATCTTAGACAGTTATGTTCGAACTATATTTTAGTTTTATTGAACTTGATTTTAAGCTCGAGTTTTGGTATGAGTGTTTAACAGTTTTGACAGAGGTTTTTGGTGCTATATAAGTATGGCATTTTTCCATTGCTCGGTGACATATTTGTGTGAGATAAACTGAGTTATTATTGTTTGAAAAAGAAAGAAACATAGGGTTTTGTATCTCTGGTTTCATATAGAGAATATGTGTTAAATTTGAGAAAGTATTGTTTGTTCAAAACATAAAAAGATTACATATCTTTCTTATGTATAAATTATGTCATATGTATTTGACAGAAGGGTTTTATTGAACATCATTCTATAGTACTCTATTGAGATTCTGTAATTGCATAAGCAATACAATTGTAGGATCCTAATAGTTTACTTTTTTATTGGAAAACTTTGTAAAGGAGTTGGTGCTCCTACTGAAGTTGGTGCTTCATATTTTTGCATGGAGTTGGTGCTCCACGATTGTTACAAAGTTGGTGCTCTTCTGAGATAATAAAAAGACAATTTTACGAGTGGTTTTGTATACCCCATGTGGGTTTTTCCACTCAAGAAAATTTTGTGTTATGTGATGAACTTTGTGTATTCAGTTTTCAATCTTTATGTGCTTTAATGTGGGCAATTAATGTGCATAAATGTTAAATTCTTTCTTTTCATGCAAAGCTCGGATATTGTCATATATTTTAAAGGTTCTTAAAATAGTTTCCATGTTGTTATAAATGTTATCATAAGCATACATAAGGTTTTGTGAATATAAAGAATTGACAAACATTGTTCAAGTGTTGTGATATGAACAATTAATCTATGCTTTTACTTTTCTATGTGAAGTCTTTAGTGATCATTCTTTTGTTTGGAAAGTTCACAAATCTTTACTTGTCTAGTGTGCAAACTAAAAGGTTGAATAAAGTTGTACAAAGGTCAATGTGTTTTTTTTTCAATTGCTGCAAATTAAATCTGAGTCAAATTAAAATTGGGAAAAGTTTTGTAACACTCTAATTCACCCCCCCTCTCAGAGTGTTTTGTCTTCCAACACATCAAAGGGATAATTATAATATTACATTGGATAAATCATAGCATCATTATTATAATTCATCACATCATAATCTATTGCATTAACCATAATCATCATAGTGTCAATAATATCCATCATATGCATACATCAATCATATATACAACATCATCAAATAAAATCATCATTACATGCATACATCCATCATAGAATCATCAAATAAAAACATCATTACATACATGCATCATCATGCACATCATAGATTGACACAACAAAAATATCATCTCATATATATAAACCATGTCATGATACATCAATAAATAAGTGTTTGTACAAGGGGTTACATGAGCCATAAATATACATATATACAATAGCCTGCAAGAAAAATCATAAATATTTACATAAAATAATATAAGTATACAAAATTCCCTATCTAAGTCGATTTTCCACACTCTAATTGATTAGGAAATGGTGCACAAGGAGGAAGACCTACTGCTAGTTGTATTATTGGGGCTTGTGCTGCTAGATCCTATGTTGTTGGTGCTATTGTTGTGAGTACTAGTAGTGGTATCAATGGTGCCCCCATGACTGATCTCCCCTCTAATATCATTGATTGATAATCCAATAACTAACTTTGAGCTAAAAAACTAGGAGCGTGATGGCTTGTAAATACATCTCTCTCGGAGAGGGTCCTATAGAAAGTAGCCTCTTGAGTAATTTGATGAACCTCTCCCATAACTTGTGTTATAGGAAAACTATATTCTTCCTTTTCCTTCTTCCTCTTAGCTATCTTGACATCTCACTTTTTGATAGTCTAAGTAATCAATATAGAGAGGCTATCCCTATCTACTTGTTGTCACAAGGGATTGCACCCGAATGCGAAGTTGTGAAGCTCAACAATCTCGTGTAACATGGAAACACTTTCAAGCCTGTGGGTTGCTCATAATGAAAGTGAATCTCCAGATAAAGGGTTGGTTCCCTATGATACTTCTTGTAAACTACTTCTTTGATGGGAAAAAGGATAGAAAGAAACTTGGAATTGAAACCTATCCTAGGAGGTGATGCACCAAACATTTTAGATCTACTTGCTTATTCGAACTCACAATGTATTCAACAAATAAGCTTAAATATTTTCACAACTCAACTAAGCATGTAACACATAAGTATTTTATTGGAAAGGGACTTAATTTAGAGCACGCATGAAGGAAAACAAAGTATTTTCACAACTTCAAACAATCAAAATCATCTTACTCAATCCATGACCTGCATTAAATATGCATCTCCCTACATTCATACTATTTGAATGAGACAAAATTAAAGGATTCTAAGAATGAATCATAGAAATATCATCAGATCACTCATACACTATAACACAGGAAGTATTAAGAAGGAAAATTGTTTCTTTCTTTATTGAAAATGAAGGAATTACTGCTACAAGTGGATCAATCTGAGTTACAAGATCAACTTCTCTTTGCAGAATGCAAAGGAAAAGAAGCAAGGACTCCCAAAAAAGACTAAGTATTTTCCAATATATATAAAAGGTTGGCTCTAATGTGCATGAAAAACACTGAAGTGTCACTACAGTCTAAAATATCACCACCTCCAAAAGATTCACGAGCAAGATAGAAAACCCTCAGAAATCTGGGTCAAAACTGAAGAAAATGAGAAAAAATAGGCTCAAACTTCCCCCAAAAAATGCTTAGGCCAAGAGAGATCTCAAAACTGCATGAAACAACTGAAAATCAAGAAGAAAATTCTCCAGTTTGACTCTGAATGCATGAAAATATCTCTCAGTTCCACCTCCTCGTATGATTAGTTGACTTGATCAGATCTTGAGTTCTACTCACGTCTTTGACCCTTTGCATGTTTTGGAGTAAAGGATAAGCAATTTTAATAATATTAAATTAATCATCAAAGAATTACTTTAATATGTATGATGTTTTTGTTGAACCATTTTTCACATCTGCATGATATATATATTAAAGAAATTTATAATTTATTGCTTTAATATTAATTACAATATTAACTTCACTTTGAAACATGTTGGATCAATACAAAAGGGGGAACATGGAGTTTGATGGAATATGCAAGTCATTACAAGGAATCTTCAAAGGGTTCATTTGAATAATTTTCATTATGTAAGGTTTGTATAAACATATGTGTAGGTATAGTGAATACCTGACACATAAAATATGAAATAATGACAAGTCTTTTGTAAAAACATAAGGAAAAAATCCTTAAGCTAATGTTGATTACTTTAGGGTAAGTGAAAACCCTAAAAGAAAAAATAAACCTGCAGCCAAGTCATTATTTTTCACTTAACTCTTAGCAAATTTTACTCTACACTTGGAAGGCGCCTCCATGCTAGGGTTTTGATAGCTCGAATCTCCTCATCACTGTCAGTCTTCTACTATTCTTGTGGGATTTCAACCACTTCAAACGTCTAGAAATGTCGATTCATAATAGGTAGGCTTCTTCATTATCCAATATTCGGCCATTTATTGTGAAGTAAAAATCTTTGTTTCTTTCCTCGGTTGTCATTGTTATTGACTGAAGCAAAATCATGGCTTTCATTGTTCTTCTTTTGTTGTTCAAGGGTTTCAAAGACTTAGGCCGAGATATGTATTTGTTTGAGCATTCTTATGTTTTCATTATTCATATCATTCCACGAGATGGCATCCCTGAGGCATTCTATCAAACAATATTCATGCCTTGTCTATGCTCCCATCTTTATGATAGGTCGCGACCTCATTATATTTTCTAAAAAAAATAGGGTAAAAACCCCTCTATCATGGCCACGAGTTGGAATTTCATTCTACCCCTAGACCTTGATGAGGTTCAAAGTGACCATCATATCCAAATCTAGTATATGGATCCTTGTGTTTCAAGCCCTCATAATCATCATTATCTCAAGAATATATGTGAGCAGACTTGCTTTCTTGAGGCAACATAGAAGAATTTGAAATTTGGTTCAGGAAGCTATACCCTGTAGTCAATTAACCATGTCCATGTAGTAGATTTCCTATAGTAGATAATGAGGGGGGTTTGATGTACCTTCCCTTTTATAAGAGATTATTGAGTATCAATCTTTATTTCGAAAGCTTTACCTTCTGTAGCTCAAGATTTATCTTTGCACTATGAATGTACAAAAAAATGCTTTTCTTGAATGAATGGATGCCACACTCAGCTGGGTATTCGATTTTCTCACTATATAGAACATAATATGCAATATTGTTCAGTCAATTGCTTCACAATAAAATGTCGCTTCCTTCATATATGGTTGTCATCTATGCATGCACTTTCCAGTTTGGAAGTCATTGTTTATTGTCCCAAAAGATATAGTTGTTACTACTCTTGAACATGTTATCACCTGGATTTTGCACCCTGTTGAATGTGAAATTCAAAATTCCAATGTAACATGGGAAAACCTCTCAAAGTGTGGGATTTGAAAGAAGAGATCAACCTCTGGAGAAGGTCAGCTTCCTATCGGTATCACCTAATCTAATGTTTTTTTGGGAAAAGGGGTAAGAAGGAGTACTGAAACTGAAAAACTACTCCTAAGGTGATGCACCTAAATGAATGGGACTATGAAACCCAGCTTGTAAACACTTACTCACAGTGACATAAATTTAACTTACACAACTTACTCATGTGTGTCTTTGCATAAATATTTCATCACAAGGCCCTAGAGCTCCAAAACTTTTAGTTGGAAGGTTTTTCATAGCTAAAAGTTGTTTCATATTACAAGACACAAGTCATAACCTGCATTGACACACCTTCTGCATAAAGGTATCAAGAATCATGAGACAAAGTTAAAAGGAAATGATTAATACCTCACAATTAACTTGATCAATATTTTAACAACACGATAACACAGTGAATAAGTAGGCAAAAACTCAAATTAATTGAATTCAAGGTTTATCTGTATTTCATATCCAAAAGAAAATTGAGTTACAAAGTCTGCTAGTTTGAGAAAGGATTGCAAAATCACTAACTCTCCAATGAGGTACAAAAGTGATTAAGTAATCAACTACCAACCAAAATCCATCAAAATAGCTCCTAGAAGCCTCTTGGTTTGGATGAAACAGAAAAGCCCCAATCTAGCATGTATATCCTCTCCAAAAAGGCTTCAAAATGGTTGAAAAAGTCAACTTGACTTGGTCAAACATGATGACACACTAAACTACCTCCCAAAAGCTCCTATTTTCTTCAAAAAGAATTAAATCATCCCTATATTCCCTCTTTATGTTTACAAACCACTTTAACTCCCTCCTATACCTCTGGCATATGTTGGCTAAGTGTCAATAACCTCCCCAAGATTCCTTGCAAGAAAATAAATACAAATATATATCTAACCTCCCACATTACCAAGCGTTGGAAACCCACCATTATTTTTGCATTTTCAAAGAATACTTAAGTCAAAATGATTTATAAAACATCATTAATTAAGACTTAGTAATTCACAATTTCCAAATTTTATGCAAAAAGAAATAAATTTTAAGTCTCAAAAGACTTACACCATAAAGAGGAAAGTTACAAATTATAAGGCTAAAATACTTAGCTTCCCACGGGTCCATTAGTTTGATATTTCATTCATTTTGCTAAATCAATGGCAAAAATGCCATGCTTTTGTCGGTATCATTAGGGTTATGAAAACCCTAATTTAAAACAATAGCAAAGAAAAAGAAAACTTCGCTTCTTTTGTTACCTGAAGCTTGGAGAAGGAGCTAACACTGACATGCTACCATTGAGGGTTTTACACAGAGATTTCTCCACAGCGAATTTCATGATGAAACCAGAGGCGTCTCTTGTGCAAAGCCCATCAAAACTCAATGTGATTTTAATCTATCAACATATTATGTTACCTTATTCATCTATTTCATTAACACACAGGTCACAGGCCTACAGTTTGTGAGTAATTTTTTCTATTGCTTATGGCAACGACATATGTAGCTTCTCCTTGCTTTCTTTGTATTTTGGTATATTCTCTTCATTTTTTGAAATTTTCTAGTGATATTTCTTGAGATAAAAATCTCAACTTTCACCTCTTTTTCAGTTGAAAATATAGAGAGTTTCCTTTAATGGTTGCCACTATAATGTATTTCTCTATTATGGGTTATTGCTTTCACCATTTTGAAAATAGAAAAAAACCTTTTCTACTCACAGCCCTATGATTTTCTAGGCTTGCAAACAAAAAGAAAAAAAAAAAACCCTAGTAAGGTTATTCCAAACCCGCATCTTATTACTCTAGGGTTTCCATTGACCATGGCCATGAACATTAAGAGCTTCACTTCTTATAATTGTGTTCAATATAACAGTAATAGTGAATATTGACACCGCTTTTCCCTCAATGTATTTTGGCATACTTTGATGAGAATTTGGCTCCTCCATTCATCCATAATCGTTGGCAATGCCTCTTGATGTTGTGATAGAATGAATGAACATATGCTCTGTCTGAAGATTTAGCTATCATTATGTCATATGATAGCATTATACTTTACTCACTATAGCATTATACTTTACTCACTATCACTATCAAAATCTTCTGACAAATACTACTTTTATGCACCAAAAACCCAGATTTACATTTTATTATGTCACATAATGGCACTGTATTGGATATTCATGCAAATATCAAATACTTGATCTTTTCTCAATTGTTTAAGCCTTCAGAAATTTGAAAATAGTTTCCATACTTACACACAATCCTAAAGGTGATTGGACTGTCATTTCAATTTCATAATACTGTAATACTTCATGCTCACTTCCCTGAGTGACCTACAATTTGTATTTTGTTCCTCAATGCCCATGTCTCTACTTGAAATTTGTATGTATAAGCATTGGCTCATTTATATAGTGACTTTAGCATATTCACTTGATACCGTAGTGATAAAAATCCATTGATGATTTGTGTTCATGAGTTATGAATATGAGACTAGTGATTATACAAGATAAGTTTTAAAGAAAGCCTCTTCTTGAAAAACATTTAAGGAGGTTTGGGCTTCTTTTGATCTCAAACAAACTATAATCTTGAATTTCATGATCTACAAGTTATTGTCACTTGTGACTACTGTCCTTCATATGCATCACCGAGATTTTGAATTTGCATAATAGGCACCAAATCTTGAGATATGTTCAAATAAATACTATGAATGATTCTTGAGACAATCAGATCTCTTTATTCCTATGAAATCTGCTCCATGTGACTATACTTGATAGCATCAATGTTCAAATCTGATGACACTATGATTCCATTGAATAGATAAAAGCACTACAAAGATTCCTCCATTTCCTCCATTATCATAGATATTGGATGTTGCCTTTGAAGTCATATGTATTATGCCTTAGGTCTCCATTACATTTTCATTCCTCTCACTATCATGGAAACTGTCCTTTCCAAAGTGACTGTCCTTTTGACGATGCATTTTATCCCTTATTGAGGTTGATTGCTTCCTTTACTTGGATGCCTTTTGTGTCATACTTTATAGACCACTATCACCTAACTGTGAAAGCTCTAAAGTCTTTGTGCCTTTTGGATAATCATGTCTCTTTCAAAACATCAACTGCTCGATGGTGACTGCTCTTTTTACTTGTCACTGTCATCACATATGATACATGGCTTATAATATTTATGGTTGTCCATCTCATTCCATTGAATAAGTACTCCTTCTTCATGACAGTGGGCTGATATTAACACCTAGGATTTGTATTGATATCTGGTTTCTCATGCTTGACCTTACAATATATCTATGGTGTGGCATTAAACTTCTACTGAAAGCCCCCTTTACTTATGTAAATGCCTATCAACTCATTGCCATGGACGACAGGTTCCTATTTAATGTAACCATCTCATAGGACCGCCACCAACTGCTTGCATCTTTTATTTATGGACCTATACTCATACCCCTCTAAGAGACCAAGGAAGCATGTCGGGCTCAACCCTCATGGGAGCCACGTTTTTTCCCATATTTTGTAATTTGATAAAGCAGCAACATGCTTTTTTCTATACCTGCACATGAAGCAAATAGGTTAGAAAAAATTGCATATAATTGATGTATTTGATGGTACTATTTCTTTCCTTGGATATGTACAGTTTGTATGCTTATTTAATGTATTTGAGGGGCAGTTTATACATTCATGGGTGCATGTACATGTAGTGTTAGAGACTGTCATCGCTTAGAGCACTGCTCTAACATTATTGCAATTTCTAGATGCAAGGGATGGGAGCAAGGAGCTATGGAGAATGTAAGAAAACTCAAAGCAAGAGACAAAGCAAGACAACAAACATTGAACCAATCATCAGGCAATGACTAGCCTCTTCCCCTATATGTGCATTTTTTTCTCTTAATCCATCAATGAATAAATTGTTCTTCATTTTCATTGAACAAGTTAAGTCTCACGGCTTGTGTGAGACAAATATGTAGTTTTGTATCAATAAAGATTACTTTCAGAAAGATTTGTGGCAATAATCTGTTACTAAAAACTTGTAATCTTTCTGATTTTTTTGTTTATACAATTGAATGTAATGTAGGAAAGTAAATAAAAATGTACCTCATTTCCTCGGTTTAAAAACAAAAAACGCCACCTGATTGAGCCTAAGCGAAAATCTGGTAACATTTTTGGTGACCTCTACGGAGTGTTTTCCTACTAAACACCATTGACCAGTTGCCTAGACCTATCCTTGGGCACAGAGTCACTCAGAAACTAGGCTTATGACTTATGTAACTCATATTGGTATGAATGACACCTTGAAACCTGTTCAAAAGTAAAAAACTGCAAAAAGGAAACTAACTAACTGTGCTGGAACAACACTTAGGGAATGAAACTAAAATCTAAACCTACTCTATCCTACACTAACCAAAAAAGAATCTGGTCAAACAAATCCATTGACAGGATGACTTAAATAATTACCCTTTCTTCTCAAAATTGAATAGTTTGCATGCTTAAGGATAGCTAAACAAAAATGAGATACAGAGGAAAGTCCAAAAAGATGATGCACTACATCTTGGAAAAGATAAATGATTTCACTCACCTCCCCAAATAGATCATATGTAATGTTATTCAAAAGAGGGTAAGTGAATTGAACATACTCTTTTTTAGCCGCCAGTGCATCTTTGATACAATCTTCAGTCATATTTTCATGTTTGGTTATCTATGCTTGTTTGGACTCCTTGTTGCCCAAGTATCGGATAGGACAGCCTCTTGTAAGGGAAAAGCTTAAGCTTTCTTTTTTGATCTCTCGCTCATGGACTATCATTTTATCACCTTGCTGGCTTGAAAAGCCTAACCCCTATGGCTGACTTGGTGGGAAAGTGGTAACCTCCTCAGTATGCTCATGCTTTCCCAACTGAACACTCATTCCTTCAATGGAAAACAATGAGATGGCTTCCTCCAAAAAACTTTCAATCAATACATCAGCCTTTGGCTCTTTTATACACCAGAAAGGAAGCTACTTATAATTCTCATTATCACTCAATGAAATACTTTTAAATTCAGGATTATCCTCATCAATAAAAGAAGGAAAAACTTCAAACAATGAAGAAGCTTCTAAAAATGAACTTCCATTTGATAAATCAGGTTCAAATTCTGTTAAACAACAGAAGGGAAGCTCCTCTAGCCAAGGAAGATTTATCAAATTAGGTTCATCAGAGGTTTCTTGATTTGAGAGAATGGATTCCTCTCTATCAGGACCACACTCCTTATGTTGCTTCAGCTCTTGTTTAAGTTTATGAACTTGTTGCTCTAGTTCATCATAGTTGTTAATCTCTTCAAGCAGGTCTGAATTGTTATCATCCAACTCTGAGCAAAAAATTTCAATAATCCCTATGAAAATTTCTTCATAAAGCTCAAGATTAGCATCTTCATTCATAATATGTTCAACGATATCAAATTGTACATCCTGAACAATGATGTCAAGTTCATAAATATGCTCTTGTTCATGATCCATTATTCTATTTTCTCGTTGATAGTCAACATATAGTAACTCACCACACTTTTTGATATTGTCTTCTTATTGTGCAATCCTTTGTTGTTGTAAATGATAACATTTCATAGCTAAATGTAATGAATTTACCTTTCTAATTTTCTCCCAGAGGCGTAAGTTGTCTTGATCAATGAGTTGCTCTTCTTCCACTTTATTTTCAACTAAGGATTCATTCTATTCAAAGTTTAATGTATTGAACTTTGGAAAGTGAAGCCCTTCCTCAAAGAAAGGATTTGGAAAGGTAGTAGTAGACTAAGGCATTTGAAAAAACTATTCTTCAGGAGAGTTGGACTGACTTTTCTCAAATACTACATTCTCTTGCTTTGAATAGGACCCTCTATGTGCCTCCACCTCTTGCTGATGAATATAAGCTTGATAAGAAAGCTCTTCCTGTTGCATTTCAACCTCCTACCATCTTTCAATCTCTTCAAAAATCTTTTGAAAATACAAAGACATATTCTATATACTCATGTTATCAAAATTTTGAGGCTCATGTGAAAAATAACTTTGTTGATTGCAGATAGAATAACCCTCCTGGGGTTGTTGATGAGCATAAGAATTTTGTTGTAGAGCTTGAGCAGGGGTGGGTGGGTGAAAAACATGATGAGAATACTAGTAATCTGCTGTTACAGGGTCATTTTGAGTAAAAATTATTGCATCCTCAATATGATATAGCTGATAGGAATACATAGGCACAGTATTTTCATGAAACGGTGAATGGTAAGACATATTACCATGAAACAACACCTAGACTATTGAAACTAGTTACTTTGGACATGGAGTTGCCAGGTATGTTAAAAACTTGCCTCCAAAGGTAGAAAGTATTGTTGAACACACCAAACAGCAGCACTGTGTAGTACAATAGAGACTGAAAATCAGTTCTCTGTCCCACCAGGTGTGCCAAATTTTTTATCACCTGGATTTTGCACCTTGTTGAATGTGAAATTCAACAATCCAGTGTAACATGGGAAAACCTCTCAAAGTGTGGGCTTTGAAAGCAGAGGTCAACCTCCGGAGAAGGCCAGCTTCCTATCGGTATCACCTAATCTAATAATTTGCTAGGAAAAGGGGTAAGAAGGAGTACTAAAATTGAAAACTACTCTCAAGGTGATGCACCTAAATGAACGGGACTATGAAACCCAGCCTGTAAACACTTACTCACAGTGACATAAATTTAACTTGCACAACTTACTCATGTGTGTCTCTGCATAAATATTTCATCACAAGGTCCTAGAGCTCCAAAACTTTTAGTAGGAAGGTTTTTCATAGCTAACAGTTGTTTCACATTACAAGACACAAGTCATAACCTGCATTAACACACCTTCTGCATAAAGGTATCAAGAATCATGAGACAAAGTTAAAAGGAAATGATTAATACCTCATAATTAATTTGATCAATATTTTAAGAACACGATAACATAGTGAATAAGTAAGCAAAAACTCAAATAATTGCATTCAAGGTTTATTTGTATTTCATATCCAAAAGAAAATTGAGTTACAAAGTCTGCCAATCTGAGAAAGGGTTGCAAAATCACTAACTCTCAAAACTGCCAAACAAGAACTAACTCTCCAATGAGGTACAAAGGTGATTAAGTAATCAACTACCAACCAAAATCCATAAAAATAGCTCCTAGAAGCCTCTTGGTTCGGATGAAACAAAAAAGCCTCCAATCTAGCATGTATATCCTCTCCAAAAAAATGGCAAAATGGTTGAAAAAGTCAATTCGACTTGGTCAAACATGATGACACACTAAACTACCTCCCAAAAGCTCCTATTTCCTTCAAAAAGCAACAAATCATCCCTATATTCCCTCCTCATGTTTGCAAACCACTTTAACTCCCTCCTATACCTCTGGCATATGTTGGCTAAGTGTCAATAACCTCCCCAAGATTCCTTGCAAGAAAATAAATACAAATATATATCTAACCTCCCACATTACCAAGCATTGGAAACCCACCATTATTTTTGCATTTTAAAATAATACTTAAGTCAAAATGATTTATAAAACATCATTAAGACTTAGTAATTCACAATTTCCAAATTTTATGCAAAAAGAATAAAATTTTAAGTCTAAAAAGACTTACACCATAAAGAGGAAAGTTACAAATTATAAAGCTAAAATACTTAGCTTCCCACAGGACCATTAGTTTGATATTTCATTCATTTTACTGAATCAATGGCAAAAATGCCATGCTTTTGTCAGTATCATTAGGGTTATGAAAACCCTAATTTAAAATAATAGCAAAGAAAAAGAAAACTTTGCTTCTTTTGTTACCTGAAGCTTGGAGAAGGAGCTAACACCGCCATGCCGCCATTGAGGGTTTTACACAGAGCTTTCTCCATAGCGAATTTCATGATGAAACTAGAGGCGTCTCTTGTGCAAAGCCCATCAAAACTCAATGTGAGTTTTTTTCTATCAACATATTTTGTTACCTTATTCATCTCTTCCATTAACACAGAGGTCACGGGCTTTCAGTTTCTGAGTAATTGTTGCTTTTTCTTATGGCAACGACATCTGTAGCTTCTCCTTGCTTTCTTTGTATTCTGATATATTCTCTTCATTTTCTGAAATTTTCTAGTGATATTTTCTTGAGATAAAAATCTCAACTTTCCCCTCTTTTTCATTTGAAAATATAGAGATTTTTCTTTAATGGTTGCCACTATAATGTATTTCTCTATTTTGGGTTATTACTTTCACCATTTTGAAAATAGAAAAACCTTTTCTACTCACAGCCCTATGATTTTTTGGGCTTGCAAACAAAAAGAAAAAAAAACCCCAATAGGGTTATTCCAAACCTGCATCTTATTACTCTAGGGTTTACCTTGACCATGGCCATGAACATTAATAGCTTCACTTCTTATAATTGCCTTCAATATAACAGTAATAGTGACTATTGACACTGCTTTTCCCTCACTTTATTTTAGCATACTTTGTTGAGAAATTGGCTCCTCCATTGGTCCATAATCATTGTCAATGCGTCCTGATGTTGTGATAGAATGAATGAACATATGCTCAGTCTGAATATTTAGCTATCATTACGTCATATGATAGCATTATACTTTACTCACTATCACTATCAAAATATTTTGACAAATACTACTTTTATGCACCAAAAACCCAGATTTACATTTTATTATGTCACATAATGGCATTGTATTGGATATTCATGCAAATATCAAATACTTGATCTTTGCTCAACTGTTTAAGCTTTTAGAAATTTGAAAATAGTTGCCATACTTACACACAATCCTAAATGTGATTGGACTATCATTTCTATTTCATAAGACTATAATACTTCATGCTCACTGCCCTGAGTGACCTGCAATCTTTCTTTTGTTCCTCAATGCCCATGTCTCTACTTGAAATTTTATGTATAGGCATTGGTTCATTTAGATAGTGACTTTATCATATTCACTTGATATCATAGTGATAAAATTCCATTGATGATTTATGTTCATGAGTTATGAATATGAGATTAGTGATTATACAAGAGAAGTTTTAAAGAAAACCTCTTCTTGCAAAACATTTAAGGAGGTATAGGCTTCTTTTGATCTCAAACAAACTATAATCTTGAATTTCATGATCTACAAGTTATTGTCACTTGTGACTACTATCCTTCATATGCATCACCGAGATTTTGAATTTGCATAATAGGCACCATATCTTAAGATATGTTCAAATGAATACTATGAATGATTCTTGAGACAATCAAATTTCTTTATTCCTATGAAATCTGCTCCATGTGACTATACTTGATAGCATCAATGTTCAAATCTAATGACACTATGATTTCATTGAATAGATCAAAGAACTACAGAGATTCCTCTATTTCCTCCATTATCATAGATATTGGTTGTTGCCTTTGAAGTCATATGTATTATGCCTTAGGTATCCACTACATTTTCATTCCTCTCACTGTCATGGAAACTATCCTTTCCAAAGTGACTGTCCTTTTGACGGTGCATTTTATCCCTTATTGAGGTTGATTGCCTCCTTTACTTGGATTCCTTTTGTGTCATACCTTATAGACCACTATCACCTAACTATGATAGCTCTAAAGTCTTTGTGCCTTTTGGATGATCATGTTGTCTCTTTCAAAACATCAACTACTCATTGGTGACTGCTCTTTTTACTTGCCACTATCATCACATATGATACATGGCTTATAATATTTATGGTTTTCCATCTCGTTCCATTGAATAAGTACTCCTCCTTCATGACAGTGGGTTGATATTAACACCTAGGCTTTGTAGTGATATATGGTTTCTCATGCTTTACCTTACAATATATATATGGTGTGGCATCAAACTTCTATTGAAAGCCCCCTTTACTTCTGTAAATGCCTATCAACTCATTGCCATGGATGGCAAGTTCCTATTTAATGTAACCATCTCATAGGACCGCCACCAACTGCTTGCATCTTTTATTTATGGACTTATACTCATACCCCTCTAAGAGACCAAGGAAGCATGTCGGGCTCAACCCTCATGGGAGCCATGTGTTTCCCCACATGTTGTAATTTTATAAAGCAGCAACATGCTTTTTTCTATACCTGCACATGAAGCAAACAGGTTAGAAAAAATGTGCATATAATTGATGTATTTGATGGTCTTGTTTCTTTCCTTGGACATGTACAGTTTGTATGCTTATTTAATGTATTTGAGGCGTAGTTTATACATTCATGGGTGCATGTACATGTAGTGTTAGAGACTGTCATCGCTTAAAGCACTGCTCTAACATTATTACAATTTCCAGATGCAAGGGCTGGGAGCAGGGAGCTACAAAGAATGCAAGACAACTCAAAGCAAGAGACAGAGCAAGACAGCAGACAGTGAACCATTCATCAAGCAATGATTGACCTCTTCCCCTATATGTGCATTCTTTTCTCTTAATCCATCAATGAATAAATTGTTCTTCATTTTCATTGAACAAGTTAAGTCTCATGGCTTGTGTGAGACAAATATGTAGTTTTGTATCAATAGAGATTACTTTCAGAAAGATTTGTGGCAATAATCTGTAACTAAAAACTTGTAATCTCTTTGATTTTTTTTGTTTATATAATTGAATGTAATATAAGGAAGATAAAAAATGAAATGTACCTCTTTTTCAATTTGCAAACAACAAGCTCTACCTGATTGAGCCTAAGCGAAAATCTGGTAACAAAACATTACCTTTATTTATAATCATGAATGAACAAAAATATTTTGGCTACCATATTGCAGTGTATGATATTCAACTCTGTGTGGTTTGCTTATACTTGTAAAAACTCAAGAGTTTCCTTTATCGACAAGGACCCATCTCGGTCCATAAAGCTCTTGATTGTGACATGATTGATGAACCTTTTCTTGCTCTAGTAACTGTTTATAATCATTGCTTGCATTTTGTATCCTTTTTATATGATGTGATGAAAATATATCATTACTCCTCACTTCTAAATGTGAGGATGCAGTATGTTGGGCTCAACCCTTGTGGGAGCCCATTTTTCTACACATACTGAAATGTTGAACATGATGAACCAGCAACGAAACATGTACATGTACCTACATAGTGAAAAAACATGTTAGATAAAATAGTGAAGTTCAATGTTCCTCCTAATGATTAAATGCCATTTGATGATCTAACTTGACTTTTTGAACATATTTGATATTCATTCTACTTTTATTTGATCAGTTATAAGGTAGTAAGTGTTTCCTTGATTAGATATGCATAAAATAATGAATGGAACCCTAAGCTCTAACATATCCTCTTTCACCCTTGCAGATTTATCTTCTGGAGCAGCAATTGGATAACTCACCAATGCTGGCACAATCTTTGACAATGGGATTCATCATTCAGTAGACAATGACAGGTCCCATCTCTAATTTCATGTATATCTTTTCTTGCATTTATACTTGCTATTTTATATCTTTTTAGATACAGTTACTCCCATGGCTTGTGTAGGACTTTTGAGCACTTTTTTGATCTTCAATTAACAAGACAACAATAGTGTATACATTTGCATCTCAAAATGAATGAAATACATCATATTATCATGCAAATTTTGATTTCTTTTTGTTGTAAAATATTGCACAATAAGAACTAAAGTTCATTTAAAAAATTTATATGCAAATGATAATGATTAGCAGAATTTATTGTAGTACCTTTCACCTTAAATATAGTTAGTTGTTCCAGCTCTACCAAAATGAGCTGAGGTGAAATTTTTGGTAACATTTCTAGCGATTTTTGTTGAATGCTTTCCTGCTAAGCATGCCAAATCGGTTGCCTTGATAATCCATTGGGCATGGAGTCCATTTTTTTGTCCTTTTGACTCAAAACACTTCTAAAACTTAGTTGTAGAGCCACACAGAAGTAAACAAAACTAAAATAAACTAGCATAACTTTGTTTAAGACAGAGCCAAAACACTGTGCAACATCTGCACTTATTGAAAACACTATGCAACAAGTCCTCTTCACTTTGATTTTCATCTTGTTATGGAAGAAGATTGTTTATTACCTTATTGTACCCTTATTAAGGGGTTAGAACATCACCATTTTTACCTTCTTCTTACTGATTTGAGGCTAGTACTACTGTGATGTGAGACTCTTCTTGCTCATTATCAGCAAAACATGGAAGTTCGTTTATCATATCAGTTAGGTCATAAGAAACATTAGCCTTTTCTTGATCTAAAACCTGATTATCTTGATGGCACAAGATATTAATGGATTCATCTATGGATGGGGTGATTGTGTCTAAAAACTAAATCTGATTTTGTTGAGGTTCTTGAGGATGCACAAGCTTGGGGAAAGGATTCTCTTGAAGGATTGTAGGTTGAATCTGCTCAAGAATGGATTCCTCTATATGAAGCATAGCATTTTGAACGTAGGAATACCTTCTCCAAAAAATGGGTTTGGAAAACTAATTAGCATGCTAGCTTCTTACTCAATAACATTTTCTTGAAATGAAGGGAAGCTCCTAAAACTTGGAATTTCAAGATTGGAAGACATAGGAGACTCACCTTGACTGAAACTTGGAATTTTAACCTTGGGAACCTCTTGTTCAACAAGTTTTAGCCTCATTTCTGCATCTTTTATAGCAAGTTGTTGAGCAAGATTCTCTTCAAATTGCTTGAAACTTGGAATTTCATACCTTGGAAGTACTTCCTCTTGAAGCTGATCTGAAACACAAGAAGTTGATTGGGCTTCCATTATTTGTGCTTGAGCAACCAATATTCTAATCTTCTCTTCCTTAGCAGCAATATCTTCTTCATATTGTCTCCTCTATGTCTCCAACTCCTGCTCATGAAGGTAGGCTTGATAATCTAATTCATGTTGCTACAAATCAAGCTCCTAATGTCTTTTTCCTTCATCCAACTGCTTTGTGATGTTTAGCAATATGTTTTTGATGTCACTAAACTCAAATTTTTTAGCATCTTGGGGTTGAATTTGAGTGTAAGTAGGTTGATATGGAGGTTGAGCAAGGGTGGGTGGGTGGTAAGCATGTTGACCATGCTGATATACTATTGTTGTATAAGAATTTGGATCAAAACCAGCATTATAGTTGTTAAGGTGTGACTGATAAGAGGGTTCATGGATAATTTTTTTATCATATGGTGGTGGGTATTCATAATATCCATGAAAATTTGTCATTTTCTACTCCTATAAAGTGTTGGAAATCAGAATAAAACTTGTATTTGAAACATACCAGCACTGGACTTGTTGAAACTAGTAGATGTGTTTGGAGTCACCAGGTATTAATAACCTCTAAAAGGTAAAAATATTGTTGTATATACTTGAACAATAGCTTGCAACTTGAATTCTTTCTTTGAAGTGTGCTTCAGAATCCCATCGAGCGTGCCAAAAACTGTTGTCACAAGGGATTGCACCCGAATACGAAGTTGTGAAGCTCATCAATCCTGTGTAACATGGAAACACTTTCGAGCCTGTGGGTTGCTCATAATGAAAGTGAATCTCCATATAAAGGGTTGGCTCCCTGTGATACCTCTTGTAAACTACTTCTCTGATGGGAAAAAGGATAGAAAGAAACTTGGAATTGAAACCTATCCTAGGAGGTGATGCACTAGATGTTTTAGATCTACTTTCTTATTCGAAATCACAATGTATTCAACAAATAAGCTTAAATATTTTCACAACTCAACTAAGCATGTAACACATAAGTATTTCATTGGAAAGGGACTTAATTTAGAGCACACATGAAGGAAAACAAAGTATTTTCACAACTTCAAACTATCAAAATCAGCTTACTCAATCCATGACCTGCATTAACTATGCACCTCCCTACATTCATACTATTTGAATGAGACAAAATTAAAGGATTCCAAGAATGAATCATAGAAATATCATCATATCACTCATACACTATAACATAGGAAGTATTAAGAAGGAAAATTGTTTCTTTCTTTATTGAAAATGAAGGAATTGCTACTACAAGTGGATCAATCTGAGTTACAAGATCGAATTCTCTTTGTAGAATGCATTCCCATGAATTTGTAAAGCAAAGCATGATTTGAAAAGTACTCCACATCCTCAACAATTAATTCTGGTTGAACCACCAAAATATGTCTATCCTTGCTCCTCTCTAGGCACCCATTAATTTTTGGGATGTGAGGGCCTCTAGATGGAGTCGTCCCCTAGTCCACCCCAAAAGTTTTTTGAAAAAATGACCCTCAACATCATGCCCCGAAGGAGACCAAGAGTTCTCACACAACATTGCACGAAAAATCCATATTGAATATAAAACCTGACGCTTCACTAGAATCCATAGGTAGAAAACAAAACACAAGACCCCTTGAGCCTTAGCAAACCCTCACACCAAACAAGGCTAAGAAGAAAAAAAAGAAAGAATGAGAACACAAAACCCCCTTACATAATAAAGACCCTACCCCAAGCCTGCAAAAATACCCGAACACAAACCCCATTTCACTCCACATGCATGTAGCCATGCCCATTATAGGGCGCAGTCTTGCACAACACCCACCCGCGGCCTCCTCATCACTTCCTTGATTGATCTAGTTTCTCTCACATCAACATCATCTTTGAAACAACACAATATACACATTGTCTCAAAGAAGGGAAAAATGTAGACACCTAAAATGACTTATGCATTTTGTTTAAATAACCATCATTTCTCACCCATCTATCTATTAATATTAATTAAATAATTTTAAATATTTAATTAAGTTAACACCATATTCATTAATTTTCGCCATCTACTTTAGTTAAATATTTTTCAATTATTTATTATTTTATCATTTTTCATTCATCGACAATAATTTAATTTTTTAATTAATGTATGATTTCCTCTTGTCCACACTAATTAAATAATTTTTAATTAATTTATCATTTTCTTCTAACCACTTTAATCAAATAATGTTTAATTATTTTATTATTTCTTCAATTTTCTTTATCCACACAAATTAAATAAATTTTAACTTCTTCTATCCACATTAATTACATGATTTTGAATTATTTAATTAATTCATGCATTCTTTCATCCACCATAATTATTTAATTAGCCAATATTTCCTCTAAAATTAAATAAATAAATTTAATTTATTTAATTTTCTTTTTCTAACTTTAAATTCTTCTAAAAATAAATAAAATAAATATTTTATTCATTAATATAAATTAAATAAATTTATATTGATATTTTTCTATCTCCTAATTTAGTGAGATGACTGAAATCAACATTAATTCACTCTCACTCACTCTCACTTCACTCATCCATGCAACTAGTTAACTCATCATCCTAGCCTCTCATTTTGACACATGTCACTTGCACATTCATCATGATCTCTCAATCAATCTAATCCATTGATCTTTCAAATCATCCTACGTCATTGATTAGGTAAAATTTATAAAACACCCATCATTTAGCCATCCAAAGCATCCACAATTTATTGAGAATCCATGTTATCATTACTACTTTTTTGCTATCAGTTTGTAAAGAAAGGTTATGCTAAAGAAAGAGAAATCCACATATCAATCTATTTTCAACAATCAAGTACAATGGAGTAAAATATAGACACATTTGTGGAGGTAATATTAGTTCAATTTGATTTACTTTATTGTTCATATACTCTCATTAAAATAGTTATTAGACTAGCACTTGCACCTTTAGGGGTGTAAGGATATGCCGATAGAAAATTTGAGAGTTTGTAAATTTTGTTGTTTATTTATTAATCTAATAAAATATTTATTAATAGTTAATAAAAAAATATTTTAAAATTTAATTTCAAAATTATTTAATTAGAGATATTATTAAAACATAAAACAATGGAAATGGAAAAGGAAAGCTCTCATCAAATTGAAAAAAAGCAGTCCCAATGAAAATAGAATGTTCCCATCTAGTTGGGAAATCAATATGTATGTGGCTTTTACATGATATGTGAGATTTTTGAGGCTTTCACATGATATTTTAGAGGATTTTACTATTAAATGGTAGCTTACACAATAAACAGTGGTTTAACGGTGAGTAAATTTTGTTTTCAAGTTGATCAATTTTGGACTTGCAAGTCCAAAAGGAAAGTCTATCAACTAATTAATCTATAATTCTAATAATCATGTTTATGCATATATCTATGAATTAAAATTTAATTGATTTAAACATTGTATTTAAGTAAAACTCAAATATGATTTTATTTAACTTGATATGAAACTATTTTGGTAAGGAACAAATGACTTTTGACATTAATATTATATATTTTTCTAATTAGATAATTTCATTTAATTGTAAAGTCAATTTTTTATTAATTAATTATCTAGTAAAAATCGTTTTAAAAATAATTTAGTTAGTTTTGAAAAATTAATTTATCAAATTACCTACATTTAAAAAAAAATATAAGATATAGATGTGACTTGTTTTAGAAAAACCAATCAACCATCAAAATAAGCTACTTATCATTTTAATCACTTTTATCTTTTCCACAATCAAAAGATCCAAATAGACATTGATATAAATTAAAAATAAAGTAGTAATTTAAACTCACATGCCCAATGAAAGAAAAATAGTAAATAGGCGAGAGTTTGATCATCTTTAAGTCTCCATGATCATAAATTCCAAGATTGAGAATTTAGATCACAAGCCAAGAAAATTACAAAAATTATAGAAATTTAGTTTGTCTTTCAATATATTACAAGAAGAGTTAGAATGACTATAAACAAGCAAGGGTGTCAAGCATGGAACTCACATGTCAAGTGTGGGTAATTGAGGAATGTGCGAATTAAGGGTTATGAAAGTCCTTACTTTTCTAGTGTCGTGGGTTTAGTGTTCCAACAATGGAATTATGTCAATAAAGTTGAATTTTTTTCAACCGCTTACATATAAGTGGTGACAAGAAATGGAGTTTTTACAATTACAATCATCAATAAAAACAACAAAATTCTAGCTAGATTAACAAACACTACCTAAAAATTAATCCACTTCACCAAATTTAGTGACAATTTTCCTTTGTTAGATAAGCTTTATAAAACACAACAATCAATTCACTTCAAGAAATCTTTAGCTTAAAATGATAAGAAGCATAAATTAAAACTGACCCATAAAATATGCAGACAAATCTTTAAAGAAGTTTAAGAGTAATTAGTGTCATGGTCAGAACGAAGGACGAGCACATACTACAAACAAATAAAGACCAATTATTATGGGGGATCTTTCATCATTTTAGATTTCCCCATTAGCAATTTTAAAAGAAAAATAAACCCACCAACTTATGATACAATGAAATTAGTAAAATTCATCTAGTTCACCATTTACATCATATTACACATGGTATGTAGTTAAAAATTAAATCCTTCGATTGATTGAACTGAAGAAAAAACCAAAGTGAATGTGATCTTTACGCTCTTTCACCATGAATCCTTCTAGTGACTTGAATGTCCTTGGGCATAATTGTGACTCTCTTGGCATGAATGACACACAAACTGGTATCCTCAAAGAGCCCCACCAAATACGCCTCTACTACCTTATGCAATGCTAGAACAATGTGACTCTGAAATTGCAGATCATCTACAACAACTAAAATTGAAACAACATTAACCATGATACATAACTGCCAACCATAAATGGGTTTAAGAGCAACCTAATTTATAAGGAATGAAGTAAAATCATAAAACAAGAGGAGGAGGAATTCAAAAAAAAAAAAGAAAAAGTAGTAAGTGAATGGAAATACCTTAAAATCCTATGCAATTTCTTGAACCAATCTCTAAAAGGTAGTTTTTGGATCAGAAGCTTGATGCTCTACAAAATATTTATCAACTTATTAAATAAGGTTGGAAAATAGTTTTGACAATATTGTAAGTTTTCATATCTTGAGGAAAAGACAATTAATTTTCTAGATCACATAAATCTTAGAATATCTTTTAACTGTAGAAAATATTTATCAAATGGAAGTTGTGAATGAAAAACAAGTGACTCTAAATGGTTTTATGGAAATTTAAAGATAGTTTATCAGCGTAAGATAGGTTTACCAATTAGTTTTAGACTTGCAAGTCCAAAAGAGAAGCCTATTGACTAATTATTGATTTGAATTTTTATTGAAATTCTTGTTTTTAGTTTCAATAATTTGATATGCTCTCTCTCTCTCTCTCTCTCTCTCTCTCTCTCTCTCTCTCTCTCTCTCTCTCTCTCTCTCTCTCTCTCTCTCTCTCTCTCTCTCTCTCTCTCTCTCTCTCTCTCTCTCTCTCTCTCACACACACACACACACACACACATATATATAATTAAATAAAAATTCGACTATATACTAAATTTAAGTTCAACCTAAATATCTATAGCCCTAGAAAATTATGTAAGACTCCGCTTGACTTAGACACGACAAGCTATTGATTTGGATTTTACCTTAAGCTATTAGGGGAGAGGAGCCAATACGTACACACCCAAAATCGCACGGTCCACGTGGAAGGCCATGTGGACCAATAGTATTTTTTGCAAATACCCATTATAAAAAAATGAACAATAAACAATATAATTTTATTTTTATTTTTTAATTATTTTGCCACATGGGAGGATGATATTTGTCCACACGTTTTACAAATCAAAAAAATGACCCATCGAATGATACTTAGGCACCTCAAGTGCCACTTCCTGCATGGCTCGGCGTCTGAAGTTGACAACCTTGCCACATCAACTTCTCTCAATCTTCCACCCTAAGAATCCACTACGTCGCATTTATCACTTGTCGCCACTTCCTATACTTCTCGACTGTCGTGTTGAATGCAAGTCTCCTCTCCTAAGCTCCATTCCACCTCGCGTTTATTTTGAACTAACCTACATTGAATGCTCTTAGTGCCTCACTCTTGTCGCCAGCTTTTCAACCTTTCATTCTAGTAAGTTGTCATTCTTTCTTCACTTGCACGCCACTACCTCCGTGGTTCGTCGTCTGCAACCTTCAAACATTTACCACAACCTATGATGCTCGAAGACCAATTTGTATTTGGGTAGATGGGTACACACCAGTTAGTGAACATTACCAGCGGCTCCACTTCTTCCATGCAAGCAACGAATGGGTTCCTCTCCGCCATGAAGGTAACTGCAAGCAACGAACCGGTTCCTCACGTGCTCGGGATTCAGCTGTTGTCTGGTTCGTGCATCAAGTCGTTCAACCCATGTGAGCTTGCTCACTAAGGCTCACCATTATTCGGTTTTTTGAGTTTTCTTTGCAATTTCTATTTGTTTTATTGGACTTTTGGTGTTGCAGAAATCATTTTTTTGGTTGAAGTTTAGTGTTTATGAACACTGTCCTATTTGTGTTCATAAACACACTAAATCTTTGGAAATTAATCTTTTATTCAAGCATCGCTCTCTTTATAGAATAGATAATAATATTGTTGGTTGTTTCCCCACCATTGAAATTTCTCGGGTTGTTTTCTTCTTTCATTAATAATAGTGTTCGTTGTTTCCTTGCCATAGATGAAGTTGTATTTTTGTTTATATGGGTTATGCTCCATAGGGTTTATATTGCAAATATTACACTCATATTTTGGCATTTCTCTTTCATTAGGGTTTATTTTGCAAATATAACACTTAGGTTTTGCATTATCATTGACTTCGACTATCCTATTCTCATAGGTTCTACATTATCATTGACTCTTCTTATTGTATTCTCTTAGGTTCTGCATTATCATTGACTCTGCTTATCGTATTCTCATAGGTTTTGCATTATCATTGACAAAGATTATCATTTTCTCATAGGTTCTGCATTATCATTCACTATGCTTATCATATTCTCATAGGTTATGCATTATCATTGACTTTGATTATCCTATTCTCATAGGTTCTGCATTATCATTCAGTTGGGCTATGTTCTCTATTTCATTAACCAAAAATATTAATTTGGGTTAATCTTTTTTTAGGTTTTGCTTCATCTATTCAATGACTTTAAAAATGTATGTTGTTTTTATGCCATAGATAAATATGTTGGTGTTATTTTTTTATGGGTTATGCTCCATCAATTCAGTCATACACATATGTGATAATTGTTATATTCTTACTGTTTTCATATTGAAGCCAATTGTGCAATATTAGAACCTATAAATTAAATAGTCAATTACTTTTTTATTATTTTCATAAATGTTAAGGTATGAAAAAAGAGATATTGTAAATTAGAATATGAAGATTTTACATGGAAGTTTTGAAAGGATGAAAAATGGTGAACATATTCTTAATATATTTTATAACCACTCTATTTAAATATCACATTTTTAATCGTTAAACAATCATAACAATTTTATGTTGCATCCCTATCAAAAGTAGTAAATAGTTGTTCAAATTTTAACTTTGACCATTAAAATGAGTGTTTTAAGAATAACCATCTCTACAACTAAATACGATAAAGTATTTTTATTCTTTACCAAAATTTTCACAAATGCAGATAATAAAAAAGACATCCAATGCATACCTTGAACTAAATTATAATTTATATTATAATCTAATATTACACAAAAGAAAAGGATGATTATCTACCCCACACTCTAAATGCATGTTTGTTTGACTGTATTTAACGAGGAGGAAGATGAGAAAGACCAGACTTGATAGACACCGACGAAGATGAGGAAGAATAGAGTTTATGTAATCAACTAGGGGAGAGGATTCAATACGTATTGTAAGAGGGGGGACCAACCACTGCAAGACCCCAGGTCATGAAAGGCCAAGAGCGGAAAGGCTGCCCTAACTTACCTCAGTTAAAAGGAAGGTTAGGATAGAAGGGATGAGAATGATGAAGACTATGAAGTCCTTCGATCACTCTGCAATCTCGAGAACTAGAAAGAGACTAGATGATTCAGCCTTCAGAGTCAATTCTACATCTCAAGTAGCTCTCTATCTGAGGATAGAAGCGCGGTTCTGGGATGATAGTGGGGCGTGCTG
Organism: Sequoiadendron giganteum; assembly: GCA_007115665.2. Classification (NCBI taxonomy): domain Eukaryota; kingdom Viridiplantae; phylum Streptophyta; class Pinopsida; order Cupressales; family Cupressaceae; genus Sequoiadendron; species Sequoiadendron giganteum. Next base: position 230,896,374 of record CM021109.1, on the reverse strand, counting down.
GCATCTCACAGGTACGCTGGTGTCCGTACAACTAGAGAACTAGAAAGACAAGATTCAAACTCTAAAGGAGGGACTAGAAGCCTAGTTTAGAGGTTTATGAAGTGATAGAATGAGATTAAGAAGAGTGAAATGTAAATACTGATATGATAAAGGAAGTATATTACTGCAAGGGTGACAAAGACAATTTCGTACAACAGTCTTCTCACCAGCTTGCTTCAAGCTCTCTCCACCTGCACACACAAAAAAGGGGGAAGTGTTGGGGTGTTTAGGTGCCTGCCTCAGTCAGACCCCCACTTTGGTGTTTCCACCTCCACGGACAACCAAGTTTGCAACGATAAGAATAAAGATAAAGAAAGGAATACAAGCTACATAAATAAAAGACACTACAAAACAATACGTGCTTACTCAACCAAAGATGATAGAAAATATTAGAGGAGCTTACCACCTCTGTCCAAAGCACTCAAGGCTTGTGGAGGAGAAAATGAGAGGAACTCAAGCCTCTGTTGTAATGGCATGTGTCATGCGCTTGCACTATCAAAGTGATAGAGTGGTAGATTGTTGCAATAGAGTGTGAAGTGCTGCTACAAAGCTTGTGAATGCTTGAAAGAGTAGAGAAAGTGTGAAGAGATGAATTCAATATCTTGCAAAACTTTTTTCAAACTTGAGAATGGATGAGAGAGTGAAGATTATGAAGAAAGGGATGAAAAACAACCATATTCAGGTCGGTTGACCAAAGAGGGACTTACTCTTCGACTTCCAATCGAAAATATAATGTCTCTGCAGTCTCCAACCATAGGAATCTGCCAAGGACGTAAGCACGCCACGTGGACATATGCGCATCATGCGGGCGTCCCTGATAGAAACGCCTCCACCGACACACAAAATAGGCACCAAGTTTGATGTGGACAGCGGGCTTAAGTGGAATTAAGCTTCTGCCTTATGTTTTCTAAAGTGTAAGGGGGTAAAAGGGAATTTGTGTTAGGGGTACAAATTCACTCTTATACATTTTTCCCCCACTTTAGCGAGCATGAATACTGATGAGTGCTTTGGTAAAGTAGAGTAGTAAGAAGTAACAAGGTAAGAAAAGTATACCTGAACAGACAAGGAAGAAGAGCACGGTGTGGCAAACTCAGAAGTACAGGAAAGGACTTCATAGTTCCATAGAATTATGAAGTTAAAGCGCCTCATAGGCTCACAATCCTACAAGGGGGGTATCCTCCAAGAACTCTCACATGGAGGAGAACAAGCAAAAGGACCTTATAGACCCGCAAACCTACAAGGAAGGTATCCCCCAAGAAATCTCACATGGAGGAGATCGAGCAAAAGGACCTTACAGACCCACAGACCTACAAGGAAGGTATCCCCCAAGAACTCTCACATGGAGGAGACAGAGAAAAAGGACCTTAAAGACCCACAGACCTGCAAGGAAGGTATCCCCCAAGAACTCTCACATGGAGGAGACCGAGAAAAAGGACCTTATAGACCCAAAAACCTACAAGGAAGGTATCCCCCAAGAACTCTCACATGGAGGAGACCGAGCAAAAGGACCTTACATACCCACAGACTTGCAAGGAAGGTATCCCCCAAGAACTCTCACATGGAGGAGATCGAGCGAAGGGGACTCTGTAGAGCTAGAGGTGGCAACATGTTTACCCGTAGATAGAACACATCAAGAAGTGGTTATGTAGGCCAGTGAACGGACAGTCACACAGACCATCACTAAGTTGCAAGACTTTCAAAGGGGTCCCTCGGGAACCCTTCAAAAGGAAGGAGGGTCCACTCAAGGGATGTGTTGTTTGAAAAGTGAAGTCTAGTTAGGTTTCCCCCAAGCTAGACGCGAAGGTGCAAAGTAGGTCTAGTCGGGTTGCCCCCGGACTAGACACGAAGAGGTCAAACTGATCTAGTCGGGCTACCCCCGAGCTAGACGTCAAGATATGATACTGGTCTAGTCAGGCTGCCCCCGGACTAGATGCCATAGTATTTGTTGAAAGCTTTCGAAGGCATCCCTTGGGAACCCAATATGAAAAGGAGGGGTCCACTCAAGGGATGCGCTTGTTCAAAAGCTAATGTCTTCTTTCTCGAATCAATCCATCATCAAGGAATCCTTTCGAAAGATATTCACTTCATCAAGGAATTCTAAAGGAAGGAGATGCGCCCATGCGAGGGGAAGACTAAGACCGTTCCCACTTCAGAGGAGGGTTTCCAAGTCCTTTCTTTATGAACCCATGATGAAGGAAACATGTTCCATTAGAGTTTCAAGTCGGGAATACAATTTTAATAATGTAGTGCATGAAGGATCTTTTAAGAAAAGATATGTTTGGAAACGAATGTGTTTTCTAAAGAGTATGTGATGTAGAAGTAATTTTGCCACACATGAAAGGGACAGTTCAAGCAAAGAAGAGAGAAAGATACAAAGAAAAGGTAAAAGAAAAGAGATCACACACAAAGGACACAGAGGGATTTGGTTTCGCGGGGTCAAATCTTCCTTTATTTATATATGTAATATGTAACCGTAGTGCAAGGAAATAAATCATCAATCCCCAACCAAATTAGGAAGAATGCACGAAAGACAAAGTAAAAATAAAAAATTGGGTCAACATGGAAGGAGGCCTAAATGCTCTCGACGCTTTGCATCATCCCCAATTTGCTAAAAGCCAATCACAAACATGGAAGAATAGAGATACATATAGAGGAAAGCTTACAACACAAACACCACGTTTGTTTCCAAGCACCAATAGGTGTGATGAGGGACATCCAGGCACATATAGCATGATCATGGTGGGAACACATCACAACACACACACACACACACACACACACACACATCTAATCTAAAGATCAAGAAGAGGGTCTCCTTAACACTAGTCAACCAAGAGGTCATCAGCTTCCCACTCTAGATCATCGTAGGGGGAAGGGTGACGAGCCTGCAATGGTGTAATGTTAAGAAGAGGAGCTTCCAATCCTCCTGCAACAAGGGCCAAGGCAGAGGGACTAGTGCGGTCTTTGTCGCTCAACTCTTGTGGGTCTAAGGTCAACGACTTTGTGAAGATGACTGACAAGGTCAGAACTTCATCCACCGAGTTAAACATACACTTGATGGGAGCCCCATGTTTCACCTTGGTGGATGGAGGAGTTCGCACCCAAGGTTCACCGAGAGACTCAGGAGCGATGACAAACTCAGGGGAGGTGAGAGCTGGTTCCATCACTAGGACAGAAAAAGTCAGCGCGGGGCTGCCTTTCGAAGGAGGCCGGGCTCTTCTTGTGTCCTCCATTGCTGGAGGGGCCACACTCTACCTTCTTCTTTGTCGGAGGAGGCGCACTCCCCATAGATGAAGCAAGGTGGGTAGAAGACGACAGAACCGTAGTGGATACAACCAAAATATTAACCATATCCATGGGTTTTGGGAAAGGTGAGACATCCGAGATAGAGATCAGCAAGGGCGGCTCCACAGAAGGAGCGATAAACACCTGCACCTTTCTAGGCGCATGCACGCTCATAGTAGGAGCTGAAAGAGATTCAAAACTAGTTAGATCAAAGGCAGAAGAGGGGAAAGAGGAGGCCATAGTAGGATGTGTCATCTTCTCCACCTCCTTCTTCTACGAGGAGGCTTGTTCAGCCAAGAGAGTCTTTCACCGATGCTTACGTGCACATGCAAGGTGGTTCCTATGACTCTTCGATCCAGAAGCCGAAGTTTGCGAAGGAATAGAAGGATTATGTTCGACCATGGGAGTGTCCTCCATGGTTGTTTCCAGTGGAAGGGAAACTCCTAAATGGGAGCAGAAGGAATAGGCTCAAAAATGGTGGGAGGAACCAACTCTACCACCTTAGAGGTGCATCCTTTTCTATTTGGGGGAACAAGAAGAGGTTGAGGGGCGAATTCTATTCGCGAACCTTTCTTTCTTCCATACAGATCGTACCAAGGTCCTAGGGACCCATTAGGGAGATCCAATATCCTGATCTTAAGCCTTCACTAAGGGAGGCATCATCGGACTTAGCGGGTAGAACCCAGGCTTGTTCATCCAATACTCTTCCCAAGAGAGAGGAGTAGACTAGTCAGCCCGAGAGGGAGTGAGCTTCTCCTTTCCCTTTCAGGAGGGGGCAGCTGGTTGCTCAGCTACAAGAAGGGTCAAATTTGGTTGTCCCTTGCCTCCAATCTTCTACTTCACATACTTCTTGTAAAGTAGGTATGTTCTTTGTGGGAGCAGACCGATGGGAGAGGTCCAAAAGTGATCCAACGAGTATCCCCCACGAGATACCAAAGGATGATATCTGGTATCATGTACCAGGTGCACGACACCCTCATGGGAAAACTTAAGGAATTTATGAATCACAGAGGGGATCTCATTCATGAAAGCTAGCCAAGGTATGCCTAGCTTCACTCTAAATAGGTCTAACTTGGGAATAACATTGAAGACCATGTCTACATTCCTGGGTCTAACCAAGATAGACAACGTTATCAATCCATAAGGTTTAAGAGAAAGTCCATCATCTGTACGCATGATGGATTTTGTTTTTTCGTACTTCTCCCTTTCTAGAGAATTTAAGAGTAATGTATCCTCCATTATGGCATTCACTCTACCTGCAAGGTCGACTAAGACCCTTGTCACAATGTTACCATTAAGGCGAGCGAGAATATACAGCAGAGAAGGTTTTCTATTGGCCAGTGCATCTTGCAAAGTAAATGTCACATCCGGTGAGCTGGTTGCAAGTAGAGGAGAGGGAGTAACAATGACCATGTTAATGTATGCCTCGAGGTAGGAAACAAGATCCTAGGGATCGATAATCATGTTGGAAGAGTGTGATGGAAATGGATCCATGTATATCTACAAGTAACCATTAGCTTTCACCACCGATTTGTTTGTGTTTTGTTTACTCCCATCAAGACAGATAGTACCATCCTCGATGCGGTCCTATGTCTCATGATGCGGGTGCATGCAACATCCGATATCGTGTTTTTTAACTCGATGGTACTATGTTATGTTCCTTACTTGATCCTGCCTTGGAATTGCTTGGGTAAAGGTTGGAATTTGGTCAAATGGCTCTTCTAAGATAGATAATGTGGGTCTGATTTCCTACAACCACAAAATGATCCATATTCCACAAAAGTTACAAGTCCATTAGCATTAACAATTAAGCAATCATTCACATAAGTGAAAGATGAAACATAGGAAAACAAATGAAGGGTGGAAAAGGTGGATCCACCTGTAGCCATGGCTCCTAGTACAAATGTAATCTACAACCCTCCTTACATGGTGACTTGTAACTGCATACTCTACCCCTAGATTAGATTCACTCGAAGCCCTTAGCCAAGCTCGAGGGATTGTAACCTACAACCTCCCACTCTAGGTGACTAGTAACTGCATACTCCACCTATGACAGTTCTACGAAAAACACATGAATCATTTGGGGGAAGTCAATGAAGCTTATGTGCGACCTAGGTCTGTTACCCATCCATAGCCCAACCCTCATCCTAGGGTCCTAGGGGATAACCTTCAGAGGGTCTTAAAACACCATAATTCTCAGGCCCTTCCTCCCGAATGAGTTTACAAGCAATTAGCAAACAGATTAAAATTAGAGCAAATAGTAACACATGAGTAATGTAAACAACATCAAGTGAAATATCCATAATTGTGTTGTGATTAAACATATTAATTGTTACATTTGTTGGTCACTTATTCATCTCATTATTCTATAAGTGTATATGTCCTTAAAGATTGTTACCTAAATTTGCATGTAGATTCGTTGATTAATCCAATTAGTTAGGTGAACTTAATTTGTGGATGATTCTATATTAAATTAAATTAAGCATCATGGTACTAACTTGTATGTGACTTAGTAGTGCATTTATTTTATTGCCTTAATAAAGATAAACAAGACTATTATTAATTCATCACTACATGATTACCCTCCCTAGAATGATTAAGTAATTGATTACTAAATTAATCGAAGTGGCTTGCTAACCAATTCTACTTAATTGTCTGGGTTCTTATTTTCATTTATTTATTTACAAACATTTTATCAATATTGTATTGTTATGCTTATCCTCACAGCAAGTCGGCCCTTAGAATCTCATATCCCTTCATCCTAAGGGATCGAGTATTCTTTCCTTGGATTGTCTATGCATACTAAATAGTGTTAGATATTTAAACATTCAGAAATCAAAGATATCTAGCTATAGGGGTCGACCTAGGTTTTTCATCATTGGGAGAAACCCAGTCCACCCCATTTATAAGTCGATATCATATACTTGTATTTACAATTTAGTTGATTTTTTTTATGGACATGGAAAGACTCAAGTGTCATGCTAGTAACGAGGTTACCTAGAGGTGGGGCCGAATTGCTTCTGTTGCATCCTTTCTTAAACATTTCCTTCTCCTTATACTGGATTGATCATAGGATGAGGAAAATTCATAAATATACCTAATCAACTTATGTTTATATTAAAGAGACATCATTACTTATAAGGCTTAATAATTGTTGCAAGTATCACTATTGTATAATCATAAATAACATATATATATATATATATATATCATTACTTTTAATTGATTTCATTTTACAATAATTATTTTGGCATGGATGTATATATATATATATTTATCTTGGCATGAATCTATGTACATATATATTTTAATATTATTATATTTAACTTACATCCATATGTTCGATCTGCAGATATTATTATATTTTCCAGCTAGCCATGGTATCTACCCATGTCCTTATTCACAATCAATTCCCTTCCTAATCCCCCCTTTCTTGTTTGAAACTATCTACCCTTATACCTAGCACAATCCACCAAGAGACATGGCCATTCGTTTGTGAAAGGGCATGGTTGCACCTCTTAGTTTATTCACAAATTTCACCCTTTTGTGTTTCACATGTTAATCGTTGTTTTGTCTTTGAATAAGACAAAGGAGCTTTTGTCTTTTATGAGTAATATAAATTGTTGTTTTAAAAAGACTTTCTTAGATAAGTGGATTGTTGTTAAGGATAAGAAACGACGGTATTTAGGTTTGTTTATTTATTACTAGGGCATAGTCATGTCTTATTAATACTAGTGTCTTATGAATATTATTTCATATTGTTTTCATGTGAATATTTTATTACTATAATATTTACAATTAATGATATTAATTATTCTATTCATTAGATGATTGCATTTTAATTATAATGGTATTATTATTTGTATTTCAACACTAAAATATAATAGTGTTAAATTGCTAATATTTATATTTATATTTGTAATATGTATTTGGTTATCTATTTCATTTATTTATTTGTAGTTTGATGCTTTATTGTAGTGCTAAAATCTAGGGAACATGATAGTCTACCCCACCCAAGATTGCTTGTCCTCAAGCAATCACAACTCAAGACATGTTTTCACATATATTAATACTAATAATAATTCAGTTTGAGATAAGTCAATTTGTTAGTGCCTCCCAACTCTCTAAACATTTTGACATACAACATTAACATTTTCATAGTTTTTAAGCATAAAGTAAACACAATGATGAGCTCCACATTAATCCAAAATTAAATCAAAAAACTAGGTAGCTCACCCAAGCAAGCAACCAACTCAATCACTCAGGCAAGTAGCTCAAGCAAGCAAGCAACCAGCTCAAGCATATAGGAAAGTAGCTCAAGAAGGCAAACAACTAGCTCAAGCAAGAAAACAACTAGCTCAAGCACACATGCAAGTAGCTCAAGAAAGCAAGAAACCAGCTCAAGCATATAGGAAAGTAGCTCAAGAAGGAAAACAAGTAACTCAAGCACAAATGCAAGTAGCTCAAGCAAGAAAGCAACCAGCTCAAGCAAACAAGCAGGTAGCTCAAGCATGCAAGAAACTAGCTCAAGAAAGCAAGCAACTAGCTCAAGCACTCAGGCAAGTAGCTCAAGAAAGCAAACAAGTAGCTCAGGCAGTAGCTCAAGCAAGGAAATAAGTAGCTCAAGTAAGCAAGTAACCAGCTCAAGCATACAAGCAAGTAGCTCAAGAAGGAAAGCAACTAGCTCAAGCAAACAAGCAGGTAGCTCAAGCACGTAAACAAGTAGCTCAAGCATGCAAGCAACTAGCTCAAGCAAGTAGGAAACCAACTCAAGCACACAAGCAACCAAATCAAGCAAGTAGGCAACCAACTCAAGCACACAAGCAACCAAATCAAGCAAGTAGGCAAGCAACTAGCTCAATCATGTAATCAACTAGCTCAAGCAAGTAGTCAACTAGCTCAAGCAAGTAGCCAACTAGCTCAAGTAGACAAGTAGGTAGCTCAAGCATGCAAGCAACTAGCTCAAGCAAGTAGGAAACCAACTCAAGTAGACAAGTAGGTAGGTCAAGCACACAAAGGATGTCGAGAAAGATGCTCTGATACCACTGTAATGTTCCTTACTTGATCCTGCCTTGGAATTGCTTGGGTAAAGGTTGGAATGTGGTCAAATGGCTCTTCTAAGATAGGGAATGTGGGTCTAATTTCTTGCAACCACAAAATGATCCATATTCCACAAAAGGTACAAGTCCATTAGCATTAACAATTAAGCAATCATTCACATAAGTGAAACATGAAACATAGGAAAACAAATGAAGGGTGGCAAAGGTGGATACGCCCGTAGCCATGGTTCCTAGTATAGATGTTGTAATCTACAACCCTCCTTACTTGGTGACTTGCAACTGCATACTCTACCCCTAGGGTGGATCCGCTTGAAGCCCTTAGCCAAGCTCAAGGGATTGTAACCTAAAACCTCCCACTCTAGGTGACTAGTAACTGCATACTCCACCTATGACACTTCTTCAAAAAACACATGACTCATTTGGGGAAAGTCAACGGAGCTTATGTGCAGCCTAGGTCTGTTACCCATCCATAGCCCAACCCTCATCCTAGGGTCCTAGGGGCTAACCTTCGGAGGTTCTTAAAACACCACACTTCTCAAGCCCTTCCTCCCAAATGAGTTTACAAGCAATTAGAAGACAAATTAAAATTAGAGCAAATAGCAACACATGAGTAATGTAAACAACATCAAGTGAACTAGCCATAATTGTGTTGTGATTAAACATATTAATTATTACATTTGTTGGTCAATTATTCATCTCATTATTCTATAAGTTTATTTTTCCTTAAAGATTGTTACCTAAATTTGCATGTAGATTCGTTGATTGATCCAATTAGTTAGGTGAACTTAATTTGTGGATGATTCTATATTAAATTAAATTAAGCATCATGGTACTAACTTGTATGTGACTTAGTAGTGCATTCATTTTATTTCCTTAATAAAGATAAACGAGTATATTATTAATTCATCACCACATGATTACCCTCCCTAGAATGATTAAGTAATTGATTACTAAATTAATCGAAGTGGCTTGCTAACCAGTTCTACTTAATTGTCTGGGTTCTTATTTTCATTTATTTATTTACAAATATTTTATCAATATTGTATTGTTATGCTTATCCTCACAGCAAGTCGGCCCTTAGAATCCCGTATCCCTTCATCCTAAGGGATCGAGTATTCTTTCCTTGGCCCGTCTATGCATACTAAATAGTGTTAGATATTTAAACATTTAGGAATCAAATATATCCAACTATGGGGGTCGACCTGGGTTTTTCATCGTTGGGAGAAACCCAGTTCGCCCCATTTATAAGTCGATATCATATACTTGTATTTACAATCTAGTTGATTTTTTTATGGACATGGAAAGACTCAAGTGTCATGCTAGTAATGAGGTTACCTGGAGGTGGAGCCGAATTGCTTCTGTTGCGTCCTTTCTTACACATTTCCTTCTCCTTATACTGGATTGATCATAGGATGAGGACAATTCATAAATATACCTAATCAACTTATGTTTATATTAAAGAGACATCATTACTTATAAGGCTTAATAATTGTTGCAAGTATCATTATTGTATAATCATAAATAACATATATATATATATATCATTACTTTTAATTGATTTCATTTTACAATAATTATTTTGGCATGGATGTATATATATATATTTTTATCTTGGCATGAATTTATGTACATATATATTTTAATATTATTATATTTAACTTACAGCCATATGTTTGATCTACAGATATTATTATATTTTCCAGCCAGCCATGGTATCTACCCCTGTCCTTATTCACAATCGATTCCCTTGCTAATCCCCCCTTTCTTGTTTGAAACTATCTACCCTTATACCTAGCACAATCCACCAAGAGACATGGCCATTCGTTTGTGAAAGGGCATGGTTACACCTCTTAGTTTATTCACAAATTTCACCCTTTTGTGTTTCACATGTTAATCGTTGTTTTGTCTTTGAATAAGACAAAGTAGATTTTGTCTTTTATGAGTAATATAAATTGTTGTTTTAAAAAGACTTTCTTAGATAAGTGGATTGTTGTTAAGGATAAGAAACGATGTTATTTAGGTTTGTTTATTTATTACTAGGGCATAGTCATGTCTTATTAATACCAGTGTCTTATGAATATTATTTCATATTGTTTTCTTGTGAATATTTTATTACTATGATATTTACAATTAATGATATTAATTATTCTATTCATTAGATGATTGCATTTTAATTATAATGGTATCATTATTTCTATTTTGATATTTATATTATCTTATTTAGTTATTTGTATTTCAACACTAAAATATAATAGTGTTAAATTGCTAATATTTATATTTATATTTGTAATATGTATTTGGTTATCATTTCATTTATTTATTTATATTTTGATGCTTTATTTTAGTGCTAAAATATAGGGAACATGACATACTGACAATACGTGTTTTCTTCATACCAATTAGGATATGGTTCCCTAACTGGTTTAGGGGGTGGCAAGGTAAGGACCTTATCCTTTACCAACTTCTGCAAGATGGAAGAAAAATATTATGATAGTTTCATAAACTTTCGATCGCGTCTGAGGTCATTGTTATCCACTGCAGCTACTACATTCGCAACAGCTTTACCTCTTCCAAAGATCGATACGATAGATCTCCCTTCAGAACAGGAGCACGAGTGAGGACCCCCAAACTGAACCACCGTCTGCTAGTATTCTCGTAAAGTCGCACACAAATGTGTGAAAGAAGGATAATTCATGAGGGAAAATTTCTCTTGCCAATGTCTCTTTAAATTCCCTATGAAGACCTTCTGTACATCAGAGTTGGGTAGCAGATACGAGATTTGTGAGAAGAGCGCTTGGTATCATGCTATAAATTTTGCAACCTTCTCATTGTCCCCTTGTTTGCACCAAACAAGGTCTGAGAAGGTCATCTTTGGTTTGATATTGGCTTGGAACTGTTGCAAGAACTAGTTCACAAGTTGATCAAATGTGAAGATGGAATTATTGAGCAAAGAACAATACCAATCTAGTGTTGTATCTTTGAGAGATCAGGGAAATAGCTTCACCATCAATGCATCATGATGGAAGAAGTCTGTGCACAAGGCATTGAAGGCAGACCCATGTTTCTATGAGTCCCCTTTACCACTATATTTTTTGAATTTGGGAATCTCCATCCCTTGCGAGAAAGGAGTGTTTAAAATTGTAACTGACAACGGATTGTGTCGAGAGAAGGGCTAGAAAATAGGCTGGGTTGAGGCCTAGGAAAGGTTTTCCAATTGATTCTACATCTTCCCCATATTCTGAAGGAGGGTATTCAGAATAGGATCATTAGAAGACATAGGACCACTGGAACCACTACCAGAGCCACCGCCTAGACCATCGTTGGAGCCGCCACTGATGCCGCCACCACCAGTGTGACTTCCACCATGACTACCGTCAGAGCCACCACCACTATCGCCACCACCAGTGTGACTTCCATCGGAGCCATCGCCAGTTCTAAAGCCACCACCATGACTTATGTTGAAACCACTTTCGTCAATGTCACCACCACTTCTGAAGTTTCTGCCACCAAAGCCTCCACCTATCATCCCACCTAATCCTCCACCACCGGAGGCGGCGGACGGGGTGAAGTGGAAACCCAAAGGGTTCCTATTTACTTTGACAGTTTCTAAACTTTTGGAAGTAGCGGGTATACTGACCAAAGGGACCACGACAACCATATATATGGACGTAGGGGGCATCAACATCTCTAGTTGTCTTTCACGTTCCTCAAAGAGGCCACCTCATGACATGTGACCATGGCTTGAGGGGGCACATGCTTCGGCCAGACTAGTGAGACTAGCTAAGAGCTCTACGCTTGTCCGGTCTTTTTCCACCATGTATCTTATTTCATCAATAACTTTAGCAGCCCTAGCCATCTTTGGGTTTCCTTCCAAGTGATTTTCCAATGCACCTAACCCTTTACCGAGGCTAATGACATATTTGAAAGGGATACGGATGGCCTCATGCTCATCTACGGATGAGGAGGTTGGTGAAATAGGAGGGGTAGGGATGCGATCAATTTGATCAAGAAACCTAGATTCACCTCGTGTTACGTGCTCCTGTGTAGATAGGCCAACCGCAAAACCAGAGAAAAGGTTGATAGTGAAACTAGAGGAGACCTTAATCTTTTCCATCATAAGGTGTCATAGACTTCTTCTGACAATATGCCCAGAGGTCATAGACTGGGTTGTAAAGCTCATAAACTTTCACAACACACAAGGGTACAACAACCAAGAGGTACAAGAGAAAAATTTTAGGACAGCAACAAACGGATAGACGTTGGTTCACATTGGCTTCACCAAAAATGTAAGAGAGGGGGACCAATCACTGCAAGACCCCAGGTCACAAAAGGCCAAGAGTGGAAAGGTTGCCCTAACTTACCTCAGTTAAAAGGAAGGTTAGGATAGAAGGGATGAGAATGATGAAGACTATGAAGTCCTTCGATCACTCTGCAATTTCAAGAACTAGAAAGAGACTAGACGAGCCAACCTTCAGAGTCAACTCTACGTCTCAAGTAGCTCTTTGTCTGAGGATAGAAGCGAGTTTCTAGGATGACAGTGCGACATGCTGGCATCTCACAAGTGCGTTGGCATTCGTACGGCCAAAGAACTCTAAAGGAGGGACTAGCAGCCTAGTTTAGAGGTTTCTAAAGTGATAGAATGAGATTAAGAAGAGTGAAATGTAAATACTAATATGATAAAGGAAGTATATTACCACAAGGGTGATGAAGATGATTTCACACAACAGTCTTCTCGCCAGCTTGCTTCAAGCTCTCTCCACCTGCACACACAAAAAAGGGGGAAGTGTTGGGGTTTTTTAGGGGCCTGCCTCAGTCAAACCCCCTATTTTGATGTTTCCACCTCCACAAACAACCAAGTTTGCAATGATAGGAATAAATATAAAGAAATGAATACAAGCTACATAAACAAAAGACACTACAAAATAGTATGTGCTTACTCAACCAAAGATGATAGAGAAGATTAGAGGAGCTTACCACCTCCGTCCAAAGTGCTCAAGGCTTGTGGAGGAGAAAATCAAAGGAACTCAAGCCTTTGTTGTAATAACATGTGTCATGCGCTTGCACTATCAGAGTGATAGAGTGGTAGATTGTTGCAATGGAGTGTGAAGTGCTGCTACAAAGCTTGTGAATGCTTGAAAGAGTGGAGAAAGTGTGAAGAGATGAATTCAATATCTTGCAAAACTCTATCCAAACTTGAGAATGGATGAGAGAGTGAAGATTATGAAGAAAGGGATGAAAAAGGGCCATATTCAGGTCGGCCAACCGAAGAGGGACGTTACTCTTCAACTTCCAATAAAAAATGTAACATCTCTACAATCTCTAGCCACAGGAATCTACCAGGGATGTGAGCGCGTCGCATGGACGTCTAGGCGTCGCACGGGCATCCCCAATAGAAATGCCTCCACTGACACACAAAACAGGCACCAAGTGTGATGTGGAAAGTGGGCTTAAGTGGAATTAAGCCTCTGCCTTAGGTTTTCTAAAGTGTAAGGGGGTAAAAGGGAATTTGCGTTAGGGGTGAAAATTCACACTTATACACATATGCACCCAAAATCGCACGGTCCACCCACGTTGACCAATAGAATTTTTTTGCAAATACCCATTTTGAAAAAATGAGTAATAAACAATATAAATTTATTTTTTTTAATTTTCCAATTATTTTGCCAATTGTGCAACATTAGAACTTATAAATTAAACAATCAATTACATAATTTTCAATTTGTAAGCTTTATATTGTTCTTCATTACAACTATTACAGTCATGGGTTAATGTTCACTTTTCGATTAATGTTGTTCAGTACCATTTCTACGTGCCATTGATAAAATTGGGGGTTTAGGTTTTTCATACATGCTACTTCATTCATTCATTAATGCTATTTTCTTTAGGTGAAATTCATTAAATTGGGGGTGTTATGTTTCCCAATGGTTAGGATTCATCAATTCAGACATGCAATTATTGGAGCTTTTTTTGTTTGCATTACAAAAATTTGGGGGTCTTATTTTTTTCATAGGTTCTACTTGATTAGGTACCATAGATATTTTGGGGGTGCTACCTTGTTTGTAACTTCGACTTCATCATGGTTAGTCTTCATCTATTCTGCTAGTTTTGAGTGCCATTTGGAATTTGTTGGTGCTATGTTTTTCATAGGTTACGTTTCATCAATTCATTCGCCAACTATGTAGCCTTTTTTTGCTGTCATTGATAAATATAGGGGTGTTACGATTATTATATGTGCTACTTCATTAAATATGTAATGCAAGCATTTGTATTTTTTTAGGTGCCATTGATTATTTTGGGGGTGTTATCTTTTGCATAGGTTATTTTCCATCAATTCAGTCATCCAATTATTGTACCTTATTTTTGTGCCTTGGAAATATATGGGGGTGTTCTATTTTTGTTAGGTTTTGCTTCATCAAATCGGTCATGCATATATTGTACCTTTTTTAGGTAGCATAGATAATTTGCATGTTTACTCATTTATATATATGTATATGCATATACATAGACATATACATAGACATATGTAATGTATATTAGATATTAAATGTGCATGCAATTGTATTTATTTTGAAACAAAATAATTACACAGTGGCAGCCAAACATGATGAAGTGTATCTAACTTTTATATGCTTAAGGTCTTTGCATCTTCTTTATATATATGCATATGTATAGACATATACATATGTATATTTATATGTATATGTGTATATACATATACATATACTACTTTCACGACATCCTACATATTTTTCGAGCCAATTTGCATCCAATGCTCCTAGTGCCTCGCACACTTGTCAACTTTACAACCTTTCATTCTAGCAACTTCTCATTTTTTCTTCACAATGATGGCCATGTATGTGTATGTGTATGTGTTTGTGTATGTCTATGTCTATGTTTGCATGTATGTCTATGTCTATGTGTATGCAAATTTGTATGTGTATTTCTAAGTCTATGTCTATGTCTATGTCTATGTCTATATCTATGTCTATGTCTATGTCTATGTCTATATCTATGTCTTTGTCTATGTCTATGTCTATGTCTATGGACCTGCGTGTATGTCTATGTCTATGTCTATGTGTCTGTGTGTATGTTTGTGTGTATGTGTATGTGTATGTGTCTGTGTCTATGTGTGTGTGTGTGTGTGTGTGTGTGTATGTGTATGTGTATGTGTATGTGTATGTGTATGTATATGTAAATGTGTATGTGTAAATGTGTATGTGTATATGTAAATGTGTGTGTGTATAGATGTGTGAAGAGGTCTTAAGTGGACAACCTTGCCATGTCTACTTCTCTCACTCAACCACCCTAACACTCCACTGCGTCACATTTATCACTTGCTACCCCTTGCTATACTTCTCTACAGTCATGTTTAATTCACTTATGTCTATGTCTATGTATATGTGTACGTGTATGTGTATGCTTCATAAATTCATACCTGCAACAATTGTATCTTTTTTAGGTGTCATTGATTAATTTGGGGGTGTCCTCTACTTTATATGATGTGCACCTATACGTCGATCCTCCATAACTTAAAAAAAAATCATCCATAAATAGGCACGATGACATCAAACATAAATCATATTTAAAATGCACACTTAATAACATTCATTTCAAAACAAAACAAGTACAAGTACAAGCTGGCAGCCAAACATGATGAAGTGTATCCAACTTGTATCTGACATATAACAAGTAGCATTCTGACATGGAATTTAAACAGCCCAAACATTAAGACATGCACCCTTCCCCGTAAACTGGTAAACCCAACTGTTGCACCAATGTAGGCATCACTTTCACATTAATCACAACTACACAACGTAAACAAGGTGTCAAGTCAAAACAATTCAAACCCATCTCACCCATCTTTGAGCGATTGGCGAACCCATTACAACCATGTTTCCCATTGTAGCATAACCAGACCAACAAGAAAATGCATCCACCTGTCTCATCAACCATGAAACCTACAACACATATCAGCATGAGTCTATCCCATCTCGCCAAGTAGGGTGCGAACGTAGTCGTGGTGAACTCCAAAATCCCATCTGCTTCCATTTTTACAAGTTGTAAGGCACCCATTATTAAATACAAAATTATGGAAACAATTGCAAACAATATACCAAACTAATCAACTAAATAATTAATGGCTGAAATCAATCAGATTCACCAAACAACCATCAATCAAATTCAAAT
This sequence comes from Sequoiadendron giganteum, assembly GCA_007115665.2. NCBI lineage: Eukaryota > Viridiplantae > Streptophyta > Pinopsida > Cupressales > Cupressaceae > Sequoiadendron > Sequoiadendron giganteum. The sequence continues at coordinate 230,879,803 of CM021109.1, read as the reverse complement.
AATTCCCAATTCAACTAGCCATGAAAACCTTCAAGTATTCACATGTATTAGGGTGATCCCACGATATTGGTTTACAATTTTTGGCCAAACTAGACACTGAAATAATTTTTTCTAACTAAATCTTCACTTTCAGGCACCTATAGCGGCTAAACCGTGAGGAATTTGAAGATGATGCAAACTAGTGATTTGTGACATTTTGTCTGTAGATTCTAAATATATGTTTTTCAAAAAAATTGGAATCAGATTGCACTTCTTTTTCCATCTCCTTTGAAAACTAGTTTTTTCAGTAAACAACATTTTTAAGGAGTGATGCTCACCGTATACAACCTAACTTTTTTTCCATGAAGGATAAAATTCTAATTTTTTCGAATATAGATTTGTAACTACAATATTTAGCCCTTTCATTTGGTTTCATAGTGTTCTATTAAATATTTTTTCCTTAATCAAGTTTTGAAGTCAAACCAATTACAATTCAAACATAGGCGGACCATATACAACATAAAAAAAAAGTATGTATCAAAATTCATTGTTTTTTACTGGATCAAGGACATCAATACCTAGCTCGCACATATTTTTTAGAATTTTATTTTAATAATCTGCTATTTTTTCACATGTGCAAAATAGAGAGCTTGATTTTCGGTGAAAAACCTATGTTTAATCAAACTAAAAAAACAAATACATAATAAAACCAAAACATATTAAAATTATATTCGTTGGATAGCTCGTTTTGAGGACTACCATCATCTAGTTGCGTCTATGAAGTCTCCTCCATTTTCATCCTCAACCCGAGCTTCGAAGGGAAAAATTTTGGAGTTTTTTGGTGCCAGAGGGGGAGAATGGGGGAAAAGGGGGGTTCTAACTCGCTCAAACCCCCTTTCCATAAGCAATTTTTTTTCTTATTTTTCTAGGAAATGTGGGACCCGACATTAAATGGGTTCGCTCAAAGGGGGGTTCTATCAAACCCCATTTGGGTTTGCTCGAACCAAAAGTTTGTTCGAACCCCCCAAAAACCATTTTTTTTTGCATGGGGTCATTTTTTGCAACTTTTCCTTCCTCACTAGAATTGTAAACCACTTTTGTGGGTTTACCCATTACCATAGAACAATAATGAGCAGTAAAGCTTTGTTAGAACATGTATTTAGGGGACCTAGTTTTCCTAAGGCCTTTCATGGTTGCCTATGTAGCAATTCACAGTTGAAAGGTCCAATTGTGGACAAAGTGCAACATAGATTACCATTACAAAGGCTTTGGGAAAATCAAGTCTCCCTAAACCATTACATCTTGTAACAATTGCACAAACTTTGACACTGCAAATTGTGTTTAATATTTGTATGGTTGGAATTTACAATTCTTTTCATGGTTCCAACATGAAGGTCTACTATTCAATTAATTTGGGGGGGTTCTCTTTTGCATAGGTTATCCTTCATCAAATCAGCCCTGCAACAATTCTATCAATTTTAGGTTCCTTTGATTAATTGCAAGTGTGTTATATTTTATAGGTGCTTTGATTCATTTGGGGGTGTTATCTTTTTAATAGGTTAGGGTACATCAATTGAATCATGCAACTATTGTAGCTTTGTATTTGAATCACCTAGAGGACTTGGTTTTGTGAAGGCTTTCAATGGTTACCTATACAACACTTCACAATTTGAATGGAATTGTGGAATCGTGCAACATAGGTTGCCATCTAACGAGCGTTCATAAAATCAAGTCTCCCTAAACCATTACATCTTGTAACAACTGCATAAACTTTGACACTGCAAATTGTGTTTAATATTTGTATGGTTGGAATTTACAATTCTTTTCATGGTTCCAACATGAAGGTCTACTATTCAATTAATTTTGGGGGCTTCTCTTTTGCATAGGTTATCCTTCATCAAATCAGCCCTACAACAATTCTATCAACTTTAGGTGTCTTTGATTAATTGCAAGTGTGTTCTATTTTATAGGTGCTTTGATTCATTTGGGAGTGTTATCTTTTTAATAGGTTAGGGTACATCAATTGAATCATGCAACTATTGTAGCTTTGTATTTGAATCACTTAGGGGACTTGGTTTTGTGAAGGCTTTCAATGGTTGCCTATGCAACACTTCACAATTTGAATGGAATTGGGGACCTGTGTAGCATAGGTTGCCATCAAACGAGCGTTCATAAAATCAAGTCTCCCTAAACCATTACATCTTGTAAAAATTGCACAAACTTTGACATTGCAAATTGTGTTTAATATTTGTATGGTTGGAATTTACAATTCTTTTCATGGTTCCAACATGAAGGTCTACTATTCAATTAATTTTGGGGGGTTCTCTTTTGCATAGTTTATCCTTCATCAAATTAGCCCTACAACAATTCTATCAATTTTAGTTGCCTTTGATTAATTGCAAGTGTGTTCTATTTTATAGGTGTTTTGATTAATTTGGGGGTGTTATCTTTTTAATAGGTTAGGGTACATCAATTGAATCATGCAACTATTGTAGCTTTGTATTTGAATCACTTAGGGGACTTGGTTTTGTGAAGGCTTTCAATGGTTACCTATGCAACACTTCACAATTCAAATGGAATTATGGACCCGTGCATCATAGGTTGTCATCTGACGAGCGTTCATAAAATCAAGTTTCCCTAAACCATTACATCTTGTAACAATTGCACAAACTTTGACATTGCAAATTATGTTTAATATTTGTATGGTTGGAATTTACAATTATTTTCATGGTTCCAACATGAATGTCTACTATTCAATTAATTTTGGGGAGTTCTTTTTTGCATAGGTTATCCTTCATCAAATCAGCCCTGCGACGATTCTATCAATTTTAGGTGTCTTTGATTAATTGCAAGTGTGTTCTATTTTATAGGTGTTTTGATTCATTTGGGGGTGTTATCTTTTTAATAGGTTAGGGTACATCAATTGAATCATGCAACTATTGTAGCTTTTTTATTTGAATCACTTAGGGGACTTGGTTTTGTGAAGGCTTTCAATGGTTACCTATGTAACACTTCACAATTCGATTCAAATTGTGGACCTGTGCAACATAGGTTGCTATCAGACAAGCGTTCATGAAATCAAGTCTCCCTAATTCATTACTGAATGCAAGAATACACATGACTCTATAGGGGAGAGGAGCCGACATGTGTGCATCCAATTTTCTACGGTCTACATTAACAAAACAACCATATTTATATGATTGAATTGATGAAGCACAACCAATGTGTATGTGTATATAAATTTATATGTATATGTATATGTATATGTGTATGTGTACAAATATGTACATGTATATGTATATGTGTATATATGTATACATAAACATATATGTATATAGAATTGCTTACATGCATTATTTTGCTTACTAAGAATATATTTATGTCTCTATTGCTTAGTTGATTGAATTGATGAAGCAAAACCTATATGTATATTTGTATGTGTATGTTTTATGTATATGTATATGTGAATGTCAATGTGTATGTGTATGTGTATGTATATAGAATTGCTTACATGCATAACCTATGAAAAAGAGAACCCCAAATTTATCTATGGCATTGAAACAACCAACAATATTATTTGTTACTGCAATGACAAATTGCAGCATTGCTTATATGCATTCATTTGAAAAATAGTACCCCCAAATTTATCTATGACACGGAAACAACATACAATGTGTATGTGTATGTGTATGTGTATGTGTACATTTATGTATATTTATGTATACATGTATATATATTTACATATACATATATGTATATATGTGTGCATATGTATATAGAATTGCTTACATGCAAAACTTATGAAAAAAAGAACAATCCCAGGTTTATGAATGGCATCAAAACAACCAACTATATTTTTGTTATTGAAATGAAAAATTGCAGCATTGCTTACATGCATTCATTTGCATGACTGAATTGAATCATAGCAGAATAATATATATGCATTCATTTACATTGAATTGAAGATGAAGCATCGCCTATGAAAAAGAAAACACCCCCAAATTCATCAATGGCACCTAAAAAAGATAGAATAGTTGCATGACTGAATTGTATATCTATATGTATATGTCTATGTCTATGTCTATTTATATTGGTATGTATATGTATATGTGTATGTCGATGTACATATACATATATATACATATGTATAAGTCTATGTATATGAATATATACATACATATATGTATGTATATGTATATACATATATGTATACATACATATATGTATACATATGTATATGTATACATATGTATATGTATATATGTATATACATATACATATACATATGCATAAAGATATACATATATGTATATGTAACAATACAAAGAAGTTGCTTGTAATGTTCACCAACCGGCGTCTATCCATCTCTTAACTGGAGTCTGAGCATTGCAAGTTGTGGTAAAGGTTTAAAACTTGTAGAGGATGAACCGAGCACGTAGTTGCGTGCAAGTGAAGAAAAAATGAGAACTTGCTAGAATGAAAAGTTGTAAAGATAGTGAAAAGACTGAGGCACTGGGAGCATTGAATGCAAACTGGTTTGGAAAATATGTATGTATATGTGTATACATATGCATACATATATATGTATATAGATATGTATATAGATGTATATGTATATGTATATATGCATATCTATATACATATGTATATGTATATGTATATGTATATGTATATGTATATACATATACATATGTATATGGATATGTATATACGTATACATATGTATATGCATATGTATATGTATATATATATGTATATACATATGTATATGTATATGTATATACATATGTATATGGATATGTATATACGTATACATATGTATATGTATATGTATATGTATATGTATATGTATAGGTTGGTTGGAACCCATTCATGGCGGCGAGGAACCCGTTCGTTGCTTGCATGGAGGAAGTGGATCCGTTGGTAAGGTTCACTAACTAGCGTGTACCCATCTCTTAACCAGCTTCTACCCAAATACGAACCGGTCTCCGAGCATTGCAGGTTATGGTAAATGTTTGAAGGTTGCAAACGACGAACCAAGCAGGTAGTGGTGTGCAAGTGAAGAAAGAACAACAACTTGCTAGAATGAAAGGTTGAAAAGTTAGCGACAAGAGAGAGGCACTGGGATAATTCCATGCAAGTTATCTCAAAAAAAATGTGGGGTGGTGTGGAGCTAAGGAGAGGAGACTTGCATTCAACACAACATTTGAGAAGTATAGGAAGTGGCGACGAGTGATAAATGCGATGCAGTGGATTCTTAGGGTGGAAAACTAACAGAAGTTGATGTGGCAAGGCTATCAACTTCAAACATTGAGCCACGTAGGAAGTGGCACCTGAGGTGCCTACATATCGGTCGATGAGTCATTTTTTCGATTTGTAAAACACGTGGACAAATATCATCCTCCACATGGCAAAATAGATCAAAAAAGGAATAGAAAATGACAAAATGTCAATGAAGAAGAAAACATTGCATATTAAAATAGTGACACATTGCAATATGATCATAATACATTACAAATCAAAACAATAACGATGCATCTGTAATTATCATATATTTAATACTTTATGGAATCTGATCAAATTACTTCACAAACCAAAACAATCAACGATCAATTTGTACTTATCAAAAAATTACAACTATCCACAATTTTGGTGCATTTGTAAATATGAAAATTTCTAAAGTGTATGAAACTTGAATTGCATGTGAAAACCAAAAAAAAGGCAGCATCTAGTTGCTGCTATTGTGAAATTGGATCTTGGTTGGTTGGGGTGCCAATTGCCATGTTCTCGTCCCCTTCCACTCGACGAGGATTGTTGCATACATGAGTGGGACTTGAAGTGGTCAATTGGGTGCAAGTGACATGTGTTGGGGGCGGTGGTGAACACATCTGTACATCTCGAGTGCCAAATTGATATGGATATTGAGTGCCCCTGAATTCAGATTGGGAGAAGCTTGAATAATTCATTACTGTGGAGAACTGAGGGATATTAATGTTGAGAATATCACGGAAGACTCCATTACTTTGAGACAACGGATTAGAAGGGTTCCTTAACCACCTCTCTCTTTGTAAAGCCCTCTATGTCTCCTCAATCTCTTTTTCTTTTCGGTCTTGTTCCTTGTGAAGCCTCTCTTGCTCTTTTTCGCATCTCTATCCTTTTCATGTTGTAATTTTTGCTGCTCTTTTTCTTTTCGTAGTATGTCCTTCTCAATTATGGCATTCTCCTTCAACTCCACTGCCATAATTTTTACTTCCCTTTTCTCCTTATTATGTTGTCTCTTTCTTTTTTTTATCTCCTCGACCTCTTTCTTCCTTTGCTCTTGCTCCATTAACAACCTCATGTAGTCATTTGTTGTCAACAATTGAGATTGTCTGTTGATCTGAACTGCACCAACTTTGGATTTGTTTTGATGGACAGTGTGCACAGGCAGCTTGAGGAACTTGTTGAAGTGTGACACTATTTTTGTTTCTTGTGTCCCATCCGACTATGTGGCAATGACCTCCTCCACTACCTATGAGCCCTCTAGTACATCTTCATTGCCTCATAAATCTGAATTGCAAGGAGCATAGTAATGCACAACTTGAGAAGGGTCAATTTCTAGTGGTGGTGATGGGAAAGTATAGGTATCTTATTATTCTGGGACTTCCAAATCAATGCCCAAATTCATTGCTCCCTCAACCAACCAGGATGGTTGGCTTCATTGTGATGGAAGAGCTAAACTTTCGTTGAATTGATCAATGGGGTTGTCCACCATGGGAGGGGTGTGTTCATTAAAAACCACTTGTGCAATTGATTTAGCAGGACAGCTATGAGGTGAGTGTTGTGTTTCTATTGCAGTCTGCAAGTGTCCATCTGGAAGAGTGGACTGCAATACTGTGACATCATCGCTTGACATACCTTGACCAAAAAGGTTGAGAATTTTTTCAACTGCGTCAGCATCTTCGCTGACCACAAATGTCTCACTGGGATGCATGTCGTTGAAAAGTGCACCAAGATTCAACGGCCATATACTAGCCCTTTTAAACCCAACTTTGATGTTGTCAACTATCAAAGCTCTTTTCATTGCTTTGCTGCCTAACATTGCAAGTTCTCTCCTCCTCACTTCAATGTTTGGAAACCTTGACAAAAAAATTACACGTTATGATTTGAAGTAAGCTTTAAAAGGTGCAAACACACTCACATCCAACGGTTTTAGCTTATGTGATGTGTGTGATGGCAATGCTAACAAATCTACACCAATTTCTCTTACTTCCTAGATTGTTTTGAGTGCTACATGGCTTCCATGGCCATCAAAGATCAGCAAGACCCTGTTGGTGGGCGAGACACCACCTAGAACTGAGGTTTTGAAGTGGGTCAACCAATCTATGAACAATTATTTGGTCATCCATGCATGGGGTTGGGCTGCCATGCAAGCACCTAGTTCATAGTCTATGATGTAAATATCTATGTTCGCACTCCCCTTGGACAAGTAGAATCATGGAATGCTCTGCCTGGTAGCATTGACACAACATAGAATGGTTATCCATTCACGACTCTTTGGGATAATGTAAGAGACATTCTTGCTACCTTTTCTTGTGAGCACCTTCATGGACCCATTTTTGCCTACTTGGATGCTAGTTTCATCGCAATCCCATATGTGATCAGGACCATATGGCATGGCTTCGTATGTTGTAGAAAGTGTTTTGTAGAATGCAACTACAACATTAGCTCTAAGATTGAATGCCCTATCTTTGTCTAGGCCTTCAACAGTTCGTAATGCAAGTTCAGGATGTCTGTGCTTGAAGCTTGTCCACCAAGACTTCCCTGGAAAACCATTGGTGAAAGGGTTTGGCCTATTCTGACATATTTGAGCAACCTCAGACTTAAGATTGACTATCTCAAGACCATGACTAATATCAGCCATTTGCTTGCACCATTCCACAATAAGATGTTCTTCCTCTTCAGTGAGGACTGTTGGTGGACCTTTCTTGGAAGTTGTTGTTAGACCCCCTAGCCATTTGGACAGTGTGGTTGTTGGGATTGACCACTTTTTGGAATCCCTGCTTATCGACATGTCATTCTCTTCAACGTCATAGAGTGCCCTTTTCATGTCATCCGAAAACCACAACTTCTATATTTGTTTTACCTTTTGCGGTATTTGAGGAGTAGAAACCTCATCTATTTGTGCAACGAGATCTATTTTAGGGGGGAATCTAGCTCCTCATTTATCAGAGAGCAACCTTATTGTGGCTCTTTTCTTTTTTTTGTTCCCAGTATGGGTCACCACCGCATTGCCCTTGGCCATCTACACAGAATAAGTATAATCAAAACAATGATGCTTGAATAGAAAAATAATTAGTTTGTAATGTAGAACATATGAGAATATGATAACCATAGTCAATGATAATGCAGAACCTATGAAACATAAATGGTAAACTATGAAACACAAATGCTTGAAAAGTTATCTTTATATGTATGAAGAGAGTGATGTGATGCTTGAACAAAAGAATAATTAGTTTGTAATGCAGAATATATGAGAATATGATAACCAGAGTCAATGATAATGCAGAACCTATGAAACATAAATGGTAAACTATGAAACAAAAATGCTTGAACAGTTATCTTTATATGTATGAAGAGAGTGATGCTTGAACAAAAGATTATTTAGTTTTTGTATGTGTTATCTTTTTAATTTGTTGCATTTCAATTGAGATCATCTTTTCTAACAGTTTAGAGAGTTGCATCTATTTTGGAGTGAGCGACATAAGCAAATAGAGGAGTAAGAAGCACAAAAGTACAAACTATGCAAGGGAGTTAGAGTTTAAGAACATCTCATATCTCTTAAGCGTTTACAGCATTAACATTCTCATGCACAACAAAGTGAAAACCACACTCATATTTGAACTATGACACAATAGAAAGCTTACGAATGAAAAATAGTAAGAGTTTAACAAAGCTCACATATTTTTTCTATGAAGAACTCATTGACAAGCATAAATATTTGTGAATTGATGAAGCAAAAACCTATGAAAAAGATGAAAAAAAAAACTAATAAAAATAGAAACCTTAGTGACTGATAATGTAGAACCTATGAGAATAAGATATCCAGAGTGAATGACAATGCAGAAGCTATGAGAATAAGATAACTAGAATGAATGATAATGCAGAACCTATGAGAATAATATAAGCAGAGTGAATGATAATGTAGGACATATGAAACAGAAATGGTAAACCTGTAGACACCGAAAATTGGTCTAGGCCTACGAGTACCACATTCAACATAATTTTCTATTATCCATGGTCATGATTAATTAATGTTTATTATTTAATTACCTTTTCTAAACACATATTTCCTCTATTAATTAAATACCTCTTTTAATTAATTCATAATGACTTTATTCAACTTGATTAATTAAATAAGTCATAGTTATTTAATTATGTCACTAACTAATTAATTCCTCCTTCTTAATTAAATAATTTATTAATTAATTATCGCCTTTATCATATTTCAACTATAATTAAATATTTATTATTTAATTATTCATTTAATCCTTTTCAAACAGTCAATTAAATAAATTACATTATTTATTTTATTTAATCTCTCATTTTCGAATGTTGAATTAAATTAATGTTTCATTCATATTTAAATTATTTATGCCACATTCTTCTATCAATCAGTTGACTAATCATTCACTCACCTTCTGACTTGAGATCTGATTTCAATCCTCCAGTTATCTCCAGATTCAACATTTGATCGTCTCTGCAAGAAGACTCTCTGTCACAACTAGTCAGTTAACTAGTTCTAACTCATGTGCATGAATGTGTTTATTAATTAAATATCTTTATTTAATTAATTAATTCATGTTTGCATTCAAATGAATTATTCTTCGAGTTCTAACTTTGTCTTTGACATTCAAAGTCTATTTCTTCTATTTTCGAAGACTCTTAACTGAAGATTAAATTATTTATTTAATCTGGAACTCTTGTTCTTTCTATTTTTGAACAGTCTTGACACAAGATTAAGTTATTGTTCTAATTTAATCTTTATCTTGTATTTTTTCCTAACTCATGTTCTGACTGACACAGAACTCACATCACATGACATTCATCAATCTCATCTGTTGATCTCTCTTTTGAATTTGAGTCGATCGTTCGAAAATCCAAAATCTATAAAATGGCCTATCATTATCATTATTCCCCCTCCCGAAATCAATACTTTTGAGAAGAAACTTATCTTCGATATCTTTCCTAGACATTCAACACGGTTATGCTTGCATCAATACTAAAAATTTGAGGGAAAGAATACTGAAACAGCAAAATGGAGAAGGACAATCGAGATAATTCGAAGGAGTGGGCGCATAGTCGGTGAGATCTTTTCAATTATTTGTTTAGTTTCTTCATGTTCATTTACTCGTTCTTTGTTGTTTTTGATTTAGATTATTTGTTAGATTAGACTTGATCGTTTTAATCTGTGTAGCCATAGCATTAATCCCCAGAAAATCTACATCTTACATTTGGTGAACCCGACGTGAACATGCTTCAAATTCACGCAACATCTTTTTGTCTTTCCGTTTTTTATTTTGTAGGTTATCGTACGGCACACCGCATCTGCTTAAATAAACAACTCATATGTATTCATGAGCCACATCTACTACATACCATGACGCATCTGACATTCTGCAACATCCCGAACCACATCCGACTATCAACATTTCGCGTTGCGTCCCCGACTGTCAACACGAACCACATCCACCTGTCAACATCACACCGCATCTGTGGCTCGAAAAGCTGCATCTACCTGGTAATAGATTTTTTATTAACTTTGGTACATTCGCGTTTTTATTTTTCATTTTTTGTGTTATTTCATTTTTCGCTAATGTTTGTTTATAGCTGTGTTAAGGGGGATTAATTTAGTTTTTCTAAGAGAAGCATAGAAGACCAAAATAAAAACCAAAAACATATTTTCTATAGGATAAAAGCCGAAGACAAAAAAGGAACTACTAATCAGTTTGCATGCAAGACCTAATGACTTTGTTTATTTTATTTCGAAAGCTTTTTGTTTGGTAGATAAATAATTGTCATTTGGAATAAAAAGAATCAGTGTTTGCTTTGTCTGGTGCGAAAGCACATTTTGTAACCCTTTACAATTCGGTATATCGAAGTATCCTCTCCCCTTGCACAGTCATGCAATCCTGGGTGTAAGAGAAACACTTACTGGCTCTAGAACTTGGGCCTATCTTGGTGGGAAAAAGTACTCACCCCAAGACGACTCAAACCGGTAACACGCTTTAGCCAACGACTTCCACCCAGTATGTAAAAATGGATTTTTGGGGGAAACCCCAAAAATCACGCTCATTGTTCCAATGAGAAGGGCAGAATGGTCTCTCGCCGTACTAGATGGTGCCCCACAAACGGAATGCCCTTACTAAAAACCATGTTGTAGTTTTTCCAAAATCCTACCTATTTGTTGGTGCAGCAGGTTCGGACCTGTGAAGCCATCTAACATTCTTACGATTCATGTGTGGAGATGAGATGTATGCCATGGGAGTTTCATGGGTAAATTAGCTTGGTTTCCCCATATAAGTGAGTGTCATGGAGGGGAGTCAGTGGGGTCAAGCTACTAGTCATCCGCCTTGAATATGCGTAGCTAGATTTATCCAAGTAAGAACTCAGTAAATATTGTCCAAAAATCCTAGGTTGTAAATGTTCTCTGATTTTAACAAACCTATCACTACAAAACTGAAAACACATTTATTTATGTGCTTGTTTTTTTGTATTCGTCAAAAAACTTGATCAAACAAACGGAGTTAGTTGAAACAATCTTCAGAAAAACTGCAACTGTCAAAGTGAGTTGTAACTATCATTTTTAACACTGCATCTGTCTTAGAGAGTCGCAATTGTTAGGGTAAACGTCGCATGTGTCTGTCAACAAAGTCCACTTTTACACAGTTTAGATATTACGAGCCGCAACTGTCAAAATTTGAGTCGCATGTGTATATGCAAGCCGCATCTGTCAATCTAAAAGCCACATGTTTCTGTCAACAAGTTTAGGTTCATAGAGTCCATATTCTAAGTCGCATATGATCCGATGAGTCGCATTTGTCATAACGAAAATCGCATCTGTCGGAAATTCAAAATTACCTGTCAAAATTCGTAACCAGTTTTAGTCAAATCACAGCATGTGCATGCTAAACTACATCTGTCAAAAATAGAATTGCATCTGATACATGAACCGCATTTGATTGTCAACAGAAAACTTCGAAAGCCGCAAACTAAGTCTGAAACATTACTGTCTTTTTCACCTATGTTTCTAAAGATCAACCTTGGATAGAAACTGGAAAAAATTTGCTCAAAAACCTTGCATTATTAGGTGTCATATACGTCCTAGTCATAGTCATCCCAAGTTGCATGCATTTAGATACTTCCTAGGAAATTGCATAACATAGAATAGAACAAATTTTCGCGCCATTGGATACATTCATGTTTCGATTTGTCCTCATCATTGAACCTAGTCACTTTGGTCCTATTAGTGAATCTTTTCAGCTCAACAGTCTAGTTTGGAAAATTCACCTTGTCAATTGTCCTTGTCCTACAATTAGGTTCCTTGGTCAAACTCAAATCATTGCATGCATTTATTCCATAGGTGGTAGGTTATACCCATTTTAGAATCATTTACCATCATAGTCTACTCAATATTTTGCATATTGTTCATCCTACCATACGTCATCTTAGTTTACATCATTTTAGAAATCTTTAGCAACATCCTTCATTTTCAGAAAATCCAAAAAACATAGAAATAGGTCATATCAGTTTTTAGAAATAGTCTGCATTACCCCATTTTGAGAAAATTTTCATGCTCGAAACAAGGTCTCAAAAGAAACATAAAGCAATGTTGGACCCTAACGAATTTTTCAATCCTTTCGGAAATCAACCATCAGGAAGTGAGAGACCACACAAAGCTTTGCTTGAAAAACATGTAACTAGAGACACACATGGACAATTTTTTGTTGAAAACATAGACATCGTTGTACAAGATCCTGAGTTTGCATCCTTTATGGATGAGTGTTTTGAAAATGATCCCCAACGATATCTAGCAAAGTTTCTAGTAGAAGGTGCCACACTACCACCAACATTTGACATTCATGCGTTGAAAACACCATCTACTCAACCAACGTAAACTACAACGTCAAGTGTTTCTATTCCCCAAATTACCACAGCAATATCAACTAGCATACCTACTCAAACATCATCAATTGTAAGCACAATCCCTTTCAACCTAACACAAGGTTTACAATTTACTGTGGGAGCAACTTCATCAAACCCCTTTGGCACCAACACTACTGGTAAGAGATCCAAAGTTGGCATGAGGATTCCTATACAAAATCAGAACATTCAGACAGGAAATATTCCCAATCCAAATCAGAACATTCAGACAGGAAATATTCCCAATCTAAATCAAAACATTCAAACAGGAAATATTCCCAATCCAAATCAGAACATTCAGACAGGAAATATTCCAAATCCAAATTAGAACATTCTAATAGGATATATTCCCTCGCCAAATCACAACCCACCGCAGAACATGGCATTTCAGAACACCTACATTGATCCAAACAACGCAAACAACATGTCCTTGACACAAGTAGATGTTCTCCAAAACCAAATGCAAATGCTTCAACAACAAATGGACAACATGTCTATGTCAGGCAAACGAACTATCTCAGCGCAAGATCTATGTCCATGTCCTTTCGACAAAGCGCTTTACATGACACCTTTCCCCCATGGATACATTATACCAAATTTTCCTAAGTATAATGGGAGGAAGAATCCATTGGAACACATTAGAGAATTCTCAATGACATGCATGGACATATCATATGACCCCACATACTTGATGAGACTATTTTCGTGAACCCTTATCGGGATAGCACTAGAATGGTTCTCTAAATTACCATATGGCATACAATCCTAGGGTGAATTAGTTGAGAAGTTTGTCGAACACTTTGCCTTTAACATAGACAATGAAATAACCATAGCTACCTTGTGTCACACAACACAAGAAGACGGTGAAAATTTCACCACTTTCTTCCAGAGATGGAGAAGTCTAGCTAGTAGTTGTCCAGTTGAAATACCAGAAAAGCAAAAAGTCACGATATTCCTTGAAAACATCAATCCAAAACTAAGAAGTGACTTAAGGGTACATTGTTGTACTTCATTCCTAGACTTGGTACAAAAGGGCATCATCCTTGAAAAAGGCCTTATTGACAAAGGAGAAATTAAAGTACCAAGCAGAAACCCAATGGTTCAACATCAAAACGTTCCCAATGATAGAAATAAATTCTGGTCTAGAAACAAAAATGTTACAAATTATGGCATTGTTGATGCTAAAAACATACATACAAGACCAGTTATCACACTTAGAGGTTACAACCCCAATCAATACATGATGAATAATCTAGATCAAACAGCTAATTATGTCCAAAATTCATAGCAACAATGACCACAAAGGAGATTTCCTACATGTGAATTTACCCCTTTAGGGCAACCAATCGAGACAATTTTCAAAGAGTTGATTAAACATAATCTCATTAAACCTTTGGAACCAAGAGAGTATGATACTGGACAGTTTAAACCTTCATGGTGGGACAATAACGCCTATTGTGACTATCATCGAACAAAAGGACACAACATACAACAATGTCGACAACTCAAGAATATTATACAAGACTTTGTTGAAAACAGAACCATAGAGGTCAATGGGCAAAAAAATACCAAGAACAGTGATCATAAGGTCTTCACAGACCCATTACATGACCACACAAAAGGAAAAGCCTCCAGTTCGAGAACCAAGAATTCTCCATCAGCCAATTATGAAAATACCAAGTATGATTATGGAAAAGGAATGATCATAAATCACCTCCGACCTAGGAATGAACATGTCGACACCATCACCATTAAGAAGCATCCTGAATGTATCGTAAACACGCGTAGAACAAAGATAACTATTCCAGGTCCTTCTTTTGAGCCACCTACACAATCTTCCAAGTCTAAGTACAATCTCCTTGATCAACTGAGAAAAACCCCCACACATATAGCCATTTTGGAATTGTTGACTTTATCATCTGAGCATCAAGCCATTCTCGACAAAGCCTTACGGAACACGACTGTCCCTAGGGACTTATATGTCAATCATTTCGAAGAAATGGTAGGATATTTAACCAACTCCCATCACGCCACATTTTCCCAACATGATTACTCAACCGAAAACACTGGTCATAATGACCCATTACACCTTGAAGTCCTAGTCCATCAAACCAAAGTCAGACGAGTCTTGGTAGACGGAGGAGCAGGTTTGAACATGTGTACCCTAAAATTGGTTAAGGCATTAGGAATCTCAAAAGAATGCGTAGAAACCTTTAAGAGTATAGTCATCAAGGCTTACGATGATGAGGAAAGATCATCCAAGGGAGTTGTCACACTTCCTATCAGAATTGGCCCAGCAGTTATGAACACCAGCTTCCAAGTCTTGGATCTCACCCTTCCGTATAACCTGTTGCTAGGTAGACCTTGGATACACGCAATGAAAGTCATACCTTCCACGTATCACCAATGTCTTAAATTCCCATATAATGGCACCGAGATCATGATTGATGGTGATCCAGATCCTTTTCAATACTGTACAAGCCTAAGGGAAATTCCACAACGATAGGTACCCATTAATCAAGAAGCTTCATCATCCACTTTATCCCTATACATTGATCCATCACATCTTACTAATTCCATTTCATTCAAACCACCATCATCCACTCTTAAGGTCGAGATCCAAGACAAGGGTTGTGGAGAATAACACTTGAAGGCCTCCTATTGTGTTAGTCAATTGATTCCACCTAAGGCATATGGCTTACCCATGGCAGATAGAAGACAGTCAGTTGTCACTTTTCATGTTTCCCCTACAATGACATTGACCAAATGGGGAGAGTTAAGTGAAGAGGTTGTGGACCAAAGTGATATTACCTCTTGGTTATACCAGGAAGACAATGAATACCCCTCACCGTCTATTCAAATAGCTAAGGATCAATATGGAAAAGGTTTTAGGATAATGCAAAGCGAAGGCTATGAAAGACATAGTGGGTTCGGACTACATCAAAATGGAAGGACGAAACCGATCATTGTCTCACCACGACCGAAATACCTAGGGCTAGGGTTTCAACCGCTTAGAATTGGTTTTCCTAGTACTTCATCACCATTTCAAGAGTAAGTGAGTGCTTATGCAGACATTGAGATATCTCACGAACCACTTCCCCCAGTTTATGATGAATCTCCCGACTCAAGTGATTGTGAATGGGATTCTCTTTCCTCTACCAATACCATGAACCTAGATAATCTATTTGGAGAGTTGGACCTAATGATAAAACCCGTACCAAAGCCATCTAGTCCCCGTCATAAGAAGTCCTTGTCCAAAGAAGAATGGCTTAAGCACTATTATTGGGAAACCCTTGATCATGCATCTTGGGCACCTGACAAACCATCTTCTAACAACCTAGCCCTTACAATAGTCCCACATCAGAGTTTACCTACCCCTAGGAAAAAGAACAAAAAGGAGTTAGTCCAAAAATTTTGTGACCATGTCAACCATTCTATACTCACCTTGTCAACTTCCACCTTTGATAAATCCGATGATGACATGCCCCTCATATATCTTGAACTTATCGACTGGGATCAACAAGGTACACCCATCTTAGACACATTCGAGAACGACGAAGCATTAGCTGAGCATGGGACTTCGAGAAGGCATACCTAGAGGGGATCATAAAGCTGGTTTTACCATAGACTTGGATGACAGCATATTTTGGGGAGTCTATTTACACCTCTAGTCGCAAAAATGAGAAAAAAAAAAGATGAAATGAGAAAAATGACGAGTCCTTAGGTGAAAACCAAAATGCGCCTTTGGACCAAGAAATAGTCAAAATAAAGGACGTATTCAAGGGCGAAAACCTCTCTGAGGCACCCAAGGATAGAGGTTTAAATATTCTCCCTGTTGAATAGGAAAAGTCACCGATGCTAGTAGAAGAGTCTGTTGAAGTCAACATAAATACAAAAGAAAACCCTCGGATGGTATATTTTGCAGCTTCTTTAACAAAGACAGAACAACCTGAGTTTTGGGACTTCATTGCAAAGAGACAGATAAACTTTGCATGGTCATATGTTGGCATGCCTGGGATGGATCCAGACCTAATATTGCACCATCTACCACTACAGCCAAGTATTAAGCCAATCAAACAGAAGTTAAGGAAAATGCATCCACAAATTGCCTTATTGGTCAAAGTAGAACTTAAGAAACTCTTGGATGTAGGATTCATAAGGACCATAGACTATGCAGACTGGATATCAAATCTTGTGCTAGTGACTAAACCAACTGGGGGCATCCGCATTTGCACAAAATTTAGAGACATCAACAAGGCATGTCCTAAGGATGACTTCCCTTTGTCGAACATAGACATGATAGTAGATCTTACAACAGGATACAAGATGCTATCCCTTATGGATGGTTTCTCTAGGTATAACCAAATCAAAATCGTAGCTGAAGACCAACACAAAACAGCTTTCACATGTCCATGGGGCAAATACTGTTGGAATGTTATGCCTTTTGGGCTTAAGAACGCAGGAGCTACCTATCAACGGGCAATGACTACTATTTTCCATGACTTTATACATACTCTCATGGAAGATTATGTAGATGACATTATAGCTAAATCAAAAACAAGGGCAGATCACTTGAAGGTTCTAGACAAGATATTCTAGAGGCTAGAGAATTACAACGTTAGACTAAATCTGAAGAAATGTGTCTTTGGAGTGAAATCAGGGAAACTTCTAGGGTATATCATTTCTAGAAGAGGCATTGAGGTCGATCCAGAGAAGGTAAGAGCTATTGTAGAAATGCCTCCTCCAGTCAGCATTGGTCAACTAAGAACACTACAGGGAAGATTACAGTCTATCAGGCGTTTCATAGTATAATTGGTATTCAAAATACACCCATTTCAACATCTACTCAAGAAAGGAGTACCATTTGTGTGGACACTTAAATGTTAGGAAGCTTTCCAACAAATCAAGAATTATTTGCTCACTCCACCTGTCTTAATGCCACCTACAGATGGAAAACTGTTGATACTATACATTTCAGCAACTCAGTCGGCATTAGGAGCTCTTCTTGCACAAAATGATGATTAAGGTCATGAAAGAGCAGTCTACTACATCAGTTGTACCTTGGTGGGATATGAATTAAATTACAGCAACATAGAACGTGTCTGTCTTATGGTAGTCTTTGCTACTTAGAAACTTTGACACTATATGTTAAATCATCAAACAATGTTGGTTGCAAAGATTGATCCCCTCAAGTATCTCCTAAGTAAAGCAACATTAATAGGCCGATTGGTTAAATGGGTTATGATACTTAGTGAGTATGACATCCAATATGTGGAGAGGAAGGCTATAAAAGGATAGGTGATTACAGATCAGTTAGCGGATGCACCTATGAAGGTAGACCATCCTTTAGTGGTAGATTTTCTTGATGAACTTCTCTTCAACATTGACATTAGCACCGAATTTAATTATACTTTGACTAGTCACATACAAATTATGGTTCAGGAGTAGGTATCCTATTTGTTACACCTCAGGGCGATACTATTCCTAAATCATTTAGGATTGCTTTCCCTTGCACCAACAACATAGCAGAGTATGAAGCCTTAGTGACAGGACTAAGAATGGCAGCACAATGGAAGATTAAGAGTCTACATGTTTTTGGCGATTCTCGGCTAGTAATCTGGCAAGTAAATGATGATTATGAGACTAAGGATGAGAAACTTGCCCCCTACAAGCGCATGGCCGACAGTTTCAAGTAGTAATTTGATGACATTACCTTTCAACAAATACCACGTATTCAAAATAGGGTTGCAGATGCTATGGAAACCGTGGGTTCCTTATTAGATATTCCGAGTAACATGCCTAAGTTTGAGTTTTTGGTTGAACAGTTGTTGGTCCCTGCCTATGATGTCCCCGATACTGCGATGGTGTGTATGATTGTTGGTCCTACTTCCCCTTGGCACAAAGATGTATTCAACTATCTAAATGACAAAACCTTACTTAGACTTGTCAAATAACCAACATAGAACCTTTATCCGTAAGTTAGCTAAATACACCATCATCAAAGATACCCTGTATAGACGTACCTTAGATAATGCCCTAATGAGATGTCTCGATGTTGAAGAAGCACAAAAAACTTTGCGAGCGATGCACAAGGGTATATGTGAATCCCATTCGAGTGGTCCTACTTTAGCCCATAAGATTATGAGAGTAGGTTATTATTGGCCTCCAATGGAGAAAGACTCATATATCTTTGTAAAGAAATGTAGACAGTGTCAAATACATAGAGATTTGATAAGAGCACCAACACAGGAGCTTCGTTTGATTACATCACCATGGCCTTTTGCCCAATGGGAACTTGACCTCATAGGTAAGATACACCCTCCATCATCTAACAGCCATAAATTCATCATAACCACCACCGAATACTTCACCAAATGGATTGAAGCTATTCCCATGACCTACATCACTGGCATGGAAATATCCAAGTTTATCCTAAACTATATCATTTGTCGGTATGGTGTACCCCAATCCATTATCACAGACAATGGTTTCCCATTCAAAAACCAAGAAGTATTCCATTTATGAAGAGTTCCATATCAGACATGATTTTTCCACCCTGTATTACCCACAAGGTAATGGCCAAGCCAAGGCATCTAATAAAACCATTGTTAGAATCCTAAAAAAGACTGTCAATGACGTTGGTCGTGATTGGCACCTACAGCTTAATCCTGCCTTATGGGTTTACCGCACAAGCATCCGTACTCCCACTGCCATCACTCCATACTCCCTAGTATTCGGATCTGAAGCTATCTTACCTATTGAGGTTGAAATTCCTTCCCTGAGGGTATCCTTGAAGGGTCACATTGACGATGAAGAATACCATGTATCCAGATTACAAGAGCTAGAGTTACTGGATGAATGAAGACAAAAAGCACTAGATCATTTGCAAGCATATCATAATCGTCTTCGTCGTAGCTATAATAGGAAAGTTCTAAATAGACACTTTGACATTGGTGACCTGGTTTTAATGGAGAATCCCAAGAATCAAGCTGAACAAGAAAAATCAGGTAAGTTTGAACCTAACTAGTTGGGGCCCTATATAGTCACAAAAGCTTTTGGATCAGGAGTGTACCAACTCTCTACTCCTAAAGGAGAGCCACTTTTGTCACCTATCAATAACCTTCATTTGAAGAGGTTCTATGCGTAGCTTCTGAGAATCTGTGTCTTAATCTAGAAAAAACACAAAAATGGTTACCTTGATGAGAACTTGGCAAATAGGTGTCTTTGTAACACCAAAAAAATGAGAAAATCAAAATAGTAAAGAGAAATAATCCGTCCAATAGTGAAAATTGCTTCGATGGTGCTATGGATAATTACCATGGTGAAAACCTGGCAAACAAGCGCCATGTGTAGTCAAACTCACTCTTTCGTCTACCATCATTCCAATCAAACTTTTTCACCATCCTTCATAATAAATGTTTGTCCTATCCATTGCTATGGAACGATTGACATCAAAGTCCATTCCATCACATTCCCCACTCCATCTCGCAAGTCTTATTCCTGACTAGAGGCAAATCCTTTTTTTGTGCCATGAGGACCTTGTACATAGCGTTATACCATCGAAAATGTCCTGAAAAATCCTAAAAACATTAGAAAACTTCAAAAATCCAAAAAAAAAATCAAAACATGTCAAAAAATACCAAAAACAGAGTCGAGTCAATCATGTTAAGTCAGTCGTAGACATAGTCAAACTACGTTGCCTCTATGACTAGGACGTAGGCAAGGCCATCAATCGATGTGCCCCCGAGGCATTAGGTCTGTCTATCTAGGTTTGTCATGTATCACACACATTAAAATCATGACTCTTTGTACATTCAAAGTCATTGGTCGTGTCGAACTACAAGGTCTCTGTGTGTACAACGTAGGCAAGGCTAATCAATCGATGAGCCCCCGAGACCGCACTAGGTCATTCCAATAGAGTTTATCACATTCACTATCACACACGTTGCATATCATCAACTTAAGTACATATCTTCAGTTAGTTATGTTAGTTAAAGTTCTGTCGAACTACGAGGTCTCTGCGTGTACAACATAGGCAAGGCTAATCAATCAATGAGCCCCCGAGGCCGCATTAGGTCAGTCCTTTAGGGTATCATCTCATGTCATACACTATCCACACATACACACACATTTTAATCAGTCAAGGAATCAAAACAAGTCATACATCAACAAGGAAAATATCTCAAAGTCATCAAGTCAATATCAAACAGATTGTTAGAATGATCAACTTACGTCTTAAGCAAGATATGTCTTTCTTGTCCACAGACGTTGTCAAATTTTCATAGCCTCATGTAGCTTGTTGCATCAATGTCATCAGGCTCCAACATCTTATACGACACGTGTCTTTTCTGAAACCAGGCTTTGTCATGCCTTATACAGATAGTCACCAAGTCGAAACCAGACTCAGCGTCTTATGCGGTATGTGTCATCACTCACATTACGCTATGTCAAACATCAAACAATCAAACAATCCTACAAGATCAAGTTTTGGCGAATACTTTTATTTGGCTTTATGACTTTATATCTTATTTTGTCTTATCTTTTTATCGATTTGTGAATAAGTCCGGTTACTAACTTTCTCAAGGATGTCCCTTGAACGATTTAGAGAAGCAAGGATGTCTCGAGACTCTTTTTCTTTGACTGTTGTCTGTCAACTATCTTTTTAACTTTGGTTTTTGAGTCATGTTACTAGTTTCCTTAAAGATGTCCTATCAAGGATTTAGAGGAGCAATGACGTCTCATGACCTGTCTTTCATTTGTTTGTTGTTTGTGGTTTGTCAAGACAAAATGACTGGGGTAATCTTATCCTTAGTATGAGTTAAGACACTCCTTGTCTACGACTATCTATTTTTCGTGGATGGATGACTTTGTACACTATGGTCTATCTCATATCATGGTGTGTACTATCCATTTGTGTCAGTCCCGCCCAATGATAATAAAAAAAATGCAAAGCTTAGTATATATATGGCAAAATATCGAAGATTATATATTTTTCAATCAACCTCCTTCTTTGCTTCTTACTAACATTTTGAATTATCCATGCTAACATTTCTTCTTTTCTGCATCTTCACCACCATTATCTATCCATTTCAAGAGCACACTCATGTTCTTTGAACCCACCTGTTCTCTCGAGGGGGCATTCCAATACCTCCTCGTCATCCTTCCTCACCTTACTTTCACTGGGGCATATCTTTTTTTTTCAATTTCTTTGACACAACGTCAAAACAACATTGTATCAAAGAGGGGCAAACTGTAGACACCGAAAATTGGTCTAGGCCTGTGAGTACCACATTCGACATAATTTTCTATTATCCATGGTCATGATTAAATAATGTTTATTATTTAATTACCTTTTCTAAACACATATTTCCTCTATTAATTAAATACCTCTTTTAATTAATTCATAATGACTTTATTCAACTTGATTAATTAAATAAGTCATAGTTATTTAATTATGTCGCTAACTAATTAATTCCTCCTTCTTAATTAAATAATTTATTATTTAATTATCGCCTTATCATATTTCAACTATAATTAAATATTTATTATTTAATTATTCATTTAATCATTTTCAAACAGTCAATTAAATAAATTACATTATTTATTTTATTTTATCTCTCATTTTCGAATGTTGAATTAAATTAAGGTTTAATTCATATTTAAATTATTTATGTCACATTCTTCTATCAATCAGTTGACTAATCATTCACTCACCTTCAGACTCGAGATCTATTTTTAATCCTCCAGTTATCTCTGGATTCAACATCTGATCGTCTCTGTGAGAAGACTCTTTGTCACAACTAGTCAGTTAACTAGTTCTAACTCATATGCATGAATGTGTTTATTAATTAAATATCTTTATTTTATTAATTAATTCATGTTTGCATTCAAATGAATTATTCTTCGATTTCTAACTTTGTCTTTGACATTCAAAGTTTATTTCTTCTATTTTTGAAGACTCTTAACTGAAGATTAAATTGTTTATTTAATCCGGAACTCTTGTTTTTTCTATTTTCGAACAGTCTTGACACAAGACTAAGTTATTGTTCTAATTTAATCTTTATCTTGCATTCTTTCCTAACTCATGTTCTGACTGACACATAACTCACATCGCATAACATTCATCAATCTCATCCGTCGATCTCTCTTTTGAATTTGAACCGATCATTCGAAAACCCAAAATCTATAAAATGGCCTATCATTATCATTATTCCCCCTCCCGAAATTAATACTTTTGAGAAGAAACTTATCTTCGATATTTTTCTTAGACATTCAACACGGTTATGCTTGCATCAATACTAAAATAGCAAAATGGAGAAGGACAATCGAGATAATTCGAAGGAGTGGATGCATATTCGGTGAGATCTTTTCAATTATTTGTTTAGTTTCTTCTTGTTCATTTACTCGTTCTTTGTTGTTTTTTTATTTAGATTATTTGTTAGATTAGACTTGATCGTTTTAATCTGTGCAGCCATAGCATTAATCCCCATAAAATCTACGTCTTACAAAACCATGACCAATATAAACGATAATGCAGAACCTATGAGACCATGATAAGCATAGTGAATGATAATGCATAACCTATGAGACTACGATAAGCAGAGTGAATGATAATGCAAAACCTATGAAACAAAAATGCTAAACTATGAGTGTACTATATGCAATATAAACCCTACTAAAATAGAAAGGGTAAACTATGACTATAACATTTTCAATATAAACCCTAGGGAAACAAAGATGGTAGACTATGACTATAATATTTGCAGTATAAACCCTAAAGAAACCAAAATGGTAAACTATGACTGTAATATTTGCAATATAAACCTTTAGGAAACAAAATTGATAAATTGTGATTGTAATATTTGTAATATAAACCCTAGGGAATGTATATGCTAACGAATGACTGTATTATTTGCAAAATAAACCCTAGGGGATGTATATGCTAACGAATGACTGTATTATTTGTAAAATAAACCTTAGGGAAAATTATAAATGGTAAACCATGATTTTAATATTTGCATTATAAACCCTATGGAACACATATACTAACCTATGATTGCAATATTAGCAATATAAACCCTAGCGATACATAAAGAAACACCTATGACTGTAATATTTGCAATATAAACCCTAGGGAAACGTAAATAAAAACTTATGACTGTAATGGTTGTAATGAAGATCAATATAAAGCTTAGAAATGGAAAACAATAATGGTTGTAATGAAGAACAATATAAAGTAAACGAATGGAAAAGTGTGAAAGGAAAACCTAAAACAATATGGATGTTGGTGCACTAGAATTTGAGTTGTTGCCTCCCCTTGATGTTAACTCGTTAAATTATGTGCTTGTCACTCCTTTTCTTATGTCGCTCATTGCATAATAAGTGAATACTTGTTGGTTTTCATGGCTATTTGAATTGGGAATTATTTGAATTTGATTGATGCTTGTTTGGTGGGGTGAAATAAATTGTTGTCCTATTTTCAATTCGAATTATGTTTCGTATGAATTGTAGATTTTATTGATTTCGGCCATTAATTTTTGACTTGATTGGTTTGGTGGATTGTTTGAAATTGTTTCCATGTTTTGTTTTTGAATAATGGCGGCCTTATATGACTGTTAAATGGATGTAGGTGGGATATTTGTATTTGGCTCCAATACGTGTGCACCCTACTTAGCAAGATGGGACAGATTGAAGCTGATACATGTTGTAGGTCTCATGGTTGATGGGACATGCGAATGCATTTGTGTGTTGGTTTGGTTATGCTACGATGAGAAACATTGTTGCAATGGGTTTGCCAGTTGGTCAAAGTTGGGTCGGATGGGTTTGAATGCTGTTGACTTGGCACCTTGTTTATGTCGTGTAGTTGTGATTAGTTGTGATTAATGTGAAAGTGACGTCTGCATTAGTGCGACAATTGGGTTTACCAGTTTACGAGGAAGGGCATATGTCTTAATGTTTGGGTTGTTTAAATTCCATGTCGGAATGCTACTTATTATATGTCAGATACAAGTTGGATACACTTCATCATGTTTCACTGTCAACGTGCACTTGTTTTGTTTTGAAATGAATGCTATTAAGTGTGCATTTTAAATTTGATTTATGTTTGATGTCATCGTGCCTATTTATGAATGAATTTTTTTTTAAAGTTGTGAAGGACCGGCGTATAGGTGTGGACCCCAACAAGCGCATGTACCATCACACGTTAAGGGCCCCGCTTACATATTGGCTCCTCTCCCCTTGTTTGGGCATGCTTTTATACCACCCGGCCCCTGGGCAAAACATTGCAATTAAAATTTTTAAAATATATTTATGCTGATGTATATTTGACACGTGTAGATAACTGCTTAGTCTGACCAAGTGTGTGATGGAGACATTTTCTGATTGGACAGAAGGAGCAAGGGAAACCTTGTCTTCTATGGAGTGTTGCCACTAACACTCCAAATCGCTGACCGAGTATTCTCGGCAACTGTCTCTGAACTAACGGACGGCAATAGCAGGAATTCGAACTGTCGTACTGTCCTCAATCCCTTCAATGCCGGAAAAGTTTTGTCTCGAATATTCAAAGACTTTGGAATTTTAGGGTTCTGTTTCAAATTCTCTACATATCGACTTCAGGAGCGCCCAACTCTGTTGTAGAAGCATCTGTTCAGAGGTAGTTTCAATCAGGTATGGTTTTCTGTTGCAATTGACTTCGTTTTCACCGCAAATAACTCCAATTGAGTTCAGCATGCTCTGTATTTTAGAATGTTAGGGACGGTGAAGTTGTTTGATCTTCCATTGTAAATTGAGGGGACTATGAAAGATACACATGCGTTTAAATCTGCTATAGGCCGGATTAACCTAAAATAAGACCGTTTCTATGAGTTTAATTTCAAAATCGTTTTTTTAGAGTTTGTATTGTTTTTGTGTATGGTTTTATGCAGTTCGCTGTTTGAACTTTTGTATGCGAGATTATTATGAGTGCACATGTTTTTGTAATCTTGCTTGCTTGATATCGGTATATAGCGATTGATCCTCTTCGTGAATTTTAGTTTAGGTTAAATCTGAAATTCTTTTGTATTAGGTTCTCTTTTTTTGTAAAAGCGCTTTGTGAAATGCGATCTTTTAGATATTTTTAATAGCTATCATATATTTACAGAGGCGTATAATATCAAATAATATATTCCGTGTATGAAAAATAAGATGCCTTGGAAATTTGAGATTCAATTTTTATGTGGTTTTATTGCAGATTCTTCTATTTAGTGGTTCATTTTTAAAGTAGCGTTATTTAAACCGTACTACGCTATGGTCTAAAGTAGAAAAGATGCCGGTCGGTTTTGGAGCTTTCTTTGTCAGAATTTTGTTATAGAATCTTGTGTCCTTCAAATTCTTTTTTAAAGCGTTATAGTCTTCTAAAGTTTTATTTCTGTAGCACTTGTGCTCATTAATATGATGGGTGATTTTTCTCATGGAACACCTAAATTAAAGGGTTTCCTAGGGTTTTGGTTGAATTTGTGACTTGCATTTTTCTTGTAAACTGCCGTGTAGACAATGATCTTAGGAACAATTACACAGATATTTGCACTTATAAACCTAGCATATAAATCTTTCTCTGAGAATTTTATTTTAAAACTGAACACCCATCGAAACAATACTTATACAAGCAATCGTCAAACAGGTTAAATACGCTTTGATAGGAGACAGACTACTATGGCCTAAGAGATATAAAGAGCCATTATATCTTATCTCATTTTTCTGTAGAAGCTATGGTTGAGGATTTGAGTTCAAAAGCCGGGAATTCACGGACCCAGCCCTTGCTGACAAAGGAGCACGGGAGCCGCAAGTTTGGTGAGGTTGCAGGTGGTGCCACTGCCGAATGTGCAACTGTTGTTTGTTGCCCCTGTGCTTTGTTGAATTTGGCTGTTCTTGCCTTTGTGAAATTGCCTGCAGGTCTCTGCAAAAAGGCATGGAGAAGAGTAAAAAGAAAGCGGAGAAAGAAGAGCAAAGCAGTGCAAGGGAAGGACGATGCAAACGAAGACTATGACATGAATTATTCTTCTGGGACATCTTCTCAGGATGAATTGTTGACTCCATGATACAGCACAAATGCTCTGGCCACTGATCAGACTTCTGGCAGTACTGAAAAAGTTTGGGAGGAGGTTGTAGGAAAGAGTTATGTGGGGTTTTGGAGGAATCTTTCTAATAGGGAGCAGACACCCTGACTCTGGTTCAGAAGGTTCCATCAAAGAGAAAACAGTGTTCAAAACAGATTGTCCTAGAGGTCTTCTTACTGACAAGTATTTTATAATGATGATGACGAAAACACTTCTTTCAGAAATTCTGATGATTTGTTGATTCCTGATAGGAGGGACTATTCTTTGAATGTGGAGGCAGAGGTTTGTGTTAAGACTACTTCCCTTCTGATTTATTGACATGTAGAAATGTGTAAAATAGATTAATTGAGTTTTAGATAGAGTATAGCTGATATTCAAGAGCTCTTAAGATGTTATATTCTAGTATTATGGTTTGGAATCTCGGATAGATACTGGTGCATGGAATTGATGCCTATATGGAGGTAAATCCTGAGTGAAGGTGGCTTTTTGTATTACTATCATGTTGAGCAATCAATCTGTATATTTCCAAAGGAATGCTTTCTGTGAAATTTTGGAGTCAGATTCAGTACTCATAGTTGCAGTTTTCTTCGCCATACTTGAATGGATATAATTGTCTCTGTTTTTTGTATCTTTTATGTGCATGTGATTTGAGTCATCCAAACAAAATGGCTTAAATCCATGATCTGTCAGTAGTTTGTAGAATCTTTCGATAGAGGTTGATATTTGGTGTTTGTATAAACTTTGGACATAGCATAGAGGTGAAGTTCATGGGGCGTGTATTATATTTTACTATTTTAGCTGTCAGTGCATATATTGAAATCTAAAGTAAATCTCGTATAAAAATGGATTACGGAGATTTTAAATTTCAGTCCCTTTTAACCAATGGGATTCCAAGCCCTAATTGTATAGTTGATTTATCTCTGTTGTAGCATGTAAGTATCATCGCCATATATGAACATAGGTTTCCATTCTAGAAGGATTAGTTGTCTTTAACAAAGACTACATAGTCCAGCTTGACAACATTTTTCAAAATAATCTGCTACCCCTGATTTTGATATCCTAGGAGATGTTTTGCTTATCTTTAACAATATACTTTTTCACAATTTTTTTTATAAATCGTAATGTTGAAATGTCACATCAGCTAGAACTTTCATCTAATATTTTCTGAATGGCTTCCACTTTTAGATTCATAACTATTTAAAGGAAAGCATTGACATAGTCATATTCCTTGTAAAGATCCATGGTTCAAGGAGATTTCAGAGCCCCTTATGTTGCTAGTATTGCTCTCTCTGTTGATTAGTTACCAAACAAAGACCTAGGAGAGATTGAATAATAATAGCCAATGGATTACAAGAATATACCCTTTCGGTGTGCTTCGGTCATGAACATGGCTATTTGACCAGGGCCTGTTCTGCACATAAGCACAAGAACATAGAAGCTGCCCAAAGAGATCAGTGGCGAGGAACAAATGCCCAATCGCAAAGGCGCAAAGTCTTATAAATTGAAAATAAATTACATGGGGCATATGCACAGAAAGGGCAGCCTCATCCAACACAAAAATAGCAGCTCAAAATTAAAAACTCTTCTCACATTCTGGTCTTACAGGAAGACAACGAAGTGGAAGACATTAAAATTGAAAGGCCAAAGAATTCATTAAAATCTATACTAAACAAGCTTAGAACCAAAGAAACAAATGCTCCTGCTTAATCAGGAAAGCTCCTGCTTAAAGACCGATGTAATATCCCCAACTCAAACCATGAGGATTAACAGCATATTGGTTGTCCTTTCCTTGGTTTACTCAAAGAGAAAGAGAACTTAAAGCATTATTGGGTAAGTATTGGAGTCTTGGCTTGTTTTTAATTCTATTCTTAAGTTGTGTGTACGTCTTTTTATGTAATTTATTTAAATTCATGACACATTTTTTTAGGCAATTTAAGTGATTCCTAGCCAAAAGACTTAGGTTGTCCCATTTTTATGTACTTTAAGTGACTTTTTAAAAGCATGTGACAAAAGGCAAAAGGGGGCATAAGGTTTCAAGGAGCTTATTGGATTGATTTTTAGGTTTTTAATGTGGAGTTTTGGATTAAGAGGTGGTGATTGAAGGGCTGAGATTTAATTCATCTCTTTGGGAGTTATTATATAACTCTCTAGAGTTCTTTTAGAGATGATTATGTTCTAAGTTTTTTGTTTATTGTTGTTGCAACTTGGGCTTAAGTTTTGAAACCCTTGAGTATCGTTGGTTTTGGAGAGACATACGAGCTCCCCTTAGTCAAAAGAGTGTGTTTTGGTGGAAGAGCTTTGGTTGGTGAAACCCTTGTACATCATCTTTTCTGGGCTGCAATTGTTTACAAGGTTTGGAGGTCGATTTAGAGGTGAAGGTTTAGATTTGGTTCAACTATGGCATGATGTCTTCACATTTCTGAGCATTCTTGAGGACGGCAACAAAAGTGCAAGTAAATCAGACCTAGGGCTACCTTGTCTTGGGAGTTAGATGCCATATTTGTGGGCGGTTAGAGTTTGAACAAAGACTGAGATATGTTGTATCTAAAATCCACATACTTTATTCTTCTTTATCTCAAAAAAAAAAAAAACCATTTTGTTTCATTTTTGGAATTTCTAGGTAGAAATAAGAGGATTCTCTATACTTTTCCTAAGTTCAATAATATTAAAAAAGTTATTTCTTTTACCAAAAAAAATCAAATCATTAATCTGATTGTAAATTCGAGTTTGTTGTTGAAATTTTTATATGCAAATTAAGTTTCAGATTTTTCTATGCCCTAATTTTGAAAATATTATTATTTTTCTATTCTCCTTATTTAGAAATATTACAACTGACCAAATGATTTACACTGTTACACATAAACAGCTGATGCTTCAAAAACAATGACCAAGTCCAGAACTTCTTAAGGAAGACAAAGTCTAAGCTCAAATTTAAAGCTTTGAGTTTCCAGCCCAAGTTCTATGTTGAAAAATGAAAGCCAATTTCAAAAGTCTCAGCTAAAAAAATAAAACCAGTATTTCATAGGGATGCACCCCCGATAGTCTGGGTGATGTCCCTAATGTCCCAGACATCCCAGGAACTTGGCGACTTCGAGACAACATCCCCCTTTCAGAACCGGATATCCTGCTCCATTTGGTGCATTAAAATAAAAATTTAATTTATAAGGAAATAAGCTAAGTTATCGGTTCGGGTTCGGGGATCGGTGTGGGTATGAGAACCCGATACATGGGTACGTGAATTTTTTTTAAGGGTTTGGGTACGCATAGGTATGTGTGTGTGTATATATATATGTATACAAAAAAATAAGAGAAATATATAGAATTGTAAAACTAAATTATTTCATAGTATGATACTTAATCATTGATCAATGCCAAATGCCAAAGATAAATATTAAATGCCAATTGATAGTTGTATTTGATTTGAAAGCAAATTGGGTACAAAATGGCATCCTCATGTGGAATGTGCTGATGTTGATATTCTTAAACAAAATGAAAATAGAAAATTGTTTTTGTAAAAATGAAAGTAAATACTACATTAATATATTTTACAAATTTACATCTTCCTCTTTCCCATGAAAATGAGGTGCGCTATGGAGTTTTGTATGGTTTCAAAAGCCTTAAATGTGATATTATAGATGAAGACTTGTAGGCAAACTATGGAAACTTGGACTTGGAGAGTACCTAGAAAATCAATTAAATTCAATGGGAGTTTGAGGGCAATGTCTCCAATGGGGTCGAAGGGCAGTGCCCCTTATGGGGGTCTAGGGGCAATGCCCCAAGTGGGGTCGAAGGGCAATGCCCCTCTTGGGGGTCTGGGAGCAGCACCCCTCGTGGGGTCCGGGGGGTAGCGCCCCTGGCGCGCTCCCTGTCGCGGTATAGGACAGGGTCGAGGGGCAGCGCCCCCGCCACAAGCACCAATTTAAGACTTCTAAAACCATACAAAACTCCATGGCGCACCTCATTTTCATGATTTTTTGAGTGGCAAAAAATAATGCTGACATAGCCCAATTTAAGACCTTCAAAACCATACAAACCATAAAAAATAAGAGAGGTTAAAATGAAATGTATGTGTTTGAAGGGCCTCATATTGGGCCATTTTAGGGTTAGGAGACAAAATAATATTTAAAAAATTGTATTTTATTTAAGTTTGGGCCCACTTTTTAAGTGTTGGGCCATGGGTTCTTCCAGGTACGTCCGGGTACGTGGCTGGTACTCCTGGGTCCATGAACCATTTGGTTGGGTTTGCCCTGGATACGCACAGGGCTGGGTGCACACCCTATGCATACCCAAGGCATACCCACAGGCGAACCCGTACCAGGTTCGTACCCAGACCGAGTTTGAGGCCTGTGGGTGCGAACCCGGTAACATAAGAAATAAGTAATAGAAATCTCTAAAAAGGCAAAATAGGGAGGATATTCATTGCATCAATTTTTTAAGATTTCAGCTGGTTTTAGCTCGTTTAAGTTACATAAATTTTAAATAGCCATCCCCCGCCATCTCCAAAAGCTGGCATAATTTATATTCTCCCATCCTGTAAAAATTCTGAGGGAAACGCTAGAAAGCTTGGAGAGGACAGAACAAATATGGGTAGTCTTGGGTTCGGAAAAAACACTTACTTGAATCCTTGGGGAGTGTCCTACCGATAGCTTTAGAATGGTCACTACCAATGTTGGATAGAAGGCTAATCTACTTGACAGGCTATTGCCACGTTCAAATTTGGCCGATTTAGATGCTGATAGTTTCTTGGATTCTTGTAGACTTTTCTGTGGATTTGCTCAAAGTTGGCAGTTGAAAACTGTTTGGAACAACCCGTACTAGCATCGGAACATTGCTGCTATTGATATGCAGATTTTTATATTGTAATTTTTGACACTAATTTTGACCTTATTCAAAAAAGTAATAAACAAACACATCTCAATGGATAATAGAGAGATGTTGTTCACTTCTAGACATACGATTGAATGAATACATAGAATGAGTTACTTGGATCCAATGTTGTAGATGTTCTAAAGTTGTACATCTTGATGTCTATCAATGCCTGCGAAGTGTAGAAAGAGATGATCTTTGCTCTGGGCGTGGAAATAATCATGATATTCCTGTTGGCATATCTGGTTCATACTAAGGCGAAGAGAACACATTTTAAATTTTTGCACTATCAAAGATTAAGTTAAACTACTGTTTGCGGATCACTTGCTGGAGTGTATTACCATGAGATGGCTGAAAGTAGGACAAACAACTGTTTGTGGGTCATATGAAAATTGAAACAGAAAGTCTACCTCCTGGTGCAAATTGTTTAGGAGGAGCCCTTGCTGGGTGACCAAAAAGGGTCATTTTGAGTCAACACAATCTCTTATCTATCCTTTTTAAAGAGAAACCTTAGATGGAAGTAAGTTTTTGAAAAATCTGTGAACATTTGTTGTCGAATGATTGTCTCATCTTAAAGTTCAGCAAACAGATTGACTGGTAATTCTTGAATAACTACTTATTTTCTTTAGGGAAATTGATGAAGTCAAATTGATGATGGGAGAGATCAATACATTTTTAATAAAGGATAAAGGTAGGGTTTTCAAAGGACCCCTAACCCTTTTCTTACAATGCAGGAGAGAGCAATATTTTTGTATGTAGTGGCGATATTGGAAATTTCCTAGACATTAAGCTCCAACAGAAATCGGAATTTAAAGTTCAAATCCATCTGTACATGTATTCTTCAAGCATGGGAGTGAATTTTTGGAGTAAGTGAATCCCAATAAAAAAATATTTGAGAATTTTGAAGTAAGTGAATTTCAATTTAAAATATTTGCAAATTTAAAAGATTCACTCTTATTGTTTGGTTGTTATTATAAATCATATGGCTCTGATATATAATTTCTCTTAGAAGAATGGCAATGCCTGGATTTGCCAAGTTTCACAACATTGTCTCAATTGTAAAATAAAAGCATATAGAATACCCTTCAAATTATGTTTGCGTAAAATGGAAATTCTGATCACATGATTATAAGCAAGATCGTCAATTTTAGATTTTATACGTTCTTTAGACTTTCAGCTAATTGACAGCTGACGGTAATTACATCGCCATAGAATATTGAAACTTGAAAAACCCCTGCAATGATATGTTTTACAAGTCATTTTGCAAGAGAATCGTATTGGAAATGAAAGGTTGGTCTCCTCATTTGTTCTCACTTTCCATTTTGTGCCTTTTTAGGCTGTTCAAATGCGTTTAAAGTTTTCTTTCCATTGCTTGACCTGTGAGGATAGGAGGAAGAACTCCAGTTGCGAAAAGAAAACTAACTGTTTCATTGCCCTCACCAGGCAATCTGCAAATTAATTGTACATCAAATAAAAAAGCAAGGGTATTTTTTGGAGCCTTTCATTTGAAAGGCCACAGCCAGTTAAAACGTTTTCTCTGTCGAAGGAGTTGATTAGCTTATCAAAATTATTAAGAAATGGTTGACTCCTTAAGACATGTGAACCAGTGTTAGAGTAGGAAAAATGTATGCAAATTGGTGGTAAGCTAAAGACATGATACAATGGCAACAGAGTTGGGGGCTCTTTCTGACCTTTGTAAGTTCACTTTTCTTCTTTCAATTACTCTTGAAGCGATAGGTGTGTACGGATGACAAATTTATTTTTGGTGAACTTGTTTCCTGAAGAAAGGAGGGCTATGATATGACAATCATATGCTTGAAAGCTTAGTTCTCGTAAATTATGGTGTGTATAGTATAGAGGCCGGTAACTCATGTATTTGGTTTGCATACAAAAAATACACGTTATGGATCACAGCAATTGCAGAACCAATGCATAAAAGACAGCGATAACGA
Source organism: Sequoiadendron giganteum (assembly GCA_007115665.2). Taxonomy (NCBI): domain Eukaryota; kingdom Viridiplantae; phylum Streptophyta; class Pinopsida; order Cupressales; family Cupressaceae; genus Sequoiadendron; species Sequoiadendron giganteum. The sequence goes on along the minus strand of CM021109.1, from coordinate 230,845,731 downwards.
CTAACCATTATCATTGTTAAGCTAGTTGTGAAAATTTGCTTATATATCATGAGAATTTTTGGAAAGTGGGGTCAAATAATCAATGCCAATTAAGAGAATTCTATTTCTATTTTGTGGAATTAAGTTGTGTGTTTCTTCAATGAAATAATAGAGATGGTAAAATGTTGTAGCTTCTGTAATGATCTATAGGGTAAAGTGCTGGGATTTGGTTGCAAATTGTCAATTACCTAGAAATCATTTATTTCCAATATGCTAATGGATGATGTAAGCCTAAGATGGATATTATAGAAGTCCTCACATTTTCTTTCTCACGATAGAGATGTCAGGCCTAAAGATAAACTATTATTGTTTATTCTATGGTTGGGGTAATATTATAAAACTCTATTGTGGATAATGACTTGACTTGGTGCCTTAGGCCCTAGGATCACGACTTTCCAGATTGAATAGGTTAGTATTCTTGGAATTTACAAGAGGTTGCACCCCTTGGGGATGTGGGTATATCCATTTGAAAGAATCTTAAGCAAGAAACAATGAGATTCATGCCCATACCAAAAGAGACTCTTGTTGATGCGTGTTTAGTGACACACCAAACATCAGAATAAAATGCCCAAAGACACCCTATCCTCTCTTGAAAAACCACCGCATATGCTAAGATTACGAGAAGATCATATGGTGACTCCAAGGTTCCTTATGTCAGGTCTTGGTGTACGAATAAGCTCAATGGTCATTGTGATATGCCAGTAACACAAAGGGACTTATGCTAGGCTCGTTCAATTCATAATGAAGGTCTAGACAATAAAGCTCTATTGATTGGGTCTTGGATCAAACAAACTAAAACAAGAGATAAGGGTTTAGAATTTCTAATCTACTTCCTAAGAATCCAAGAGACGGTATTAACTTAGTGAAACCAATAACGACACTTTGCTTCGCCACGCTCAACAACAACTACATAAAGTGGGTGCAATCTTCAAAGGAGTGTGCTTATGATTTTCACGTCATGAATAACTACCATCAAATCGAACAATATTTATCTAGACAAAAGTTAAGCCTCCACAAAGTAAGCTTAGGCTAACTTTACACATTGAACGAAAATCATCCATTCAAAGAAAGTATGAGCAAAAGTTACACCATAAATCAATACTTATTCGTCTAACATACATGAAATAAAATCTAAACTATGATGATGGATAAGAATCATGCCAACTCCAAAATGAGAGAAATAATCACCATCAATTTGAACAATGCATTACTTATTACTTTGGTAGTCATATGCAACAATTTACTTATCTCGACATGTTTTGCAACATGCTCCCCTCCTTTACAAATGAGGGATGAACTCAATTTATAGGCTCCCCAATTACAATTCAATGGTCAAGATTGATTTGGAATCAACGATCAAGATTACAAAATAAAACCCTAATTAGGGCTTGTCATAACTAACTCCTTCTCGACCAATGGGAAAATTACATTCGAGGACACTTGTCCCTTTTTGTTAAATATGAACCAACACTAAAATAGAAAGTTGCCACATGGTGGAGTGTGAGGTTCATTGAATCTAAACATGTTGACCTAGAACAATCGGATTGGTTGGAAGATGACGAGGCGCCATCTCAGCGTGTTGGATGTCCTTGTGATGTCCCCATCCTAGTTAGTGTCAGATGACTATGGAGTTAGCCTATTTCTTGGACCCTCGTGGGCTGACAAGACTTGGTTAGAGGGTCAATGGTTCTTTTGGGTGGGTATTTTCATTCTCACCTATTCAACTCAGTGTTGGTACCGATGCAGGGAGATGGAATTCAATGTTCCTCAGCCTCTGACGACATGAGTTTATATTGAGTTGGGGGAAAGTTATCAGTATTTCAGTGGTTAAGTTATTTATTTAACTTAGATGTTTAATATAAAGTCAAATTGACTTTATAATTGGAAACCACTTAAATATATTATAAAGTAATAAAAGATTACTTTATGGGAAAAAGTGATTTATTAAAAATCACTTAAGTCACTTGAAAAGGTATGCCCAAGTTTATTATTGAGAATTTCATTAAAATATAATTTAATTATATTTTTGGGTGAAGTCGTACCTTTTTGAAAATCATGCCTTTTTGGTTAAAGGAAAAAGAGAAGCAAATTGACCTCACCTTTTTTATTATTCAACTTTGCTTCATATTTCTCTGTGCTTGTCTGAGAACAAGGGTTTACAAATTTCTGCCATTGGAGAAAGCACATTCTTCAGAGGTTTGCTTCCTTTAGGCTATGGTATATTAGCTGAATCGATGCAGTGTGAGAGGCTTCATTCTGGAGCTTTCATTGGGCTTAATCAGGATTTATTGAGGGAGATATCAGAGTTTTCTCACTTCCAAGGGAAGGGTTTCTTCATCAGGCTGTCATATCTGTCTTCCTCTTCAGCATACTTCAGAGTTGAGGTTGCCATTGTTGAGGCCATACATTTGTTTGAGATTGGCGTGTTCTTCTTGAGGGATGCGTGGCACTTTTGAGGAAAATTGCCTCATTCTTGTCCCATTTTCTTCTTGCTTCATAGGCGTCCCATCTCTGCAAGTCATTTCCTCCAGTTTGCCTATGGGAGAACGCAAATCTGAGCTCCTGGCGTGCATCCAGAGGTTTTCCAGTCATTCTTGCCTGCCAAGCTTGAAAATTCTTTATTTAATTATTCTGGAGCATCTCGGGTATGTTTGTCATTTGTAAATTCATTATATGCACTACCTAACACTACATATATCATTACTTGAGCATTTAGTTTGTAAATTTTACTTCAATAAGCATTTTATGTTGTTTCGACCCTTCTACTTCTGTTTAAATTTTCCCTAAAAAACTTAATAAACACATTAAAAAGGTCGTACAGTTGGGGTTTGGATAAGAGAGCCAGCTAGGCTCATCTCAGTGGTATCAGAGCTCATTAATCCTGCCAGCTTGAGGGAACACCATCACATGCATCCTTCTCAAGGCAGGTATAACAGGTATTACCAGCGTGGGGGGATAAGAAGACAAAGAAATTCTTTTAATAATTTTAACTTTGACAATCAATTCGAGGAAATGGGTGACAGAGTTGAAATACATGAAGAACCTCCAACCAAAGCAAAAATCGAAGATAGGGAAGCCAAGGATGTGCTAAGAGGCCTTGTTACAGGTCAAGAACAGGTTGCTAACGTGCTTCAGTAGTTAAGCACAACAGTACAAAACTTGGTAGTTCACAGGAGACCATTAGAGTAGGAGGAAGATGGCAATGTATAGGGAGTTCCACGCCATAGAGTAACCCCTACTCGCACCTATGAGAGGCCCACATGACCTACCTTTGCTAGGCGTGATCCAAATGAGGCTTTATTGGAGGATGGAGAAGGCGAGGTAGTTTTCACTGATAATATTATGACCATGCATGATGAGTGGGAAGCTTTGCCTCAATGAGTTAAGGATCACCTTAACTTTGATCGATTTATGAGCCAAAGGAGGGAGCATAGCGGAAACAGAGTGGATAGGAGGCCCATAGATTACATGAATAATGATCTAAGATAGGCCACTAACAAGCTCACTCTTCCCACCTTTGATGGTAGTGGTAGAGTCACAACCCAAGCTTGGATTAGCAAGTTGGACACGTTCTTAACTCTGCGACCAATGGTAGAGGATGATGCTATAAGATTCTCTACTTTACATTTAGACAGTGTAGCTCATGATTGGTGGCATCACGGAATGCTCACCCTACAACATGACCAAATAACATCTTATCAAGAGTTCGTTGATAAGCTTGTGGAGAGATTTGATAAGAAGGATCCTGAGATATATTTCAAAGACTTAGCACAACTCAAATAGTTGGGCAACTTGGAGTCTTATATTGGAGAATTCCAAAAGATCTCAATTATGGTCACTAAGGTATCAGAAAGAAGATTGGCAATTCTCTTTGTGGAAGGGCTATTTGAGCCAATGAAGGGTTGGATTAAAGCTTTTGATCCTTCCACGTTACAAGAAGCTATGAAAAAGGCTCATAGCATGGATCTTTCTACTCCAAGAAATAAGTTCAACTCAAATGCTTCATCATCAAAAAGGGACAGCAGGTCTGATTTTTCAACAAGCAGGGACAACAAACCTGATTTTTCATCAAATAGGGGCAGTAGGCCTGATTTGAAGAAATCAGAAAAAGAAGTTTGCAGCACCTTTAGATCATGAAACAATGAATGATTTCTGAAGGAGGAAACTATGTTTCTATTGCAAAGGACCCTACGATATTAACCATGACTGCCCTCTTAAACCAAAGGGGCAAAATATACATAATGGTTTTATGATGATGAATTAAATTCTGATTTTTAAGACCAACAAGCTGATCAAAATGATTTTGAAGAAGAAAACTCAAAAATTTTAGTGGACAATGCAATGGAGAATGAGCTACAGGAAGCTCATATGTCAAGTATGCAGAGGGAAGGTTCATTTCGTTTACTTGACTCTTGGCTGGTCAAAGAGTCGTATCACTGCTTGACACAGGTGCAACTCACAATTTCATTGATGTGGGATTAGTACAGAGAAGAGGGATTCAAACTTAATAGTTTGAAGGCATCAAGGTGAAGGTTGCAGATGGATACACTCTCAAGTGTGAAGATGATTCTGGATCTGCCAATGAAACTCAATAATTATGAGTTCAAGGCAGACTTTTATGTGGTAACCATGGGTGACACCGATGTAGTTTTGGGCATGAAGTGGCTTCATGCAATCGGTGAGTTTACTCTCAACCTTAGAGATATGGAGATGAAGTTTAAGGTTGAAGGAACAAATCATGTCCTTAAAGCCATCAAGGACAACAACTTGAAGGTTATCACATTGAGAAGGATGGAAAGATTAATTCGTAATGAAATGGTAGAGTGGGCAGCAAAATGCAAGATTATGCCTTCTTATGAACAACAACACAAAAATCCTTACCATTCAGATGTGGAGGGTCTCAAAGACAAACACTCCAAGGTATTCAGTGATATACCTCATGGTAGACCTCCTGACAGGGTGATAGAGCACATTATCGCATTAGAGGATGGCACTGAGCCCATAATGATAACACCTTACCGACACCTGAAGTGATTAAAAGATGAAATAGAGAAAACCATCAAAGAGTTGCTCGCTATGGGACACATCAGGCCGAGTAAGTCACCATTTCCTTCTTCAATTGTTTTGGTTAAGAAGAAGGACGGTACACTCAAAATGTGTATTGATTACAAGATGCTAAACAGGAAGACCATCAAGAACATGTATCATATCCCACATATTGATGAGTTGATAGATGAGCTTCATGGAGCTTGCTACTTCTCAAAGATAGATTTGAGAATGGGGTACCATCAGATCAGAGTCTGAGAGGAGGACATTGAGAAGATAACCTTTAGATGTCATTGTGGACATTATGACTTTTTGGTTATGCCTTTTGGTTTAACCAACGCACCTGCCACGTTTCAGTCTACTATGAACAGGGTGTTTCATTCTCAATTGAGGAAGTTTGTTTTAGTGTTCTTCGATGCTATTCTAGATTACAACAGGACATGGGAAGAGCATTTGGCTCACTTAGATGTAGTACTGAGCATAGTTGACAGGGAGTCCTTGTACGCCAAGGAATCCAAATGTGCATTGGGCATGGGAGAGTTACTTTATCTGGGACACATCATCAGTGGAGAGGGAGTTAGCATGGATCCTGATAAGATTTGTGCCATTGTTGATTGGCCTATTCTAGAGACCTTGACATAGCTCAAGGGTTTCATAGGTTTATGTGCTTTCTATCATTGGTTTGTCAGTGGGTTTTCACGTCATGCAACACCACTTACAGATTTGACGAAGAAGTGAGCCTTTGTTTGCACACCTCAAGCACAAGAGTGTTCTGAGAAGTTCAAACATTTGATGACATCATGCCTAATGTTAGTGTTGTCTGACTTCACCAAACCTTTCAAGCTTCATGTGATGCTAGTGGCGAAGGTGTTGGTGCAGTAATCATGCAAAACCGTCATCCGATAGCTTTCGAGAGTAGGAAGCTAAGGGGTCCTAAGAGGAGCTTCAGTATCTATGATAAGGAGATGTTGGCTATCATGCACACTATGGCCAAGTTCAAGCAATATCTCGTTGGCAACAAATTTTGTGTCAAAATGAATCATAACAGCTTGAAACATTTCCTTGGGCAACGAGACCTAAATGAGAGATAGTAGAAGTGTTTTAGTAAACTACAATCTTATGATTTTGACATTTCTTATGTCAAGGGGACACAAAACGTAGTTGTTGATGCATTCTCATCAGCCGCACTTGAGTTCCATTGCAGTGATTTCAGAGGATTGGAGTCACTTGATATTAGCAGAGTATGCCAAGAATCCGTGGGCTTCTGGCATAATTAACGGGACTATACAGGATGGAAGGTACTCTCTTTTGAGTGATCTTATCATTTACAAAGGGAGAATATTTCTAGTCCCATGTTTTGAGGTGAAGGACAAGATTAAGACTCTTCATGATTCACCCATGGTTGGTCATCTCGAATACTTTAATACCTACAGGCAGGTACGAGAGAGATTCACGTGGAAGGGTCTCAAATCGGATGTTCTTCAATATGTCAAGGAATGCTCTGTTTGTCAACAGAACAAACAGGAGCATACTTACCCTGTTGGGTTACTACAGCCACTTCCTATTCTTGAGGGGAAGTGGGAATGTTTGTCTATGGATTTCATTATGGGCTTTCTGAAAGCTCAAGGTAGGGACAACATTTTTTGGTAGTTGATCGTTTGACAAAGTATGCTCATTTCTTCCCGATCACTACTACTTACTCAACTATACAGGTGGCAGATTTGTTCTTTCAGGAGGTATTCAGATTACATGGGTTGCCTCGGAGTATCGTTAGCGACAGGGATAGCAGGTTCATGGGTAATTTTTGGAAGGAATTATTCAGGCTTTGTGGGATCGAGCTTACTCCGAGTACTAGCTACCACCCTCCGACAGATGAACAGTCTGAGATTGTCAATAAATGGGTGGAAGGGTACCTACGAAATTACAAATCTGAATAGCAGAAGGGTTGGGTGAAATGGTTATATCTTTGTGAGTACTTTTATAATTCTACCCACCACATGTCCATCCAGATGTCACCTTTCAAAGCATTGTATGCTTATGATGCTCCCAGTTTCATTGATTTTTTGTTGAGCGACTGCAAAGTACTGAGTGCTGGTGATCTTTTACAGGAAAACCAGGATATTATGAGAGCTCAGAATCAACAGAACCAATGTGCAGATCAGAGGAGGTTTGAGCAGTCCTTTGAGGTTGGTGATTTGGTTTACATCATGTTGCAACCCTACAGGCAGTCCACTCTTAGGAAGAGGGGCTCTGAGAAACTCGAGCCACACTACTACGGGCCATTTACCATTGTCAGGTGGGTTGGCGAGGTGGCTTATGAGTTATAGTTAACGGCAGACAGTAGGGTGCATAATGTGTTTCATGTATCTCGCCTCAAGAAGGCGTTGGGACAACATATTGTTCCTTCTACAGATCTACCACCCTTGGATGATGAAGGGAGGTTGGCGTTAGTACTTGAGGCTATTCTTGATTTCAGAGAGCGTCCTCTCAGAGGGTGAGTTCTTGGGGAATATTTGGTCAAGTGGAAAGATCTACCGACAGAGGATGCTACTTGGGAGAGTGATAGTATTTTGCAGCATATAGCTTTGAATTTGCTTGAGGACAAGCAAATTCGGGGAGGGCGGATTGTGATGTCCCCATCCTAGTTAGTGTCAGATGACTGTGGAGTTAGCCTATTTCTTGGACCCTCATGGGCTGATAGGACTTGGTTAGAGGGTCAGTGGTTCTTTTGGGTGGGTATTTTCATTCTCACCTATTCAGCTCAGTGTTGGTACCAATGCAGGGAGATGGAGTTCAGTGTTCGTCAGCTTCTGACGACATGAGTTTATACTGAGTTGAGGGAAAGTTATCAGTATTTCAATGGTTAAGTTATTTATTTAACTTAGATGTTTAATATAAAGTCAAACTGACTTTATAATTGGAAACCACTTAAATATATTATAAAGTAATAAAAGATTACTTTATGGGAAAAATTGATTTATTAAAAATCACTTAAGTCACTTGAAAAGGTAAACCCAAGTTTATTATTGGGAATTTGATTAAAATATAATTTAATTGTATTTTTAGGTGAAGCCATACCATTTTGAGAATCGTGCCTTTCTGGTTAAAAAGCAAAAGAGAAGCAAATTGACCTCACCTTTTTTATTATTCAACTTTGCTCCATATTTCTCTATGCTTGTTTGAGAACAAGGGTTTACAGATTTCTGCCATTGGAGAACGCACATTCTTCAGAGGTTTGCTTCCTTGAGGCTCTGGGATATCAGCTGAATCGATGCAATGTGAGAGGGCTTCATTCTGGAGCTTTCATTGGGCTTAATTGGGATTTATTGAGGGAGATATCAGAGCTTTCTCACTTCCAGGGGAAGGGTTTCTTCATCAAGCTACCATATCTATCTTCCTCTTCAGCGTACTTTAGAGTTGAGGTTGCCATTGCTAAGGGTGTACATTTGTTTGAGATTGGTGTGTTCTTCTTGAGGGAGGCATGGCACTTTTGAGGCAAAATGCCTCATTCTTGTCCCATTTTCTTCTTGCTTCATAGGCGTCCCATCTCTGCAGGTCATTTCCTCCAGTTTTCCTATGGGAGAACACAGATCTGAGCTCTTGGCGTGCATCTAGAGGTTTTCCAGTCATTCTTGCTTGCCAAGCCTAAAAATTATTTATTTAATTAATCTGGAGCATCTCGGGTATGTTTATCATTTGTAAATTCATTGTATGCACTACCTGACACTACATATATCATTACTTGAGCATTTAGTTTGTAAATTTTACTTCAATAAGCACTTTATGTTGTTTCGACCCTTCTACTTCTGTCTAAATTTCCCCTAGAAAACATAATAAACATATTAAAAAGGTCGTATAGTTGGGGTTTGGATAAGAGAGCCAGCTGAGCTCATCTCAGTCCTCCTTGGTCGCTTTGTTCGTTTTCCATGTTCTTGCCTTAGAATATCTTTCTTCGTTGATGACTGTGTCCTTGGTGCTTGTTCCTTCCTAGCTTTGATCTTGGATTCCTTTTGATTCCTTCTTCTCACTTGCGCTTGAGGTATGGAAGTCTCCCCTTGGCGCAAATGTTTAGACTTGAAGTCATTAAGGTTTTCTTTCCTGATTGCTACAAGCACCTTCAACTTGGAGAAGAACTTCCCTATGCTTTCGCCACAATGGAGGAAATTGGAACTTTATGTGTGAAGTATTTCCCATACTTAGCCCAATTTTTTCTATTCAATTTTATTTTGTAACACCTTCATGTGGACCACTCAACAGTTATCTCAGATTTTAGCCATCTCTATGCTTGAATGAACTTTTCCTGTGGATTTTTCTTCAATTCTGAGTTTGGCTTTTGCTATGTAGGGCAGATTCAATCCTTGGACAAGGATTTTATTCACTTCCTCTTTATTTCCCTCTTGTATTCTTTCCAACACTTAGTCAATTTTGTGAATTTCCCTCCCCAAGGTATCAACACTTAGTCAATTTTTTGAGTTTTCTTTGGCAGACTTCATAGTTGTTGTGCCACTTTGCTCATTTGCTAAGGCAAAGTTTGTCTTCCTTATGCCATTCCCATCTTGTCTGGGGCGGACTTCATCTTCTCTTGGGCAAGGCGGACTTTGAAGCTGGTTGGACAAGATGTATTTTCCTCTAGGCGTACTTGACCTTGTGGCTGAACATCTTCATGGCAAACTTCATCTTTGGCTAGACCATGTGCACTTGCCCGTTTCCTCTAGGCGAACTTTGCCAACTTCACCTTTGGGCAGACTTGGCATATGTTTTGCCATGCTTCATGTTGGAGGGAAGACTTTAAAGTTGCTTGGACATTGCTCCTTTTGACACTTGACCACACCTACACTTAGCAAAATTTGATTTTTCCTTTTCTCCTCTTGGTTGGGTGGACTTTATAATGCTTTTGCCAAGTCTTTTAATAAGTTGGCAGACTTTAAAATCTTTTTTCCATTGATTTTCATTGATGGCGAACTTTGGAATGATTAAGCAAGATGTATGGTGGACTTTCCTTGGTGTTGGACATTGACTTTTCCCTCAAGGGCGGACTTTTTCTTGCCTTTGCCATTCCTCACCTTCTCAAGGGCAAACTTTCATGTGTCTTGGACACTATCTCTTCTCCCAAGGGCGGACTTCCTCTTGCCTTGGACAAAATCTTGGGGCAGGCTTTCACATGGCTTGGACATTCTTCCACAAGGTTGGGCGGACTTCCTTAGTGTTTATGTCATGTCTTCATCTCTTGGGATAGACTTGGCTTATGAGCAAGCCATGACCAAGGGCAGACTTGGCTTAATGTCAAGCCATGACCAAGGGCGGACTTGACTTGGGTTCATGCCAATCCCTCACCTTCGTATGGCGGACTTTACCATTACTCATGCCATTGTCAAAATCTTCTTATGGCGGACTTTCCATACACTTGTGCCATCTCATGTTCAAGCTAGGGCAGACTTTACCCATGCTTGTGCCATGATCAATACTTAGGTGATTTTTTGGCCTTCATCTGGTTCGTCCAAAATTTCACACTTATTTCCACTTTCGAGGGTCTTTTGAGGATGACAATGTTGAAGCCACGACCCAGGTACTTTCCAAGAATGGAAACCTTCCCAAAATAAATCCCTAAAAAATAAGAAGTCCAAAATAGGCTAAAAGTGCCAAAAATAAAGTCCCTAAAAAATAGGGGGCCAAAGTGAAAATCCCAAAAAAGTAGGTGTCAGAATTGACTTAAAGGACAAGCGATCCTCGTCCTCCAAGCCTTCTAAGCATTTTGATGACACTTGTGCATTGATTCAGGCTCAAATTCTTTACTTGGCTCGGTTGACACCTCAAAACTCTAAATCCTCATTGTAAAAGAAAAAAAAATGGTGATTAGCAGTTACGATGCCAAGGCAAAACCCAAAAAGAAAAAAAAGGAAAAAAGAGGGTCCCCATTTGCAATGGGGCGATGTTGTGAAAAGGTCACAACATCTAGTGCCAACCTGAATAAATGTTCCTGAACATTTCAAAGATGGAATCTACTTCAAACCTAGAATCTTAGATTATTTCTAACTAACTTACCCTTTGGTTAAGAAGAGTACACGAAAAGAAAGAGGAATCATAAATTGTATCAAGATCTTTCATCCTTCAGTTACGAGTGTGTGCAAATGCATTCATTTTTGTCTCATCAGAACAATATGATTCTTTGGTTTCGTCATGACCCTTTGTGTGACTTTGTCTTAACTCCAAAAACATCCTGGATAGAGCCTTGCTGCCGACGGGCGTCCATAGCCCCAACAAGGTTATCTCTATAATCTCATGGAGATTGCTCTACTTCTAATTATTTAGTTTTCTTCATTTAGTTTGTACACCTGTAGAGATGTTTGTACACCCAAAAGCCAAATGCATTGATGTTCATTTTTATCTTTTTCTTTTTTTCGTAATCTTTTATTTTCACCTATTTCCACAGTTTGTCTTGTAAGCAACGAAACTCACATGGGCTTGAGCATTATAGTGGCACTGAAGCAAGTCTTCTAATTATTTTATGTTGTTTAGCCATGACTTCACCTAGGAAACCATAATGACTCAGAGAATTCCTTAAGTGTGAGATATAATAACTGTAAGACTCAGTGTCAAGATACAATAGATGATTCCCTTTCCAATCAAGTACTAACCTTAACCAAACGATGAAGTTGAAAAAGAACAATCTTGGATTCAAATTACTTCATAAAATAATGTCCAAGAATTGGACTAAACATAATTTAGCACAGACACTAGAGTTCTTAAGATACAACGCCCTTCACAAATGGGAGCCTCTTTATTGAAAGCAAAACAAAGCTAAGCAAACTAAACTAAGAAAGAAAAACAACTAATCTAAAGCAAACCATGAAATAAAACCTACTTTAAACAAAAACAAAAAACTTAAGTGAACAATAGTTAAAAGACCTAAGTATATACAACTCTTAGCATGATTTCTCAAGATGTGTAGGAATGACAAAGCAACAGTCACAGTGCGTAGTTTTGCAAACTTATCTTTAAACTCAGAAAAATATTCTTTCAAGGGACAAATTTGAAACTCAAACAAAACTTTGGGAAAGATTAGTAACTGAGGCAGCTCACCCAGACCATGATTAATCCATAAACAAGTTATCTTTCCTAAATCTCCATAATCAAAATGATATTCCTTGTAGTCAACAGTAGGGAAAGATACAACCTAGTGGTCTTCATTCGCAGACATGAATTCTTGCTCGTCATCCATTGCTTCATCAAGAGGTCGAAGTTGATGGTGAACCATACCACTTGCATCTGAAACATGGAGATCAACATCACGTTCCAAACTGGGTGGAGTGTGGCGAGGATTGGATTCAAAAGGGAATTTGGAAATTTGGAGTATTTCATTCATCGACTCCTTTTAAATCCCTAAAAATGGATCAAACCCCAACCTGAATTGTTCTTCATTTTCTGTCTCTGTCACAGTTGCTTGTTTATCAAGTAGCCTTCCATTTGTTTCAATTTCATCAAGCAATTCCTCCATGATTGTGAACAATGGATCAAGCGTTGACGCGAAATGTATTCCATATTTTGCTTCCATCTTGGTAGCCAATTGATCGTCAAACATATCATCCTCTCTCAAGCCGCTTATCATTTTTTCCATCTTGTTCATGCATGATTGAACTTTTTCATCAAGGACCATTCCTTCTTGAAGTGCTCTGGAATCACTTCCCTCTTCATGTTCTCCTTCTTGGATGAATGAATGTTGGAAATATGTCACATCATCTCTACTTTGAGCTAAGTCCTCTCTTCCTAGTTCTTGATGATCTTCAATAATTTTCAATTCTATATATTCATTCACTTCCACATGCTGACAGTTACCTTGGGTGGTTCCTCTTGGTTGGATGTATTCCACTGCTTCTTTGATGTAGGAACAATCTTCATCTACTTGATCCCTAAGCTCGTTCACATTATCTTGTTCTGACTTATTCTTCCTGCTATTAGATGACATTGTAGTGCATTCTTCATTTGGTGCTAAAAATGTTTGTTTGACATATTCAATCCATGTCTTGTCCTTAAAGCATCCATGTGGTAGTTCAGGTAATCTGAGGTGACATCTGGCATAGTTGATAGCCTCTTCAAATGTTGTACAAGTGAACTCTGGATGAGGTGCATTGTGAATCCAACACCAACGAGGAAGCAAAACACCTTTCAAGCGAACATTACTTAGTTCCATTTGATTTTGGATTCTAAGTATGAACCTTGTGAAGGCCTCATTTGTAACTTTGGAATCTTATAAACATCAAGTTCTACATCAAATTCTCCTAGCTTGGGGACATCCCAAAAGAAAATCTTCCCTTGGAGAACAAGCTCTATCCTTGAGAGGAATGTCAAGCAACTGATTTCTTCGTGCTCAGAGGTCTCATGAATTCGACATCTTCCCCACAAAGCAAACTTAGAAAAATTCTTGGGATGTAGTTGTGCATTCAAATTTTCTTGGATTTGAGCAATATCCATGAGACTGTCTTGAGAGCAAGACATATGGAATGAACACCCAGCCATTGAGAGATCTCTTTTTCGATTTTCCATTTCTGATCTTTTTTGGAATTTTTTCTAACTTTTCACTTTTTTGGGATTTTTTCACATAAAAGAGATCTAACATATCTTTGATTTGGCATTTCAAAGTTCATACTGGTTCTATCCAACTGAATTTCCCTACTTGTGAAAATAAACAACCTAATGTCAGGCCATCCTTCTAGCGCCAATTCATGTTGATGCGTGTTTTGTGACACACCAAACAACAAAATAAAATGCCCAAAGACACCCTATCCTCTCTTGAAAAACCACCATGTATGCTAAGATTGTGAGAAGATCATATGGTGACTCCAAGGTTCCTTATGTTAGGTCTTGGCGTACAGATAAGCTCAATGGTTATTGTGATATGCCGGTAACACAAAGGGACTCATGCTAGGCTCGTTCAATTCACAATGAAGATCTAGACAATAAAGCTCTATTGATTGGGTCTTGGATCAAACAAACTAAAAAAAGAGATAAGAGTTTAGAATTTCTAATCTACTTCCTAAGAATCCAAGAGACGGTATTAACTTAGTGAAACCAATAACCACACTTTGCTTCGCCACGCTCAATGACAACTACACAAAATGGGCGCAATCTTCAAAGGATTGTGCTTATGATTTTCACATCATGAATAACTACAATCAAATCGAACAATATTTATCCAGACAGAAGTTAAGCATCCACAAAGTAAGCTCAAGCTAACTTTATGCATTGAATGAAAATCATCCATTCAAAGAAAGTATCAGCAAAAGTTACACCATAAATCAATACTTATTCATCTAACATACATTAAATAAAATATAAACTATGATGAGGGATAAGAACCATGCCAACTCCAAAATAAGAGAAATAATCACCATCAATTTGAACAATGCATTACTTATTACTTTGGCAATCATATGCAACAATTTACTTATCTCAACATGTTTTGCAACATCCTCCCCTCCTTTACAAATGAGGGATGAGCTCAATTTATAGGCTCCCCAATTACAATTCAATGGCCAAGATTGATTTAGAATCAACGACCAGGATTACAATATAAAACCCTAATTAGGGTTGTCATAACTAACTCCTTCTCGACCAATGAGAAAATTACACTCGAGGACACTTATCCCTTTTTGCTAAATATGAACCAACAATAAAATAGCAGGTTTCCGCATGGTGGAGTGTGAGGTTCATTGAATCTAGACATGTTGACCTGGAACAATCTAATTGTTTGGAAGATGACGGGGTGCCACCTCAGCATGTTGGATGTCCTCCTTGGTCACTTTGTTCTTGTTTCATGTTCTTGCCTTAGAATATCTTTCTTCACTGATGACTTTGTCCTTGGTGCTTGTTCCTTCCTAGCTTCGATCTTGGATTCCTTTTGATTCCTTCTTCTCACTTGCACTTGAAATTTGGAAGTCTCCCCTTGGCGCAAATGTTTAGACTTGAAGTCATTAAGGTTTTCTTTCCTGATTGCTACAAGCGCCTTGAATTTGGAGAACTCCCCTATGCTTTCGCCACAATGGAGGAAATTGGAACTTTCTGTGTGAAGTATTTCCCATACTTAGCCCAATTTTTGCTATTCAATTTTATTTTGTAACACCTTCATGTGGACCACTCAACAGTTAGCCCAAATTTCGGCCATCTCTATGCTCAAATAAACTTTGCCTATGGATTTTCCTTCAATTCTGAGTTTGGCTTGTGCTATGTAGGGCAGATTCCATCCTTGGACAAGGATTTTATTCACTTCCTCTTTATTTTCCTCTTGTTTTCTTTGCAACACTTAGTCAATTTTCTAAATTTCCCTCCCCAAGGTATCAACACTTAGTCAATTTTTTGAGTTTTCTTTGGTGGACTTCATAGTTTTTTGCCACTTTACTCATTTGCTAAGGCATAGTTTTTCTTCCTTATGTCATTCCCATCTTACTCTGGGGCAGACTTCATCTTCTCTTGGGCAAGTAAGACTTTGAAGCTGGCTGGACAAGATGCATTTTCCTCTAGGCATACTTGACCTTGTGGCTGGACATCTTCATGGCGGACTTCATCTTTGGCTAGACCATGTGCACTTGCCTGTTTCCTCTAGGCGGACTTTACCAACTTCTTGCCAACTTCACCTTTGGGCGGACTTGGCACATGTTTTTCCATGCTTCATGTTGGAGGGCGGACTTTGGAGTTGCTTGGACATTGCTCCTTTTGACACTTGACCACACCTACACTTAGCAAAATTTGAGTTTCCCTTTCCTCCTCTTAGTTGGGCAAACTCTAGAATGCTTCTGCCAAGTCTTTTCTTAAGTTGGCGGACTTTAAAATCTTTTTGCCATTGATTTTCAATGATGGCGGACTTTGGAATGATTAAGCAAGATGTATGGTGGACTTTCCTTGGTGTTGGACATTGACTTTTCCCTCAAGGGTGGACTTTATCGTGCCTTTGCCATTCCTCACCTTCTCATGGGCAGAATTTCATGTGTCTCGGACACTATATCTTCTCCCAAGGGCGGACTTCCTCTTGCCTTCCACAAAATCTTGGGGCGGACTTTCACATGGCTTGGACATTCTTCCACAAGGTTGGGTGAACTTCCTTAGTGCTTATGCCATGTCTTCATCTCTTGGGGCGGACTTGGCTTATGATCAAGCCATGACCAAGGGCAGACTTGACTTGGGTTCATGCCAATCCCTCACCTTCCTATGGCGAACTTTACCATTACTCATGCCATTGTCAAACTCTTCTTATGGTGGACTTGCCATAAACTCATGCCATCTCCTATTCAAGCTAGGGAAAATTTTACCCATGCTTGTGCCATGATCAATACTTAGGTGATTTTCTGGCCTTCATCTGGTTCGTCCAAAATTTCACACTTATTTCCACTTTCGGGGGTCTTTTGAGGATGACAATGTTGAAGCCACGACGTAGGAACTTTCCAAGAATAGAAACCTTCCCAAAATAGAAACTTTTCAAAAATAAATCCCTAAAAAATAGGAAGTCCAAAATAGGCTAAAAGTGCCAAAAATAAAGTCCCTAAAAAATAGGGGGCCGGAGTGAAAATCCCAAAAAAGTAGGAGGTGTCAGAATTGACTTAAACGACAGGCGATCCTCATCCTCCAGGCCTTCTAAGCATTCTGATGACACTTGTGCACTGATTCGGGCTCAAATTCTTTACTTGGCTTGGGTGACACCTCAAAACTCTAACTCCTCATTGTAAAAGAAAAAAAAATGGTGATTAGCAATTGCAATGCCAAGGCAAAACCCAAAAAGCATAAAAAAAAATAAGAGGGTCCCCATTTGCAACGGGGCGATGTTGTGAAAAGGTCACAACAACTCTCCTCTTCTATGCTTACCAATTTACTTTGAAATTGCAGATCGGAACTTTATTATAGTAGCCAAAGGTAAATGCAACATTGATCTACTCATGATGGCAACTTATTTGATATTCATAGTTAAGATTCTCAAAGTATGAAGTCCCATAAATGAATGTAGATCTACTTGAGGATTAATGGTTGGAACTTGGGGTAATACTATAAAAATCTATTGTGGGCAATGACTTGGCTTGGTGTCTTTAGGCCCTAGGATCATGACTTTCTAGATTTAATAGGTTAGTATCCTTGGAATTTACAAGAGTTGCACCCCTTGGGGATGTGGGTATATCACATTTGAAAGAATCTTAAGCAAGAAACAATGAGATTCATGCCCATACCAAGAGAGACTCTCCTCTTCTATACTTAACAATTTACTTTGGAATTGAAGATTAGAACTTTATTATAGTAACCAAAGGTAAATGCAACATTGATCTACTCATAATAGCAACTTATTTGATATTCATAGTTAAGATTCTCAAAGTATGAAGTCCCATAAATGAATGCAGATTAAATGAGTTTTGAATATATTCTTTATTTCATTAACACCAAACCCTTATTATTATGAATTGTATAGTTTGAACATCAAACTAGTGTTTGCATCCACGAGGTTAAATATATCAAAGCTAAGTTAGAGTGATAAAGTATGCAAATTTTAGAACACGATCTAGTAAGACTATCATGTTATGATCACTTTTTTTAACAAGAACAATTCGAAGGTCCTTGCTCTCCTTTCCCAATCTCCAATCGTTATAGTTAAATTGGGTGTACCAAGGTTCCTTTGGACGATTCTTCCATGCCATCCTGCCAACTTTCAATAATTGTAATCGCCTTTTGAAATCATGTTAGCCAATATCCCTGTGCACATGTTAAGACCTATTGGTTAAGCACTTGATTACTCTTACCACTCACATATCAGCCATACGACTACTCATTCAAGGTGCATGAAAATCCTAATTCTCTTAGATAGATATAAAATCTATCAATCTAAACCTAATAAAACATTAATCATATATATGTACAAGACATAAAACATTGTATACCAAATATAGGAAAACTTCACTGTATTAATTCTTCAATATCGAGATATTACAATTATAAGATTTATACAAACTTTGCCCTTATCAACTCAATTCTAAGTGAATTGCTCTAAATCTACTCCAACTTAAATCTATATTATAACTTTATGCAACTAAATATTGAACTCCTAGAAGTGCGCAAGCTCAGAATTCCAATTTCCTCCCCTAAAAGCTAACTACCATTCTTATCGCAAGCAATTCATATTTACATCTTCTAGAAATTCTCTCTAAACTTGGTGTTTTTCTCTATTTTTGACACAATTATTAAATAAAATAAGAACTTATTACAAAAGTGGTGACAACGTCTTCCAGTGCAATCTTGTAGTCTTTATAACTCAAAAACCGAAGAAATAACAAACAATTGAAATACAAATCAACTCTTCTGAAAGAGCAAGCTGGAAATTTTTGGTGCAACATCCAATCTGTCTCTTCAAAATTTGCTACTACTGCGCTCTCGCCTTCATGACCATGCTGTGTCGCTCCTGAAACTTGTGCAGCTGCATCATCTTTGTCATCCTTAAGGCTAGCGAGCTAACTCTCCATCACTACGTAAGTAGATCGCATATTCAGGGCATTCTTGATTATATCTTTGATCATGGCGCACAACATTATGGGAAGCTCCTTTAGCTGTTCCGTAGCTTGGTGTGAACTTTCTCAATTTCTTTCATTTGTGCTTGCACCTGCGCATCAACACTATCGGCATCTTCATCTACAATGCCTTATTGTTCCAGACTGTCACGCAGAGCATTTAGTTCGGGCTCGACGCGCGAGCAAGGCGCCAATCCATTGATACCAATGCATGGTGCTGTCCACAATCTTCCGCCCTTGCGCAATGTCGCTATCAAAATGTGTGCGCAACTCACTTAAGTGCTTAAAAAAGCTGAGCAAGGTGGTTAGCGTAATAGCAACTAGGTTGTCGTCATACATGTTTGCCGCCACCGATATCATCACCTCATCTTCCTCACAGCGGTGCCCACAGCAGGTCACCCAAGCAAAACTCCCTTGACGCATCCAGTGATTTGGGGGAGGCAAGGGTTACGTCGATAGGAAATATAGAGAAGTAAGAGGGGGTGTGACATGCAGTTTATTACTTGTATAAATTTAAAATCTAAAAATAATATTTAAAATAACTAAATATATAATTAGCTTTTTATACATTATTTTTAAAAAAATCATTCAAATTCACTCATCCCAACCATCTTCAATTTCAGCATCAAGAAATCCATGATCCGATAATTGTTTTAGCATTTCAAATTGCTATTTAATAGATTCAGATTAAAAAAGAATTACCCATTTTTTTGGAATATCTAAACAATGAGAAACAACTAATGTTGCACCAGCCTGCCACCAACAATGGAATGTTAGTACTCTGTTGTTGCTGACTTTCTATATTCTGCTAGTTTCAGATGGTATGTTATATGTATTTTTCTTGTTGTATAAATAGCTGGTTTATACAATACTTTTCTTCTCTTAAAAGCTCTTTCTTCTCTCACTGAACATGTATATTGTAGAAAATACATGTATTTTGTTGGTATGTTATATGTATAAATAGCTGGTTTATACAGTACTTTTCTTCTCTTAAAAGCTCTTTCTTCTCTCACTGAACATATATTTTGTAAAAAATATAATATTATGATTCTTGGCTGCTATATGTAAGTGAATTTATGAAGATACATTTTTATTGTATATTTAATTTTGCAATATAAAAAAGTTGCTAGCAAAATTTAAAAAATATTTGTATTTCATATTTCAAGTTGTCTCCCTCTCAAAAGTTTCTTCGACCCCATTAACGATGGTTGCTTACGCGTGCACCTAATGGGTGACAACTGCTGCAAGTTTTGAATAATAGTTCTATTTTAAATAAATTGCAGCAGGTATGAGATGTGGCATCTCCCTCAACTGCTCAATGCACCGTTAGACAAGACCCAAAACCGAACGAGACTCCATTTGTATGCAAGTTGTTTGAATACCCACATAGTCCCTCAACCTCCTCGTCCCATCAATGTCGAAACCCTAACACCACCTACAGGAAGGGGAGGGATTCGGTAGAAGTCGTTCCTTTTGTGTTGGTCCATACCCATCATCCGCATACACATCCTAGTAAAATAAAACAATGATTTGCATGATTAGCCTATGAGCTGAGGTCATCACCCAAAACAGTCCCTAATCACAAAATTGCGAGACAAGAAACTTAGCTAATCATGTACTTGGAGGCAATCTTGAAATAGGAAACCTATTTAATCGAAGCGTAGAAATCAATATTTGTTTTTATGATAAGGATCAATAGCAACAAGCAAGAGTTTTGAGAAGCGAAAGGTTAATACCAGAGAACTAACACCATAAGCAAGAACTAAAAGAATGGCATAGTATATTCAATGGGAGAGAATCAATTGCGGCCATTGGAGTGTACTCTATGTGAGGTCGCTCTTTATCTTACGTTAGGATTGGGTTCATCTTATACAAAAATACATAAAGTAGCTCAAATGACTGGTATTTGTTAGGGAAATGAAGTTTTACCAAGATGCTATAAAAAAGGGGTATGTGAAATATGACATGGAAGCAGGAAAAAACCATAAATACAATACTTGTTATCATAAAACAAACACACAGGTCCTTTGTCCTCACTTGTTTTCTTTGTGTTCTTTCACCGTAGGCACCGTTATCTCATCTTCTTTTTGTTCTTTCTCTTGCAGTTTGTTTCCACTAATATCTCTATCAAAGCGTTGTGTTTGTGCTCAATAGATTCATTCTTTTTTGTAGGGTTAATAAGCGGTGAATTCTCAGCTATTTACGAACAACAGTAAATGGGGAAGATACAAATTTATGACAACTGAGCTGGAGGTTGATATTTTAAAGGCACACGTCACAGACAAGAAGACAAAGGCCCTCATTTATGCCCACCCAACTCAACAATTAAATACGGTCGGTGCTAATGTGGAAGAGTAATCATTCATGCTCTATTTAAACAACCATGAACTAAGCAAGACCATGCCTATAGAATGAACTGAGATAGTAGTGTGACGCCCCCTTTATATCGTTGCAAGTTACATAATGCTTGGTCACACGATGGTGCGGCTACTCAAATCTTGTAATCTAGCAAGAACTATGTGGAATTTTGCTTGTCCCAAAGACCCAGATATTTGTAAGCATGTTGTTTATACCTTAGGAATTGTCTTATGTGCCATGTGGATGAATAAAATGCTGACACGAAGGAATTGTAGCTGCACCATACCCCAACCTTCATAAAGATTGGGCTGGGATAATTGCACCTACCATCGTTTTTAAAACAGGGAAAATAATTACAACTATTTTATCCACACTTATCTTGCAAAACATTTGCATGGTCATAAAGGTGAACGACTAGCTCCACCAAGGTACAATGAAAACAACTGGCAACTGACCATACCGTTCGCAGTATTCTGGCATGAGATTGACGACAAACCATGGTTGTTTTATGGCGTGAGACTTGTTTCAGGCCAAAAGCTCATACATAATATAGCATATCAGCTAAATATAATTAAGCAATATATATTTGGATGTGTAAAATTCTTTTAGTATATACATAAATTATGATGGATATTTGGGAATAATAAGGTTGGAATAACAATTCTTATGATTAGAAGGGTAAACACATCATATTAGTTTGTCTACACTATTCTACAATATGATTATAATTTAGTTAGAAGAGGTTACAAAAGGATAATTCATATTTTCATTTGTGGAGGTGGTTCAAAGATCATATGTATTGTCAAGTTGGGGTGTCTGAGCAACCTATATTTCATACCTAGCTTTCATTCACATCAAAGAGCACATCCCAAAGTCATGGAGGTATAATGTTGGTGTTTTTTGTTGCATTTTCTCATTGTTCATGACTTCAATTTCTCTATTGGAGGTACAATTTAGTTTGGATTGGATGCTTAGGTGTCAATACATTCCTCCTTGTTTTTGGTCCAAATTTAGCTATTTTTTAACCTCTAAATTACAACAAAAATAAAAACCAAAATAAAATGTTCTAATTTTTTTCAACTTGCTATCTAGCCCCACCAAATTCATTTGGGAGAAAACATTGGCCTTTAGCTAACTCATTCTTTTGTCCATTTGATTCAACCTAAAGAGTCACAAAACACTCTCCCAACATCTCCTCTACCTTTTTCAACCATCTTATTTCCTTTCTAACCCATCACAACATCTCTTTTGTTCTTTACAACACTACCTTACACATTCACCAGCACTCAATAAAAGTCTACTTAACACTTGATCCAAGCTTACCAACACCATTCTTTCTTTATCCCCTCTTCCCAAAACCTTCCCTTGTCTTCACAATACCTTGCCTAGACTCCTTAACACTTATCACAAATCTCCACTATCCCTTTGTTTCCTTTCCCCTATTCTCTTTAACTTTGACCCACCCTTGGCTTTTCTTTTCCTTCTCGTTTTTCTTCCCCATTCATTATAGGGTAAAATTTCATTATTATTTCACATTTATAAAAGAAATGACCAACACTCAGATAGTCTTCCAGTATAGCATCGATCCACTCGGTTTGGCCGTCGATCTCTAGGTGGTGACTAGTTGACGTGAGAAGCTTTGTCCCCATGAGTTTGAACAATTTTCCCCAAAATTTTGATGTAAATCTGGGATCCCGATCACTGATGATGCTTAGTGGGACTCCCCAATACTTTACCACATTCTGGTAGAAGTAATCGGCAACATCATCTACATTGCATGGTGCCTTGCATGGCATGAAAATTCCATATTTAGAGATTTTGTCGATTACAACCATGATGCTTGTGTAGTTCTCGACGTTGGGCAGGCCAATAATGAAGTCCATTGACACACTGGCCCAAGGTCACACTGGAACTGGTAGGGGTTGGAGCAAGCCTCTTAGAGACTGCGTCACAACTTTGTCTCGTTGACATATGAGGCAACTGCGGACATAGTAGTCTACATCCTTTCTCATATGTGGCCAGTAGAACCCTCTTTTACAATTTTTTAATGTGAACTACCTTAAAGTGACATATGTTTTAAATTTAAAATAATAAAAACTAATTAAATGTAGAACTACCATAAAAACATAAACCTATGTCACACTTTCAACCAACAAAATAGTTTCTAGCGAAAGCGTTTTAAGTGAAACGTATTTGGTTTAAACTAGGTAGCTTTGACATGGAGCATACGAGGCATGAAACATTTGGTTGAACATGTTTCAAGCGAAACCTATTTGGTCAAATAGGTTTTTCTTAGAACTAATACAAATAAGAAAAATGGAGCCCATTTCGCTTGAAACCTACTCGTGATGAACAATTTCACCTAGAAGCCTAACACAGTGACCTCCCCAACTATCCAATGACCACCCCAACACTACATTTTTTTATCATAGGTAGGCCACTTCACACTATTAAATGTTCTTCTCTTAATGATAGACAATCCAAATTTCATTTTAGTTAATCTATTAAAAGAATTTTTTTATAGTAAGAGAGCTACAATGGTGGAGAGAAATATCACCTATGATAAGAAATGTAGTGCTACAAGAATTGATAGAATTTTGCATGTGAAGGGCACCTATAATTTTTTGTTTATGTCATTAAGGAATGACTTTTTTTATGACATCATAGTTATGATAAATGGAAAAGAGAGAAGTTAATATAAACCAAGTTGATACATCTTCATTTAATTGTAAATTTTCATTCTATTTTAAAATTCAAGTTTAGAAAGTGCACATGCATTAGAGGTCACTAAGGTGTAGAATCTGACCTTCATTCTCAATAAAAATATGATTATATTTTCCATGTGGTGATAAAACATAATTTGAAGGAGTCACTCAACTTGTACCTCACATATACCACATAAAAAGGTTGAAAGATAGTTTTCTTCATATTCATTGCCTAAATAATAGCCCTCACACTACTCACACTAATCTTGAATATTTTTTGGTACATGCATATCAATTACATTTTATCCAAGAATAAATTAATGGGTTAAGGAGGAGAAAGATTAATATTTACATGATCCTCACTAAGCATGTGGTGGTTATGTCCATGAAAATAAAGAAACCATTTAGATGCCCTAGTTTCTCACTCTCTTAAGCATGAATGGAAAACTTGATTTACTTGAGGTAGATCTAAAGTTCATTTGTTGTTCATGAATTTACTTTTATTTATACTTTTGAGGAATTCCATTTGTTGTTCTTTGGCTCTCACTTTAGCACAAGAGGGAAGGATGCTAGCAAAGGTTTTAGAATTTCTATTTATGCCTTTTAATTGCATTTGCTTTCAAGCTCCTATTGCATTTTGATAAATCCAATTTATGTGTATCATTTAATCATTACGTTCCATGAAACCATGTTCTTAAGAGGTATTTTGTCAAACAGTTTGCATACCTTGTGTATGCTTCCAAAGTTTGCACACATGTACAAGTGCATTTAGAGTTTAGGATTTAAATTTTTTGATGTCTAGATATTTTTCTAGATTTATTAATTTTATGTTTTAACAAAAATATCTACTATACAAAATAAAAACAAAAAACAAAAAAATGAAGGTATTTAAGAGAAAAATAAATTGATCTTTCTTTAATCTAATCTAAAAAATAAGTAGGTAAATGTAAAATATCTCAAGAGAAAAATATTGGTCAAACCTTAATTCGGTGGGTCACCATCTAAGGCACCTTTGTTCATTGGCCAAATTGTTTTCTAGTTGCATAGTTCCCTTTAGCTTGATGCCCTAGTCATCATCCAATGTAACATAATAGAAATGAGGACATCAAGGACTTGGGTCCATATTCAAATACATAATTTAGCCTCTCCATCTGCCAAATGTATCACCAATGTGATATTACAACATCAAATATAGATATGAACAAAGAAACATATTCTTTATATTATAATAAAAAGAGTATTTGAGAAAGCTTCACAAAGAATTTATAATCTCAATGATAACTGAATACTAATGCATAAGACTCAATTTACGAAATGTACCATAAAGAATACAATGCATCCTTAAAAATACACCTAATGTTCAAGGAGGCATTCATATCAATGGAAGCTCTACATTTAAATTTTCTCATTTAGTGGATTACAATATACATTTGCAAGAATATGTAAAGTTAAAAAGTGTAATTTTATACCCTAGGTGTATTACACAAGAGGGTAAACCATTTTAAATCTCTTTAATATTCTTCTCTTACAATTAACCAAAAATAACCAACCATTTGTCTATATTTTGATCTTCAATTTGACATTTGGACTTTTCAATAACATGGCATGGACACAAATAAAAACTTGTAGTTTGTAGTCAATGCAATTAATCTCATCATCAACACATATAGACCATAATCCACCACAAGACCAATATCCAAATCAATGTTCCCCATGAGATCTGATACTTGCATTTGATTAAGTATTCACAAGGTCCTTGACACACAAGTGTAGGTCACTAGACACGGTGCTAGAAATTCCTACAAAGAGGTAGGATGCTCTTGAGATTAGAAAAAATCATTAGAATGGCAGTGAGTATGATTTATAGTTCCCAAATGTAACTTATGCCTTTTCGCATCCTTACAGAAGTATGTTTGATATATTCCTATCTATGAGTTGATCTATGATATTGAACATTATTGAAATTATGGATTTATAGGGCATAGAGGCATATTGGTGGTTTATAGCTTACAAAGGCGTGAATAAATCCTATATAATGAGTGTATCATAGAGTTGTAGGGTTGGGATGAATATGATAAAATTACGAGGGGAGATGGATCCATAACTCAGGGTCATGGGATGTAGAAGAAAGATATCACTTTGCATGGGAGATGCGTAAGTATGTGTGAAACTTGAAATTCTATGGATAGTGGTGAATTATGGGCTTGTAGTATCCAAAATTATGGACAATTTGTACAAGAATTTTAGAGATGCAAATGAAACCTATTGCCTACCAAATGTAGTTCTTGTAGAGTTGTGAGACAAAGAAGTAAGCAAAACATACAAATGAGCAATGAAGGTACAAATTTGTAATATTTGATGAGGTATAGGAACATGAGATAATGATGCATCTTCTAAGGGATTTGTAAATGTGCATACAAATTTTATAGTTTACCAAATGAGACTACTATAGAGTTGCAAGGTAAGGATGTAGTTTTGTATTGCGTGCAAACAGTCTAGATAAGTCCACAATAATAAGCATCCACATGGTGTGGGACTAAAGTGGAAGCACACAACCATATGAGAAAGATTAAAAAAAGTTCTATTGTATAGCTATAGTAGGGTGCAATAATGAAAACTAAGGGGTAGTTTGTAATATATACAAATATGTAAATTATCTCTATAATTTTCTATTTTGTAATTTATATGCACTCGAGAGGCTTGGGGTAGAAAGCAACATATTTAAAGATTTATCTCAAGTTCAACATCCCACCAAGGGATAAGCATAGACTTATTGCTTGAAAGTTTGAAGTTTGACCTCTAATCCTCATATTTTTGAACATCATGATATACTATGGGGAATTATGGAAAAACAATAAGATATGAAGCAAACAAATTATGGAGCTTATGATAATGAAATATTGGATCAATAGTCAATAAGAACCCAATAAAGGATAAGGGGAATAATAAAGGCCTGACAAATGTATCTTTTGGGGATAGATAAACACAATTATTACTAAGTATGGTTAGCACATATTATAATTATAAGTATATCATGTTAGAATCAAATACATAAATCATGAATAAATTATATCCCTATTTAATCCCTAATAACATGCTAAACATAAACATTGTAATAAATTGTGACATTGTAGGAAACATACATGGGTGGCCCTTATATCCCCTCCCCTAAAACTTGTCTTGTAGAAATAAAAAGGGTACCAAACTAACTACACTCGATATAAAGATATTAGTATAAATAAGAAACTATAAGGTTTAATAATCTCTAGAACAAACACATAGTTGAAAATCATTTTTTATAAGATAATAGGCTCAAAAGCATTGCTCTTTTCATAATTATATCAATAATTTTCAAAATTATTTAAGCATTAACATGTTCTATAAATTAAATAACTCTTGTGTAGATGTAATCAATCCATAAATTTTCTCATAAACATATAAGTCACTCAATTACATCATAAGTATAATGATATAAGGCTCACCACCCAACAAGACCATACCATACATTTATAAAACACCCCTTGGATTAGAACCAAGACTTCTAGTGTTAACCTTTTCTTATGCAAATATTCATGGAATTACCTCATGCCTAGATTGCTCCTATGTGCCTATATATTTTTCTTTCACCATACCAATTACATTGCATCTCTAGGACCATTCTCACCTTATGAATTGATCATATTAGAAGAAACCTTATACCTTGATTATCTCTAGTTCATATGTTTTCACGCATATCATTCTATATTACATTTATTTTACATGATACATTCACTTACATGCTTATACATTATATGCTTAAACACTTACTTTCTCCTCTAATTTGGGCTACATGTATGTTGTATGTGTTAGAATTGGCTATGGATGCCAATATCATTGGACCAAATGGAAAGCACAAAAAGAGAGAGAATAGAATGTGACAAGAATAAACTGTATTCTTATCAATATGATTCACTGATATGAGATGATTATTGTACATAGAAGACCCCTTGTTTATATAGCCAAGGTGAGAACATAGAAGGGCATAAGATTATGAAAAGTGTCGTAATCTTATGACATGAAACAACTATGAAAAACTATCACTCCACCTAAAGTGGAAAAGCAATAATGTGATAATCACCACAAATGGTGGATCACCCACAAAAGGTGGAGAGGTAATCACATGATATGTCCACAAAAGGTGGAAGTGATAAAGTAATAACATGATAAGTCTATCAAAGGTGGAAAAGCTCCAACTACCTCCTATGTGGTCCCTAAGTAAACTTAACTAAGGTGTAATTATGACCTAGGACAAGGTACAACACATTTAATTACACCAACACCCCCCCTTAAGTGCAACTTAGAGAGAATGTACACAAAATAAAACAATGCAAGATGAGTCCCGACAATTAGGCCATGTTAGGTACCCATGTACAAATGCAATGCAATCTCTCATAAATGGAGAAAAGGAGAAAACTCGGTGGGACAAAACTCCTCCCCAAAAGAGAGATGAAATACAATAATGATATCCATCACAAATCCAATCAATCTTCATCCACATTAAGGATGAAAAGAGAGACCATTTAGCCCCCCATAATGAGATAACCTGTTGCAAGAAAAACACTAGAAGTACATTGTGGATTAACACTGGAATCTTCAATCTAGTAAGCAAAGAAAGATACTTTTGTTTGCTACTAAAACCATATGTGAGTCACTGATTGACTTAAGGTGGAATCATGATAAAGCAACAACAGGCTCGATGTCAAGGAACACTGGAAAACTCGCAAACTCGCACATCTCTAGAATCCATGAAGCAACAGTTGATTGAGAAATGATCTGGAACTAAAATAAAATGCAAAGAAAATGCAAACCTAGTGCACACAAAAAAAGAAATAGTGCATGCACTGATGAATGTTCACATCTACCTCCATGATGAAAAATAACCTCAAATTTGTGTAGATGATAAAATCTAAAAAAATGGTCTACACCACTATGAAGTGCTCAACACTAGCTTTCCGTCAATATCTTGTTTGCCAAAAATGGACACCGTGGCCAAAAGTTATGAATTTAAAAAAAAAAAAAACTAAATTTAGCCTACAGGAAACAAATTTTCTAGCAAAAAAAAATTACTTCTGATTTGATTTCTGAAAAATCTACTCACTATTTGTAGACAAAAACATAAACCTAGAAATATTTTGATGCTAGAAATTAAATCCAAAAATTGGTTTTTGATCCAGCAAGCAGAAGATGAAAAATTGAAAAAAACAAAACCCAGAAATCGTTTTTCTTGCAAATGAGTAAAAGCTAGATTTTTGAAGCAAAAATGATGACGGCTCTAATAAAAAACGGCTTGCAACAAACCCTTGTTTGCCAAAAATGCAAATGATGATCAAATTGAGTGAGATAAAATCCAAATCTAACTTTCTCGAGCCTCCTGGATGCAATGGTGAACTCAGATTTGCACTGGCAAGCTATGATATGAACCTACAATAAAGAGCCAAAAATAGAACCTCTTCAAATCTGATATCTCTCTTCAGAAAAAGACTCTCCAATGACACTCAACCCGCTCTAATACCATGTTAGAATTGGCTATGGATTCCAAGATCATTGGACCAAATGGAAAACACAAAAAGAGAGAATAGAATGTGACAAGAATAAATTGTATTTCTTATCAATATGATTCACTAATATGATATGATTGTTGTACATAGGAGACCCCCTAATTATATAGCTAAGGTGAGAACATAGAAGGGCATAAGAGTATGACAAGTGTCGTGATCTTATGACATGAGACAACTATGAAAATCTATCACTCCACCTAAAGTGGAAAAGTGATAATGTGATCATCACCACAAATGGTGGATCACCCACAAAAGGTGGAGAGGTAACCACATGATATATCCACAAAAGGTGGAAGTGATAAAATAATAAAAAGATAATTCCACCAAAGGTGGAAAAGCTCCAACTACCTTCTAAGTGGTCCCTAAGTAAACTTAACTAAGGTGTAATTATGACCTAGAACAAGGTACAACACATTTAATTACACCAATAGTATGCACTAATTGGGTGGGGCATATATAATCACTAGTTCATTCCTATGTTAAAATTTTAGTAGTGAGTTATGCTAGATGGGGACTTATCACCAAGACTAGATATATCTTAATTGCATTACATTGAACCACTTAATATGTTGGATGTGTCATTCTACTATTATCAAATGGAGAAGTATTTCATAGTGAAAGATTGGAATTGCATCACCTTTAAGGATAACTAATGTATTTTCACTTAAAATAGTTCTAACTTAAAAAAACATTTATAGACATAAAACTAGTGAATGTCATGGTACAAATGTAGATTGTAGCATTTGGGAAAAACATGTTTCAATTTTTAGTGCATTAGTATTTAATTTTTGGTGTTTAATGCACATCATTTATGATTTATAATCGTAGTAAGAGGCTTACTTATGATGCATAGTAGTGAGGCATATATACTGCATATGATTTGAAATATTATTTTCTTTAGTTAGCGTGAATTGGATGAAATTGAAAATGGATACATAAATTATGGGATTTTGTTGTATCCAACTTTGCATCATGCATTTATAAGTTTTTAAAATTATATGTGAGCTTATATTAAATTAAATTTAGTTTCAAAATTAAATATATAATGTTTTTAATTATGCAGGTATTTAGACATGGATAATTAAGCTTCTCATCAGTCTAATCAATCTGATGATCATGCTCGTAGAACTAATCTATATTCTGACACCATTCAAAGGTTAGATAATGCATTGCATTGTCTAGACCAAACTATACATAACACCCCAAACTTGTCAAATAGAGATGGGTTGGTCACTATTCAAGATGAGATTACACGAATGATCAACATTGTTCGATCATACAACCCCTATGATGATATCAGCATTGAGCAGTTCTATGTTTCACTTTCTATGAGTGTTACTAGCCATGAGAAATGGTCATCCATTAATAGGCAGGTTTCATTAGACATGGTTCATAGCATGTTCCCATTGTATATGGGACGAGATAGAGTGTGAGGCTATTTGATCATGAGGTGCACAAATCCAGTTGTGGGTCCATTTAATTATCCCAGATGGCTAGCAACTCATCATAGATGGCCTCATAATGATGAGTTTCCACTATATTTTTGTAAACAATTATATGCAGAGTTTCATTTACATTTAGATGTTGATTGTACATCTATCCCTACAAATGTTGGACAAGGGAGAGGGAGGTATGCTTACAAACCTCAATACAGGCGAATAGATTTACCACCACCCATGAACAAGAGAGCATTAGTTGGTCCTAACCTTTTGGTTCTTCTAAACCATTTGAAATTAGGAGCAGTTGCAAAGCCAACACTCACCCCATCTAGATGTGGAATTTTTTCAGAGTATAGCCACTATTGTTGGTGAGGTTGATCAATTGACATATGATCATGTTAGTAGATATATGTCATGTTCACGAGTTAACATTCCTCCCACTGAGGCCTCATCGACCACCTATGATCCTTTTATTTGTGCTAATATAGTATCACCACATGATGTGGCAAATATGATTGGAGAGGATGATTTACATAAGTTGAGCACATTCATCACCCATGATCTATTAGATGCATACCAGTTCATTAGTGCAGAGTATGGGATCCCACTGATGTTGTATCTACACATATCAAATTCCATTTTGATAGAGAGAGGGGCCATGATCAAGAAGATGCACAAGGTTTAGGGGGACATCAGGATGTTATAATTGATTCTTCAACCCCCCATAAGGATGTTCCTAATCAGGTTGAGGTTACAACCTATTTTGCACGAGGATCATATAAAAGGGTTCTAGACTTGAAACCATCTAGAAATATTGTCCTGCCCCCTCATTCTTTTGAGATCAGTGGGATTGGGAGGGTCATCGATGCTACAAATGAGGTAATACTATTATGAAAAAATTATATATTTTACTTGATTTTATAATTTTAGGTATATCAACATAAAATGAATCACTTGTGAGCTAACTCTTGATTGAAATCACATGTATTAGGTGGTTGATGACATTTCGCAAAGAGTGCCAAGATTTGGAGTTTTATAGTATGTTGGTGATTCGATGCATCACCATGAGGTATAAATCACCTACCTATTAAGTTTATAAAGTTTTCCTAGTAAATTTTTAATATGTAAACATGTACAAATAAAATTTCTCTACCACAAGTTTTCTAACTTTACATGCATGTACATGTCATAGGTTCCAAGATCAGATCATGCTTCTATTTAGAGTCCTACCCAACATCCTCTACATGATTTAGGTGGATGTCAAGTAAAAGTCTTATATATAATTTAAATTAAATAAGTTATATTACATGGATACATTTATTTCTTTTCAAAATTGTATAAATATATAATCAAGTGCATGCATGTAGATATAATTTTATGTGCTTGGATATGTAATTTCATGTGCAGGGCTCAACACATGATTCAAGGTAGGGCTCGTGACATGATTTTAGTAGTCTTGGATAGAGCGAGGCTTAGTCCTTCCATAGACATACATGTTCTTTTTTTGAGTCATGTTCTTTGACATTTATCATATGCTCACACACTTACGTATTATGAACATTTTATGTGATAATATTTATCATGTACATGTACTTGTTCATCGTGTGTGTATATGTATGCACATTTAGATGTTTAGTTGTAGACTTATGTCTATCTATTTTCTTAGATCAATATATATGATTCTTATCAATTTGATTATATCCTACATGAACACGTGTTATATTTTTAACAAATTTATTAATTTCTTCTTTTTATTATAAAATAAACTAAGTTAATTCAATAAATACTAATTTTTATATATATTAATTTAAAATCGATATAAAAATTTACAATTAAGTTGTTAATTTAATATATTTTACTAACTAGTTTGGTACAAATAAAATTTAGATCAAAATTTCTAATTTACTAAAAAAAAATCATATATTATAAACATAAAGTATATCATAACATGACTTAAATATAAATAGAACATGCCTCTTTTAAATAATTTATGAGATTTGAATATAAAATTTAACCATAAGGTCAAGGAACAATGGTGATAAGATATATACAACATAGATAATATCTTACATAACCATTGAAAGTTAAAAATAACAATCCATCCACATGATAATTCATCAAGTATCCCACCAAATATACACTATGATTTTACCTACCATTTCTCTATCCCTTGTGCTATATCCCCTTGTGATATATATTGGAAGTGTATTTGACACTATGGTCACTCCACCCTCACCTTGTTCTAGACACATGTAAGATGTATATTTTTTTTATATATAATGTTCATGGGGACCCCATTAGACATGCAATACAATTTTGTGTTCTTTGTACTATATTGGCATCCTATGTTTTTTCCTTCCCAAGTTTTTCCTTAGCACTTTGATAGAGGATGTGTTTGATTGGTTATAAATATTTTACCCTAAATTTGTTCATGAGATTCTATAGATCTTGTCCATGACTTCATGCTACAGGGCGAACCCACAAAAGTGGTTTACAGTTGGAGTGAGGAAGGAAAACTTCCAAAAAATGACCCCATTCAAAAAAAATCATTTTGGGGGGTTCAAACGAACCCCTTAAATGTGGGAACCCGTATTTTCCCATTGTGGAAAGGGTTCGCTAAAACCCCAGAACCCCTGGGTTTGCTTCAACCCCTTTTCACACCTTCCCCCCCTCCAACACAAAAAAACTCCAGATTTTTGCCCTTCAAAGCTCAGGTTGAGGATGAAAATGGAGGAGATTTCACAGACCCAACTAGAAGATGGTAGTCCTCGAAATGAGCTATCTAGTGAATATAATTTTAATATGTTTTTGTTTTATTATTTTTTTTTTAGTTTTATTAAACATAGGTTTTTCACCGAAAATCAATCTCTTTGTTCTGCACATGTGGAAAAATAGCAAATTATCAAAAAAAAATTGAAAAATATGTTTAGGCTGGGTATTGATGTCCTTGATCTATTAAAAAAAATTGAATTTCGATACATACAAAAAAATTTATGTTGTATACAGTCCACCAATGTTTGAATTGTAATTGGTTTGACTTCGAAACTTGATTAAGGAAAAAATATTTAATAAGACACTATGAAATCAAATGAACTAGTTAGATACCGTAGTTACAAATCTAAATTCGAAAAAAATAGAATTTTATCCTTCATACAAAACAAGTTATGTTGTATACAGTGAGCGTCACTCCTTAAAAAATGTTGTTTTTAAAAAAATGTTAGTTTTCGAAGGAGATGGAAAAATAAGTGCAATATGATTCCAAAAAAATTGAAAAAAATATATTTATAATCTATAGACAAAACATCACAAATCACTAGTTTGCATCATCTTCAAATTCCTCACAGTTTAGCCGCTATAGGAGCTCGAAAGTGAAGATTTAGTTTGAAAAATCAATTCAGTGTCTAGTTTGCCCAAAAGTTGTAAACCAGTTGTGAACCCTTTAATTCATAACCTGCACAAACATAGCGAACAAGCATAATGTTAGATCAAATGCAAGAGAGAATCAAGGTTCCCCATGAAATTAGATTGCCACATTAATATAGGAAAGCAAATGAAGAATAATGCAAATGAAATTAAATAAATCATATTTTAATGAACAATTATCAATCCCATGAGGGAATTGGTGCTGATTGGTATGTCAAAATCAGTCGTTTCCCAATTCCTATTTGTAAGCTTGATGATTGTTGATGGTGAGATTAGCTGGCTTGAATGGAATGAACAAGATTGGCTCTCAGTTCAAGAGAGTAACCTTGCATGAAGTATGTGAAATCTGTGAATGAAATGAGGTATAGTATACTTGCTTGAATTGTGGATGATCAAATGATGAGAGAAGCTTCCAATTTATAGATTTCCAAAATGGAAGATATAGTGAAATAGAGCAATGTGAGATCATTCAACATCCAATGGCCAAGTGCCACTTGTCAAGATGTGAATGGTTGATGGTTGTGCACATTTTAGCCAAAGCGCCAATAAATGCAATTAGGTGGAATTTCAAATTTAAGAAATGACATGTGAGAGGGAAAAATAAATGAAATAAATGTCACTTGGTTCAATGCATAAGGATATGTAAGAGGAATGAATGTCTTGTTGGATGTACAATCCACTTGGACTTTTTGAATTCAAATTTGAAGGAATATTCCCTTTTGATGTCATGTGAGGGAAAATAGGGATTTAATAAATGAATTAAATCTATTTTCATGTGTAACTTGCATTCTCTAGAAGATTTTAGTGATAGGGATTAACTTAATCAAGATTTTGATTAATTTAATGAGGGATTAGATGATTTCACAATTTTGACTTAAATTGATGAATTGATTTAAATCAGAATTGAGAGGAAATGTTTAATTAAATAAATGATTTTGATTTATTTAACTAAGTGGGATAATGTTAGATTAAATAAAATAAGGGTTAATTTATTTTATTTAATACGAGGACTTTAGAGACTTTAATTAAATAAAATGATTTATTTAATCAAATAGAAATATAAGGTTAATTAAATTAAACTGATTAATTTTAATCACTGGAGGAGAAAGACTTAATCAAATAAACAATGATTTATTAAATTAAGAGACAAAATATGATGAAAAACTAAGAGTATGATTTAGAAGGAAATGTCGTGAATAATTAGGATCAAGTGTATCGAACTGAACTTGTTCATTTTCCATGTCTATATTTTGCCCCTCTTTGAAGCAATGTACTTGTTGCATTGATTCAAAGAATAGACTGTTGTGATCAAAGTTCAAATTTTTTTTATTTTTCAGATGTCCCACTATTTACCCCAATGAGAAGGATTACGCTGGTATGTTGCCCCCTTGAGAGATCGGGTGGAAATGTTAATTTCCCGATCGATATTGCGATAAAATGCAAGAGGAGTGGTCATATTGATCAAAGGACGAAAGATAATTCTTTGATGTAGACAAATCTGATGATGTATAGACAGTCATCGACCATGGGTAGTCTCGTGTATATATTGATGCGACACACCGATTTTAGATAGAAATGTTAGTAAAGATAGAAGAATGGAAGGAGGATCCACACAAGATTATTTTTGATGATACATTGCTTACCAAGAGTTGGGATTTTCAAAGGACCAATTACTTAATGTTTGATAACACACATAGGTATGATGCATCAAGGTATAAAGGACTAGGATGGCATGGTACCTAGTGTGATGGACTCTGTCTTAACAATCAGATAGGAGTATCCTTGTTCACATTTAGCATACATACTTCATTCAGGATGTAGTTCAGACATTCTAAACATCTCGGGCCAAAACATAGGAAAGCAAGCTTTCTTATGTGGTCAACAAGATATCCAAAACATCCTCTCCACAAACCAAACAAAGCATATGTGACTAAGTTATTTTACAAATGTGTCCCACAAGCATAGTAGATAAAAGAGACAACGATATTTGCCCCATTCCTTTCTCTCTAAACCTGTTTTTGTTTAGGTATCATTAAGAGATCCTTGGAATGAGCGCAAAATAAGATAAGCCGATAAAAGACCCAAATAAAGCAAACAAACAAGCTAATGTTCTTCGTACTGCTAGCCAAGGCTAAACTAATGTGAGGTACTTGATGCTTATGTCCATCATGGGAAGGGTTCATCTTAGAACATGTAGTGATTAGGGTTTCAGTGGGACTGATTGGGTGATAAGCTATTGATACTCCAAGTTGATCAACTTGTTTGTTTACTGACTTAGACTTTTGAGACTCTGACAATTAGGGTGTTCACTTCTGAACGTGCTAAACTTTCTTTTGACTGACTCACCAAAGGGCGAAGGCGACGACTAATTTTATTAGGAATGATGACTATCGCGAGTGAAAGCGACATGAGATGGATGAACCATTTTGGATTTTTAGATATTTTGAGGTTTTTTTTGGTATTTTTGAAGTGTTTTGTAAATATTTTTATATTTTCGAGATTTACGATGAAGATACTAACTAAAATACCTATCCTAGGGGTCTCGGGCGCTGATCCATAGATTAGTCTTGCCTACATTATACACATAGAGACCATGTAGTTTGACTGATGACAAACTTGACTCAATGATAAGATAGATGGCCAAACAGATTGTCATTGTGACAGATGCCTAAAGGACTAATCTAAAATGTGAAACAGATGGGCAAACGGATTGCCAATGCGACGGACGCCTAAAGGACTGACCTAAATGTGAAAATAAATGGGCAAACGTATTGCTAATGTGATAGACGTCTAAAGGATTGACCTAAATGTCTCGGGGGATGATCAAAGATCAACCTTGCCTACATTCAAGCTCAAAGACAACGTAGTTTAGTCAAGGTGGAAGACTGACAAGACTCAATGATGAATTTTTATTTTTATTTTTATTTTTTGAAGATTTTCTAGGATTTTTGACATGTTTTGGATTTTTGAATGATTTTGGATGTTTTTGAATTTTTGATTATCTGGGAAGAGCACAAAAATATACACAAATCCGATCCAGCGCCAGTTTCAAGGACATGCCCCCAACGTTTAAGCGATAGACTACTTAGATAAAGGCAGGACAAACTGACCTTAGGAATATGCCAAGTAGTACTATGGTGGAATATGATATGGGCATTAGCTCAAGCTATGGTATGGATGTGAGCGGATGGGTGGATGGAGGATTAATGAAATGTGATGGAATGGATGAGTGAGTCGTGCATATCCTAGCGGATGGGGAGTGCTTTATTTACACTTGGCTCCTGTTTGCCAAGTTTCCACCAAGGTACTTGTCCAAAGCGCCACTGAAGTGGTTTTCACTAGAGGATGATTTTTTTCTTTACTGTTTTCACTCATTTTTCTAATTTTTATGGATTTTTTTATTTTTTTTATTTTTTTGTTGTTGCCAAGATGCATGTTTGCCAGGTTTTCATCAAGGTAACCATTTTTTCACGAATTTTTCTGATTTTTTTTGTATTTTTTGTTTCTATACCTTGCAAGTTTTTAGGCATAAAAATATTTGAGGTGAGAGTTGTTCAGAGGCTCCTACAGAGGCTTTCCTTCCGGTGTTGCTAATTGATATGCTCCTGATTTATAGCTGGCTATGATGATGAAAGGTCCTAGCCAGTTGGGCTCGAATTTTCCTTTGCTCTTTGGATTTGGCACATTCTTTTGGTTCTCTTTCATCACAAGTCCGTCGATCTTCTTGTTGTAGCTTTGTTTCAGGCGATTCTGGTAGACCTGTAGATGATTTAGGGTTTCCATGCACCATTCATCTAGTAACTCCAGCTCATTTATTCTTGAAACCCTATATTCGTCATGTGTGATGAGGTTTTGCAATGGTATCCTTAGTGACGGGAGCTCGATCTCGATAGGGAGGATGAATTTTGATCCATAGACTAGGGAGAATGGGGTGGTGCTTGTTGACATGCGAATGCTGGTGCAGTAGGCCCATAAGGCGGGATTTAACTGCAGATGTCATTCACGATCGAATTCATTGACTATTTTCTTAAGGATCTTCAGAATGATTTTTTTGGTAGCTTTTGCTTGGTTGTTGCCTTGTGGGTAATATGGTGTGGAAAAGCGATGTTGGATTTTGAATTTTTCACATAAGTTATGGACATCCTGATTCTTGAAGGGTGTCTCATTATAAGAGATAATGGATTGAGGGGCGTCATATCAACAAATAAGGTAGTTCAGGATGAACTTGGATATCTGCTTTCTGGTGATGTAGGTCATGGGGATTGCTTTGACCCACTTTGTGAAATACTTTGTGGCAGTGATGATGAACTTGCAGCCATCAGATGAGGTGGGTGAGATTTTACCTATGAGATCGAGCCCCCATTGGGAAAAGGGCCAAGGTGTAGCAATGGGGTGTAATTCTTGAGTTGGTGCATGAATGAGATCTCCATGTTGTTGGAATTGTAGACACCTTTTGACAAATTCATGTGCCTCTCTTTCTATTGTCGTCCAGTAGTATCCGGTTCTTAGTAACTTCCTAGCCAAGGTCATACCACTCGAGTGTGAACCACAAGTGCCATTTTGTACCTTAGTCAAAGCAGTCAGGGCTTCCTTAGGTTTTAAGCAACGTAACAAGGTTCCATCGATGCTTCTATGGAAGAGGGTTTCCCCTAGGATGACAAATCGTAAGGACCTTTTGACAAAGGTTCGCTTGAGGTTCGGGGTAATGTCGATTGGGAGGACTCCTAATCTCATATAGGTGTAGATGTCATGGTACCAAAGATCACCGGGACCAATGAGTTTGCATGCATATTCTGACTCTGGTACCTCAAAAGTGGGTATGAGAAGCTGCTCTACCAGGAATTCATGTTTTGAGACATTGCAAGGGATATCTAGCAAGGATGCGATCATTTCCATTGCATCAGCTACTTTGTTGTTTGCCCTCGGTATCTGCTCAAAGGTGATATCAATAAATGATTCCTTGAGGCTTTCTACTACCTTCTTGTATGGTGTGAGTATATCATCCTTAGTTTGGTATTCACCGTTGACTTGGTTGATGATAAGTTGTGAATCTCCATAGACCTTTAATGCCATGATTAGCCACTGCACTGCAATCTTGAGACCTATGGTTAAATCCTTGTACTCTGCAATGTTGTTGGTACAGGGGAATGCCAAATTGTAAGATCTTGGTATACGATCCCCGTGGGGGGTGATGAAAAACACACCGGCTCCTGATCCATGTTGTGTGTGAGAACCGTCAAAGTATAGTTTCCAATGATCGACTATACTAAGATTGAAAATGGACTCGTCTAAAAACTCTGATATGAGTGGATTGTTTGCGTAGATGGGAGCTTCTGCCAGTTGGTCCACAATGACTTTTCCTTTAATTGCCTTTTGTTCCACATATTCTATGTGATACTCTGACAATATCATTACCCACTTAGCCATCCTTCCCATGAGCATAGCTTTTGGCAACAGATATTTTAAGGGATCTATTTTGGCGATGAGCTTGATTTTATGTGCCAACATTTAGTGTTGGAATTTTTGTAAAGAAAACACTACTGCTAGGCAATATTTCTCAATGAATGTGTAGTTTAACTTGTGGCCAACCATTGTCCTATTGATGTAATAGATAGCCCTTTTTGTTTCATTTTCATCATGTTGAGCTAGAAGAGCACCTAGAGCTACAATTGTTGTTGAGATGTATAAGATCAATGGTTTCCTTGCAATGGGTGGCATTAACACAGGTGGCGTGAGTAGATATTATTTGATCTTGCTAAATATCTTTTCACACTTGTCATCCCACTTGAATGCTACTCCCTTGTGCAGCAGATATGAATAGGCAATTTGTTTGTCCGCTAACTGTGCTATGAACCTCTGGATGGACTGAAGTCTGCCTTGTAATCCTCTAAGTTGTTTTAGTGTTATTGGCACTCCCATATCAAGGATTGCTTTTACCTTTGCAGGATCCACTTCTATCCCTCTCATTGACACTATGTATCCCAAAAAAAATTTGAATTGTACCCAAAGATACATTTATTTGGTTTGAGTCTGACCTTGTATTTTTCCAATTTGTCAAAGATGTCGCTTAGGGTTGCTATGTGATTCTACCTCTTCTTTGATTTAGCCAATATGTCATCCACATAATCTTCAACCGTGTTGTGTATCATGTCATGGAAGATTAGTGTCATGGCTCTCTGATATGTAGCCCTTGCATTCTTTAGCCCAAATGGCATCACATTCCAGCAGTAGGTGCCCCAAGGACATGTGAATGTTGTCTTACGTTGGTCTTATTTTGCAATCATTACTTGGTTATATCCCGAGAATCCATCCATCAGGGATAGCATCTCATGTCTGACCGTCATATCCATTATCATATCAATGTTGGGTAGTGGAAAGTCATCCTTAGGACATGATTTGTTGAGGTCTCTAAAGTATGTGCAGATATGAATGCCCCAATTTGGTTTTGAGACTGGTAAAAGGTTGGATATTCATTCTGGATAGTCAATCGAGCGTATGAAGCCAACATCCAGAAGCTTTTGTAACTCTACCTTGACTAGCAAGGCTATCTGGGGATGCATTTTTCTTAACTTTTGTCTAACTGGCTTAGCTCCAGGGTAAACATCTAAATGATGAACCACCACTTCCGGATCTAGACCTGGCATGTCAGCATAGGTCCATGCAAATTTTACCTTCCTTTCTTTCAGAAATGTTGCTAGCAGTTCTTGTTCCTCTGTCGAGAGAGACTCAACATAGAAAGTGATTTGCGGTGTTGTCTCTATTCCCAAGTTAACAGGATTACACTGCTCTGCCAGAACTGCTAATTTTTCTTGATGTAGAGCAGTAGAGGGGAAATTGAATCCTTCATCCTCTGGCACCTCAAAGAGGTTTTCACCATTGGATGTGTCCTTTATTTTTACTATTTTGTGGTTAGAAAGTGCCATAGTGTGGTTTTCACTCAATAACTCCAAGCTTATTCTCGTTATTTTTTTTTTGCGACTGAAGGAATCAATCGTCTCCCCGTAATATGCCTGGGTGTCTAAAGTGATGTCAAAACCTGACTTGTGATCCTCACACGAAACTGTATCCCTTAGTCCCATGAATTTCGAGAGAGCCTCATTATTTTTGAATGAGTCTAGAATTGGCGGTCCTCGTTGGTCATGATCAATGAGTTGAGGGTATACTAAGGTGATTTGGTGGGTTTGTTGGTTTGGCTCAGCGGGTGAGGCACTAATCATTAGTAAGGAGGAGTCCTCAAAAAGCATGGGTAGGCCTGTTATGGTATCATCATCGTCACTATTGGCGTAGACATCAGTGACGTCAAAGGTGAAGTTGTCAAGTAGGATGCCTGTGCATACGGGTGGTCTAAGGGTAGTTGTCGACACTTGAGGAGAGTTCCTGACTACCCTACTCGGAGTACCTCTACCACGTACGGTTATACTTGGGGGAGTACATCTAAGGCCAAGGTTCTGCATTCTTCTTTCTACAATGATGGGCTCCAGTCGTCCATCACTGTCCCTTCCAAGGCTTTGGTTTCTACTGTAGCCCATGCCAAACATTATTTGTAGCCCTTTGTTGGCTTCATCCATAGGTAAGGTGGGTGTGGGTTCTACATCATGATATATTGAGCTTAAAATATCTTCCTCATCAACATTTTCCCGACTTAGGTCTCCCTAATGGCAGAATCTGGAGGGGTCGGCCCTAAGGGTGTGGATGGGTGTTTCGGTTGATCAAGGTCGCCCATGTGACCTAGGAGATTGTGGTAACTCTCCTACAAAGAAATCATTCCTTTTCACTCTATAGTCACCGCATCCATTGTCCTAGATAATGTTTTTGATGTCAAATATGTCAGGGATGGCGGGTGTCTCTGTCGCAGAAGTGAAGGCAAGGGTGGAGAGGTCAACGTATGAAGTGGATGGGCCTTCATCTTTTTTTGGCACTTGGGGGATTTTATAAAACTTGGCTTCCAAGTTTTTGCAGTAGGTGAATGGTTCAAGATCCCCATGTATAGTGACCTCCTCATTCTGGTACAGGAATTTTATGCATTGATGATATGTCGAGGCCACTGCTTTCATTTTGTGGATCCATGGATGTCCTAATAAGATGTTATATGGTAAGTCGAGGTCAAGGACCTGACAGGTAGTCTCCATGGTTGATGGTCCCACTTGGATTGGGATTTTAATAGTGCCTTGAGACACTCTTTCTTGATCATCATATTCCCTTATTGTGATGCTCTTGTTCATGTTAATGGAATCCTCGACGAACCCCAAGTTCTTTATAAGTTTGAGAGAGAAAATATTAAGGCCTACACCTCCATCCATCAGGACTCTTTTAACTTTCTTTTTATGGACCAGCACTTGAAGGTGAAGTGTGTGGTTATAATATGGCTGCGGGGGGAAGTTTTGGTCAGAGAATGTAAGGAGATTCGGGGTAATGATATTAGCAACCATAGCCTGAAACTATTTTGTGCCAAGAGTGGCGAAGACAGTGGATATCACTAAAGCTTCATCAAGAATTTGCCTATGGGCAGCAGAAATTTTTAACAATTCCATGATGGAGATCTGTGTGGAAGTTCTTTTCAACTGGTCGATGACATTGTAGTCATAGGGAACAAATTTTGTATTTGAAGTGGGGGTCTTAGATGGTTGAGGTGCCCCTGCAATGGTGACCTTTTCGCCACGTGTGGTGACTCCACAGTCGGTTTTGGCTCTTTTGACATTAATGACCGTGACCATTTCCTCTACACATGCGACTATCTCTTCATATACTAGATTAGCGCTAGCATATTTTTGTTTGCCTTT
Organism: Sequoiadendron giganteum; assembly: GCA_007115665.2. Classification (NCBI taxonomy): domain Eukaryota; kingdom Viridiplantae; phylum Streptophyta; class Pinopsida; order Cupressales; family Cupressaceae; genus Sequoiadendron; species Sequoiadendron giganteum. Next base: position 230,802,812 of record CM021109.1, on the reverse strand, counting down.
GTTGTTCCCCTAACTATTTCCTTGATTGTGGTTTGGCATCAGATTTGTGTATATTTTTAGATCTTGATTACTAGTTGGTTGTTCAACATTGATGATCTTGTCTTCGATGAGTTCTTGGATGATATTCTTCAGTCTCATGCAATTTGTGGTGGTATGTCCCTTGATCTTGTGAAAGTCATAAAGGAGGTTTTCATTATACCATGGCGGTTTGGTCATGGGTTCCACGTATTGCTCAAATTTGGAGATTTTAATTAGATTTTCCTTGACCAACTTCTTCATTATGGACTCGATGGACTCCCCAAGGGCCGTGAACTTTCGATTGGGAGGGTATTTTCTTTGGGGAGGTGGTCCTCCTTGATTGCCCAAGTTATTGATTTGGTTGGTGGGAAGTGGTTGTTGTTATGTTACTACTGCATTAGTTTACACATTATTGTGATTGTGATTTTGTGGTTGGTGATGAGTTTGGATGTTTGGTTTGGGAGTACTTATGACCACTTTAGCATCGACCACGTCGTTGTTTGTGATGTTTTTGTTCCTTGACCATGTTCAAGGTTTATCATTATAATTGTTGGACAGGCGGTTATCCTGTGGTGGAGTAAATGTTGAGGCACCTCCTCATGCAGTAAGGGCCCTTTCGATGTTGAGCGCATTTGGGATCAGTTGATTGTATGATGTGATGCATTGCATTTTTAATTAGAACGCCAAGTTATCATCTAGATTAGATATGATCGTGCAAACTTGTTGTTCTTCTGGCATGTTTCACTTGCTCTAATTGGCCTTGGATCGCCATCTTTGCAAGAAGGATGCGAATAGCTCTCCTTTTCTTTGTTTGAGTGTTGATAGTTCTTCCAAACTAACATTTTTACCCATGTTGAAAGCATAATTTTTAAGGAATGCTTCCACAATTTCCTCAAATGTTTTAATGCCCGTGGGTAGGCGAGAAAACCATTCCATGGTTGGACCAGTCATACTTCGGGGGAAGAGTCGCATTAGATATGTGTCATTGTATGCAACCTCCATGCAATGTACCTAAAATTCTCTAACGTGGTTTTTAGGGTTACCTGTTCCATTATACTTGTCAAATTTGGGGATCTTGAATCCCTTTGGGAACGGTACCATCATGAGACTTCTGTCAAATGGATAAGGGCACATGTTGTTTGGTGTTTTGGTTGTTTTTCATGCTTGGAGGTCCAACACCTGCTGCGAGAGCAATTTGATTTGCCTTGCGACATCGTTGCTCGGATCAGGAGGTGGAATGAATGTTTTTTGAGGTGTTTGGGGTGTTTAATTGGTGGGAGGAGTACTGGTGGGAGTTTGTTGCAAGATTTTTTGTGCATTCAAGGCTTGCTGGTATGCCTGCATTTGTGTTAACAAAGTCTTTTGTTGATCTTGTTGTTGTTGTTCCAACAAAGCTTGTTGTTGGTCCATCTGTTGTTGTTCCCATAGAGTCTGTTGTTGGGCTAACAAAGCTTGTTGTTGGTCTAGTTGTTGTTGCACCAACAAAGCTTGTTGTTGGTCGAGTTGTGGTTGTGCCAACAAAGCTTGTTGTTTAGCTTGTTGTTGTGCCTGATAGCCTTGCAGGGCTTGTTGGTATGCTTGTCGATGTATCGCTTGTATTTGCACTTGGTATTGTGCTTGTGCCTATTGTTGGGCTTGAGCTTGGGCTTGCACTTGTTGGGATGCTTGAGTGGCTTGTGCAACTTGTGTGGCTTGTGCAGCTTGTGTGGCTTGTTGGGCAGCTTGTGTGACTTGTTGGGCAGCTTGAGCGGCTTGTGCAGCTTGTGCGGCTTGCTGGTTTTGCTTTAGTACCCTCTAATGATTGGATTTTTGGATGGTTTGGATCAGGGTGGTGAATGAATTCATCACATTGTCTTTTGGTGGTGGACTGAGAATTATGCCAATCGTGGTGATAGGCGAAACGGTTGTGTTGGTGGTCGAGATTTGGGTTGTTAGAGGTGTGGTTGAGATGCTCGGTCCTTGTGAGGGTATGGTTTGAGATATTTGAGGACCGACTAATGTATTGGTTGTGGTGGCTTGAATGGTTTCCACTTGTTGTTGTGATGTTGCAGGCAAAAAGAGAGGATTCGATGTGATGCTTAGATTTCCTGGATTTGAGAAACTAGAAGTGGGTAGAGGGGGAAGACCCAATCAAATAGGTGATGTGGATGTGAGCGGTAATGGGGGAAAGGGTGGTAAGTTCCCCTAGAAAGAGAATGGGTCAGTGAATCATGTTGCTCCAAACAAACTACCTTCTCCTTGTGGTAGAGAATTTTGTATTTTTAACAAATAGGCGGGCGTTGCACGGAATGAGGATGAATCTGTATGATTATGGAAGGTGAGTGGGATGTAAGGGTGTGATGGATTTACCAAGATGGATTTTTCTGGTGTGGTGTTGACACTTACCTCTTTTTTGTTCACAAGGCGATGCTGTTGTAACTCTCAAAACATAGCACTTCCTTTGTTTACAATCGGAGAGGTTAGTGTGATTGATGATAGGGTTTGAGGCATTTCTTGAGTGATGTTCAGAGTTGACAATGGGGATGTGTTTGTAAGAGGCATGTCCATACTAGCGCCTATGTCAAGGTCAGAAGGAATCAGGATCCCTCCTTCCGTTAACATGCATAAGTATTTAAACATGGCATTGACAATTTTATGATTCTCCAGATTTTGAACCATTTCTAGCATTTCTGATTGTGCCATCCCCATGTCCTCGTTTGTGATGTCCTCTTTATAGTTTTCCTCTTGAGGATTTTGTGATGGTAGAGGAGAACTACTTGGGGGATTGCTTGATCCCGCAAGGTTTGTTTCAGTGGTTACTTGACCCAAGTCACTGGAAGTTGATATTTCATTGATGTTTTCCATGTTCCTCTTGTATTGTGATCTTGTTTGGACCATGAAAATAGGGATTGTTTGATCTTAATCTTTAGGCCCAAAAAAGAGGAGAGCTAGGGAAAGCAAAGGATCAAAAGGGGGTGGTGATGATGATGAGATAAATGGATGAAGTGAATGAATGAAACCTTTGAAGTACCTTTTAGGGGTTATGCTAAAATTTAGGGCTTGGATTAATGGTTTGACTAGATGTATTATGTCAAACAAGATTGTGGTGAGTTTGTAAACCTTAGGAAGTTTTGTTAACCTAGGAAAAAATCGCACAATGGAATGGATAGGCTAAGTGTGTTAAGCCAACCAAGATGATCATGAACTAGTAAACCTCAAGAAGTTGCATTATCCTAGAGGCAAATTTGTTCAAGATTTTTGACTATTTGGCTAGGTGTGTTAAGCCAAGATAGACTGATGTTGATTTAGCCTTTAAGTTTAGCATGAATGATTTTTCTAAAGCTCTCAAAATTTTGTTGATGGGATGAGATTTGGTTGATGAAGAGATGGATGAGAGTGACGACTTTGATCCTAGACTTTGACCTAGACACGACTCTTTCTTACAAAACCTCGGTGTTGAAGAACATGCTACACTTCCTATGTGAGGAATGAAAATCTTTTGAAAAGCTCAAGATTTTGTTGATAGTAGAATGCATACAAATTTGGGTTGTTTCTTGAAGCCTTCTTATAGAATTTGTACACTAGTCTTTCTCTGACTTCAAGGAGCATTTCAAGACGTTGTTCGCGAGATTTTAGACTTATCCTTTTGAATCTTGGTTTTGGGATCTTGAGCTTTCGAGAAATCATTTGAGACAACACATATGAGGTCCAATTTGTCTTTTATCTTGCCTTAGTGAATTCTTTTTACCAAAAGAACTTGCTTGATTATGTTTCAAACTGCATTTCTAATGTCCCACTTTATTTTTCATCCCACAAGGTCCATTATGTGGAAATCAAGGAAATTAGGGAAAAAGTTTCCTAGGTTTAACCTTAGTGAAAACAAATGATGATAAAATCTAAGAACTTAGAAACCTCTAAGGATATGATCCCTAGAGAAAGCAAGAGTACTTGAATTTGTCAAGGATATTTGTTTCCTCCATGGGGTTTGAAATTTGAAGTTCTTTGTGAATGTTTGTTTTTCAACTGTTTTAAGAACCAAGCAATGTATTTTTCATTTCCAAGCACATGTACAACCCTAGAATGAAGAGACAATATTTTGTTGGGTTCCCACTTGGACGAATCCAGTTGCGCATATTCTATGCGGATGACTAGATGCTTGACCACACTGGCTCCCCTCCACGGCACACACTTCTTGGGTCAGCCAAGCATCAGTTCCCATGAATCTCCCATGGCATACTTTTCATCTCTACAACAAAACCGCATGTATAACGTGGGGTAGCTTCAAAGGACATGACCTTTTGCACCAATAAAATAGATAAGGATTTGGCCTTCTAAACAAGGGTTTTAATTCAAACATTTTGTTCATGGGGGTTGACCCATGCAGCGAGAGACCATTGCTTCCCTTCTCGTCGGAGCCAACCGCGTGATACTGGCTTTTGTTCCAGTACCCACTTTTATATCCCGGCTGGAAATACACTTGGCTTTAGTGTGTTACCGATTGGGTCGTTCCCTTGGGTGAGTACTTTTTCCCACAAGGCAGACCCACTAAGATAAACAAAAACAAGTAAACATATTCATAGTTCGATCAACCTTCATTTAGAAACAAAGGGAGAACACTTGCAATAAGTTTACCCACACTCGCAAGATGTTTTGTTCAATTTTAAACCCAAAAAAAAATGAAATGTAGAGGTAATACTTTTGACAACTTAATATCACAAAAATACTTTTGATTCTCAAGATCATCGTGAAGCGTGAGAGAAGCGCATATGCCTTTGAAATGATATTTCTTTGTGAAAAGTATTACAAAACATAAAGTACACATGTTCATTTTAATCCTCAAAGCAAGAAATGAGTTATTTTTGAAGCACCAAGTTTGAAGTGTGAAAGTTTGTCTTGTTCAATTTTAGACCAAATTGAAATCTAGTAAATGTCTAAGGTTTTTTTAACCAAGAGGATCGATTCAAATGATTAATTTTAAACAAGCATGAAAATGGAAAAATCTAGCTCAATAAGCATTAAAAAATGCTTTTGTGAATCTTGGATTCCAATCTTGTTTTGCCTTGGTTTGGTTCCAATATCAACCTATAAAAGAAAATACAAATTTAATTATGAACAAAATGATCCAAAAAATCTCTCATATATCAATGCATTAAACATAAGTTATTAAAAAAAAAAAATGTCATCCTTTTATAAAAAATAAATCAACACCCCTAATAATGCAAAAGAATTCCTTGTACCGTTGTCTTACTTCATAAATTAACCCCTTCTACTATTATACCATAGCTCACGGTATCATGGTTGGCGGCTAACGGTAGTCATCATACCCCTTACCGCTTTACCGTGAATAGTCCAGATAGCCTGCACGGTGATGCGGTGGCGGCAAACGCAGTCAACCAGCAGGTTTACCGTGATACCGCAGTTGACAAGGTTGAAGACCACAATGGAGCAGTGGCGGTGAAGTGACAGTGAGGGTGGAGGTTAACGAATTTACCGAGATACCGCAGCTAGTTAGATCGAAGACCACGATGGAGTGGTGAGGGTGATAGGCGGCTATCGTGCTACCATTGGTGGTTACGTGGTAGACCGTAGGATAGTGGTGAAGACAGTGAGTAGTTACTGCTCGACTATGGGTAAGGGAAATCTATATGGAAATAACGCAATGAACGCCACTCTACCACGGACAGGGAATGACTAGGTGGCGGTAACGAGGTTGACACCGCTCTACTGCGGATAGGGAACAGGCAGGGGGCGGTAACGCGGTTGACACCACTCAACCATGATGGGTACAGAGGAAGACTATGGTGATGCGGTGGAGGTGATGGGTGGTTGCCGTGCTACCGTTGGCGGTTAGGCGAGAGACCACGGGGCAGCGATGGAAATGATGGGCGGTTACCATGCCACCGTTGGCAGTTACGTGGTAGACCACGGTGATGCGGTAAACAATAGAGAAGACCATGACAGTTAGGACCGTTGCACTGTCAGGGAAAAGATGATGACCACGGTAAGGCAGTAGAGAAGATAGAGTTGTCACCGCGATATCGTGGGCTCGAGGAAAAGGACCGACGGTTGAGCGGTGAGGAAATAGATGTTAATGGGGCAGCCAAAGTCAGAACATTGTTGTACTGCGGGGAGATGAAAAGTAAATTGTGGCAAGGCGGTAAAAAGTAGGAGTAATTTTAAATTGAAAGCACGGTGAACCTGCACGATCTGTGACAGTAACCGAATGTCAAAGCTTTAAAGTTTAAAAATTAATCAGCCCAAGAGCTTAACAGAAAAGAACAATCAAATCTTAAAGTTTTAAAATTTTAATTAGCCTGAGAACTTCAATAGAACAAAATAGTGCAAAGAAAATTGGAGACTTTTGGTAACGAATATTAACAGCCCGAGAGCAAAACAGAGAACTTGAAGTAGCTCAAGGAATGCACGATATTGCCAAAGAATGGCCTCCTTCTAGCCAAAATGTGAACCCTTTAATTCATAACCTGCACAAACATAGAGAACAAGCATAATGTTAGATCAAATGCAAGAGAGAATCAAGGTTCCCCATGAAATTAGATTGCCACATTAATATAGGAAAGCAAGTGAAGAATAATGCAAATGAAATTAAATAAATCCTATTTTAATGAACAACTATCAATCCCATGGGGGAATTGGTGTTGATTGGTATGTCGAAATCAGCCCTTTCCCAATTCCTATTTGTAAGCTTGATGATTTTTTATGGTGAGATTAGCTAGCTTGAATGGAATGAACAAGATTGGCTCTCAATTCAAGAGAGTAACCTTGCATGAATTATGTGAAATTTGTGAATGAAATGAGGTATAGTATACTTGCTTGAATTGTGGATGATCAAATGAGGAGAGAAGCCTCCAATTTATAGATTTCCAAAATGGAAGAAATAGTGAAATAGAGCAATGTGGGATCATTCAACATCCAATGGCCAAGTGCCACTTGTCAATATGTGAATAGTTGATGGTTGTGCACATTTTGGCCAAAGTGCCAATAAATGCAATTAGGTGGAATTTCAAATATGATAAATGACATGTGAGAGGGAAAAAGGAATGAAATAAATGCCACTTGGCTCAATGCACAAGGATATGTAAGAGGAATGAATGCCTTGTTGGATGTACAATCCACTTGGACTTTTTGAATTCAAATTTGAGGGAATATTCCCTTTTGATGCCATGTGAGAGAAAATAGAGTTTTAATAAATGAATTAAATCTATTTTCATGTGCAACTTGCATTCTCTAGAAGATTTTAGTGATAGGGATTAACTTAATCAAGATTTTGATTAATTTAATGAGGGATTAGATGATTTCACAATTTTGACTTAAATTGATGAATTGATTTAAATCAAAATTGAGAGGAAATGCTTAATTAAATAAATTATTATGATTTATTTAACTAAGTGGGATAATGTTAGATTAAATAAAATAAGGTTTAATTTATTTTATTTAATACGAGGACTTTAGAGACTTTAATTAAATAAAATGATTTATTTAATCAAATAGAAATATAGGGTTAATTAAATTAAACTGATTAATTTAATCACTGGAGGATAAAGACTTAATCAAATAAACAATGATTTATTAAATTAAGAGACAGAATATGAAGAAAAGCTGAGAGTATGATTTAGGAGGAAATTTCGTGAATAATCAGGATCAAGTGTGTTGAACCGAACTTGTTCATTTTCCATGTCTACACCAGTATTGTGGGATCACCCTACATTCACATTAAATTGTAACCTAAGGTCTCATTATAATTAACATGTTGTAGACAAGATAAATAATTAAATAGTACATGTGAACTCATGACTTAATTTTTTCATTATTTATGAATATGGATTTTTAACCTCACAATTTGATTGTTCAACCTATCTTTTTGGAAATAAAATTAAAAAACCATGCTAATAATGGATATCTAGACCTACTGATGAGACTAGACATCTAGTGGCAATGTTCACTAGATTCATATCTAGTTTACTAATTTGAAATTGTGTCACCATTTGAAATAAATTGTTATGATGGCCACTTGATTGAGGACCTCCCACCTTAGGTATTATGCAACACACTTTTAGCAAGTAAACATTTTTTGTTATATGTTGTACCGTGTTCCATTGTCTGATTCTTCTTTTAATTTTATTTCTATCAACATATCCATCCTTATGTTTTTTCCTACTATAGTTTATTTTGGATATATAATGCAAAGTATTGTAAATTTACCATTCTTTTTCATGTTTACCCAAGCTGGCCTTATATGGCAGTATGGAACTATCTCATGGGAAAAGGTCTAATAGGCTATCTAAAGGAAAACATTTCTCAACCTATTGATGCTAAAGAATTGGCAAGATGGGAGATTGATTGTCAGAAAACACTTAGATGCATATATTCATTAGTCTCATTTGATTTACAATTTCATGTTGAATCATGCAAAACACCTAAAGAGGCATGGGAGGCTTTTGAAAAATTGTATGGTAAAATAGATAAGATTAGGGGATATCAAATTGATAATGATTTGATGAATCTTGATCCAAAATGTTTTGACCACATCCAAGACTACATCTCCAAAGTTAAGAAACTAAGAACACAATTGAAAGAATGTGGCATTAATAAAGAGGATTAAAATTGATTTTGAATGTGTTATCCAAGCTTGGTCCTAAGTATTCAGTGTTTGTTTCTGGCTTTCATACCCATTGACTTTATATGGGAGCATCATATGTTGATCCTAAGTTTGATGACTTTACAAATATCCTATTCCAAGAGGAAGCTAAGTTAATGAACATGGATCTAATCAAGTCTTCCAAGTCACAAGAATTGTTAGCTACTGAATCTAAGGTACAGAAAGAATCAATGAATTTTGATAAGAAGCAAAAGAAGAAAATTAACAAGCCACATAAAGAATCAAAATTCACTCACTCTAAAGGAGAATCATCTAAGAAGGAGAGGCCTACTTGTGCATATTACAAGAAGGATGGACATGGACAACACTATTGTTATAAGAAGGATATTGATGAGTTGAAACATCTTCTTAAAAAGAATCAGATTGATTTTCCTTCTAGAATGTCTGAATCACCTCCTCCTTCAAAATAGTCTAAAAAGGACAAAGGTCAAGAATCTACACAAGGATATAAATGACAAGCTCTTTGTGCTCTTTTAGGTCATGGATCAGGGAAATGGCTTCTAGATTCAAGAGTATCTCATCATATGGAATCTTCGTATTCTATATTCTCTTCCTTTTAGCCTTGTACTGTGTCTCCTATTTTGATGGGAAACAATACATACATGAGTGTAATCGGGAAGGGGTCTATTATTTTTGGGGACAACACTTTCTAGGATGTTTTGTGTGTTCCTCATTTGACGAACAATCTTCTTTCCATATATCAAATTACACATGGTGGAAATAAGAGGACTGTAGAGTTCACACCTGATTCAATCATCTTTCGAGACTTGGAGAGTGGAGAGATCGTTGCTACTAGGATGGTTGATCATTCATCTCATTTATATACCTTTATAGATTTTTCTTCTAATGGTGAAATTTTTTCTTCGACTGTTGATTACACTTCAAGTATGAACCATGATTTAGAGGAGACATTTGGCTTTTTGAACTTGGGAGTTCTCACATTAAATCTAGTTCTTGAGTCATGCATTCTATCTCCTCTATCTATTGTTGTAGTTGATGATACTTGTGTTGCTACTTATATGGCTTCTTGTGATTCAATGCAACAAGATATTCATTATCTTTCAGATTTGGCTACTTTGGATGACTTCTTGATAGGTATTTTAGACTTGTTTGTGAAGTCTCATATTGCAGATTTGGGGGACATCATTGATGACATTCATCTTTTATTTGATGGAGAAGATCCTTCTTCAGTTGTTGTGAGGGAACACTTTGACCCTCTTGTTCAATTCTTGCATAATCATTCTTTACAGTTTGACGTGACTATAGATCCTTTTGGAAAAAATTTGGAGGAGGCTTCTTTGTCTTTAGAGGGGATATCTTTCTCTTTGGATTATGTTATGCATTCATCTCTACTAGATTCTAAATTTTCCTCTTTATCAGTGTGGCCTAGAACACTTGTTTGGAGTGTGTTAGCTTTCAACATCAACATGGAGACACTTGAGAATACTTTAGAGACATCATCATTCATCATCCATCTTCTTGACATCCAACATACATTCTTGGTTTTGTTTCTTCCTAAGGGGAGGAATGTTTTTCAGCGAGATTGGATCATCTTCAGCATTCAATGTCGAGCTTCTACCATCATTGCAAGAGACTCGCCATTGAGGGGGGGCTACATTGTGTCTCTTCTTCTTCTCTCTTATGGGGGGTCTTTTTCCTCACATGGGGTTTTGTCCTTCTCATGCATCATTGAGAGCATTTCCATTTTGTATTTTATCTCGCTTTTGGGAAGGAGTTTTGTCCCACTAGGTTTTCTCCTTTTCTCCATTTGTGAGAGATTTCTTTGCATATGTACATGGGTACCTAACATGGCCTAGTAGTTGGGACCCATTCTTACATCTTTGTGTCATTTACATAATAATCTACTACTCCCTAAGTTGTACTTAAGGGGAGTTGTTTGTGTAAATAAAATCTTGTACCTAGTTAATTCATTACTAGGGCCCGACTTATTTACATGTTAAGTTTACTTAGGTCTTAGGAATCTTTCTAGAAGGTGTTAGTTGTCATTAGTTTGTTATCTTATATTTTGACTTGTAGCACATGTGAACCTAGGTAAGTGTGATAAGTTGTCTCTTGTCATATGATTAACACACTTGTCATAACCCTATGACATCTTGTATTTCACCTTGGCTATATAACCAAGGGGTTTCTACTACATTTTTCATATCAATTGAATCATATGCATATTCTCTCTCTTATGCTTTCCATTTCGCCTCAAGATCTTGGTAGCCATAGCCAATTCTAACAAATTGCACTCTAAAATTGTTGTGGGATTGTAAGGAAAAATGTTGTTTAATGAATTGTAACATTGACTTGAGTTGACACATAAATTCATGGAATTACAAAAATTGTTCTTAGTGTTGCACCTCAAGAGCTACTCAAATAATCTTTTAAACATATTTTGTGATCTTGGGTATACATTCATTGACCATCTTATTCTTGCTATAGCATTCATCTATATACTCAAAAGTTGAATTAATTGGACAACCTTAATTTTACTATTATGCATGCATATATATACTAGGAATGTTGAAAACATTCTTTAACACTAATATTATAGATCCCAAGTGGTGTGAAGGACAATCTTATCTTTGTGAAAGATAAGATTATAGAATCTAAAAAGGAAAGAAAAAATATAGCTAATCATTACACGTTCAAATGTGTGGATTTTTTATTCAAACGTGAAAGTGAATAGATATAATGAATGTCATAGATATGGAGGTCAAAAACGAGAATTCTTATGACTAGAAAGGGTAGATGCGTCAACCTAGTTTTCCTATACTTATCCATCGGTTGTTCAATATAACACTTGTCATTATATTATCAATTCATGTACCAAAAATATCAAATTAAGCAACTAAGTAAACATATTCATAAAAAAATTAAATCATTAAGAATCAACTAGAAAACATCAAGTAAATTTGTACAAAATATTAATTTAATTTCAAGATACATATTTACATCTACATTAATTTATCAAGTCTCCATTTTTCTTTACTTGCATGCTATGACTCTGAAATAATAAATCATCGTTTAAAGACGGTTCTACTACTAACACAAGTCCATGAATTATCCTCTTACATTGTAGTTATCCCTAATGTTATTTTTAGCACAACTCCTTTTTAAAAAGACAAAAGGACACAAATTGAAGGGGACCATATCAAATTCCAACTAGGTCACATGATATGACCTTATATAAAACCAAGACACCAGACAATGCCCTATCCATGTCAGCTCAAATCTTATCAATTTTTTATCATATTATTTCCTATCAGTTTTCAAATCTCATTTTCTAATTCTAATTCCTTATCATATCTCACCAACAAATAAAAAAGATCACATCAATACTTCATCAATATATAAAAAAAAAAATTATTCTTCTCCAACTACTCAATTCTCAATTTTTAATTTAAATCTAAATTACTTTTATATTTATAATTATATAATTAAATACAAATCATTACTCATGAGATAGTAAAGAATTGCATATGATTAGCTTGAAAAGCCCATAAATATGTAAATTATTATCACAAACATTTAATTCCCACATTTAAATAAAAGTAGAGCTTGAAAAACAAAATTAAACAATCCAAAACTACTATGGGGTTTTTTCTCTTTTATCTTTTCATCGAACAAGTTTCCCTTAAAAAAGAAAAAGAGAATAACTACCTAACTTGTGTGGAGAGGAGGAGAATGGAATTTCCTTTTTATATATATTTGGAATATCTTTAAGTTTGGAATAATTGCCTTCAACAAAGGAGACGATATAAAGCTGAATAATAAAGTTTATTCATGCCATCCACTTTTAATTTCGCTCCAAAAATGGAAAGAGGTGAGGAAATATGGTTATTACAACAAAAATATATATATTTAATAACGAGCATCTACATATGTATGTGGAATCCTCTTTTGTTATTTTAAATTATGTTAATAAATATTATAAGCCTTTTTTAAAGTCTAGTATTTTGTGTTTAGATTTTTGAATTTTTTTAATTAGTTATATATTTTTAGAGAAGTAAAGTGTGTTTTGTTTTTAATTAATTTTTCATGTATTTTAATTTTGTTTATAGATATATTATTTTGGTACTTAATTTAACATATTTTAATGTATAAATCAATAAATTATAGTAAATTTCATAGTCTTTATCGATTCCAACTTTTGTGGTGTTGACTTAGATTGGATTGCATGTGATTTTGTTCTCTAGATAGAACTATAATATAACATCTACTTTATCTATACTCACCTTTTACTCATTCCAAGTTGACTCCTTCCTAAAATTGGTTTGTTGCTTGTCATATTTTGTACCAAAGTATTTGTTAGTGTCTAGGATATTCTAAATTTGCAAATAATTATTAGGACACTAGAACATCTTTAATAAATAGCATCATTAGATCATTTTAAAAGCATATCATATAATGTTATAGTAGTATGCATTATGTCAATAGAATTTACACTTTTGGCATCTCACACTTGCTAGTTGTGCATCCTTTTGAACTTGTGAAAATTATTAAAAATAGGAGTTTGACCAAGAATTAAGAAATTTTCACACACCAATCCAATTTAATGAACTCCCAAAGGGGTTCATTAATAATACATTGGCCTGAAAAAATATAACACCATAGCAATTCAAGATTCAAATTCATGCAATAGGATGAGACATAAGTGTACCAAAGCATAATAGAACTCCATGTGATTAGATCTAATAGTGGAGAACATTATTAGATACTATGAACCCCAATCCTATACCTGCACAAATACAAGAAGCAAACACATTAGTAAGCTCATATGCAAGATAAAACAAGGATTCCCCATGAAATCCATCTACAATGCTTAATAATAGGAAAAACGAAGAACAAACATGAAAAGATAAATGAAATCCTAATTAAGCAATGCAAACTCTTGATCCCATGGGGGAGTTGGTGCCAATTGGTGTGTCGAAATTGGCCCTCTCCCAACTCTTTTAAAAACTTGATGATGATTTAGTGATGGTTGTAGCTCTTTGATGAGATTTTGGCATAACCTTGCTATGAAATCATGGAAATGATGAACAATTGCTATGAAGTAGGCAAAATTAGCTCTCAATGTGAAGAGAGTAACTTTTCTCAAATTGTGGATGTTAGAATGAGAGGAAGAGTCTCTCATTTATAAATTTCCAAATTGGAAAAGAGAGTGAAATTGATCAATGTGGGATCATTCAACATCCAATGGCCAAGTGCCACTTGTCAAGATGTGAATGGTTGAAGGTTGTGCACATTTTGGTCAATGTGCATGATAAATGCTATGAGATTCAAATTTGAAAGTGACATATTGGAGGGAGAGAAGAATGGAGTTAATGTCACTTGGCTCAAGGCTAAGTACATGTAAGAGGCCTTAAATGCCTTGTTGGAAGGACAAATCCACTTGGATTTTGAATTTAAATTTGAGGGATTATTTCTCTTTTATTCCATGTTGAGAGAAAATAGGCAATTAAATAAATCAAAGTAACTGATTTATTGTGCAAGTTGCATTCTCTAGAGGATTTTATTGAATGGAATTAAATTAATCAAGATTTGATCAATTTAATGAAAGATTAGGTGATTTGACAATTTTGACTTAGATTTTAGGATTTATTTAAATCAAGATTGAGAGGAAAATGATTTAGATTTTAATTAAATAAAGATTTTGATTTATTTAACTAAAGGGGATGATGTTAGATTAAATTAAATAAGGTTTAATTTATTCAATTTAATGAGAAGATTTTAGGGATTTAATCAAATAAGATGAATTATTTAATTAAAGAGGGATTTTAGGGTTAATTAAATTAAATTGATTAATTTAATCAACAGAGGAGAAAGACTTAATTAAATAAATAATGATTTATCTAATTAAGAGACGACAGGTGATGAGAAGTTGAGAGTGTGATTCAGGAAGAAATGACGTTAGTAATCAGAATCAAGTGCGTCAGATTGAATTGTATATTTTCCATCTCTACAAATACATATATCAACTATATAATTCCTAGCCCAAATTTAATAGAACAATTATATATATGATCATTGAATAGTTATACATAATCAATTCAACCACATCAAAAAGCCAAGAACATTGTAATTTTGTATTTATAAATTATAAATCTCATTGTAATTTTGTATTTATAAATTATCAATCTCAAGTCACATGATTATTTAGGTCTCATTATTACATTATTTGTTTATTTATTAAATACCTTGATCCATCATAATATTTTTAGGGAGGTGTATTTATTTACACTATGTTTTGATGAGCCTAGACTTTGAACCCCTCTAGATTTACCCTGGTGTCAATGATTTTTTAGTTGTGAATATTCACCAATTAGCTAATAGTTGAAATTCGAGAATAAAAAATTAGCTAATAATTCAAGTTGTAACATGACTTGAATCGACACATTTTTACAAAAAATTATTTTATCTTATTGAAATCACCAACCATTTATTTTATTAAAAAATTTAACTCAAATATTTACCAAAGTATTTGACACATGATTAGATCATACGCCTAGATATAAATGATATAGTAGAAATCTAAATTAATTCATCAATAGTCTATCATAATTATTAGTTGCTTAAGGGTCATATTTTCAATCTTTAGTTTTGATTATATGGAAAAAACAGGTTTTGAGGGGACCCAAAACTCTTTACAAGTACACAGACAAAATTTAGCTTAAAGATAAAACATTGAACCATCAGTAGCAGCCAGTAGCAAAAAAGAGAGACCCAGAAGCAAAAGAAGGAAACACAGAAAAACACATAAAGGGACACTATTTCATGTTCTTTAAGGTATCAGCCACCTCAAGTTCTTGGTTCTGATGCAGTTCAACCATGTCCATCAGTTCTTTCTTCTCCTCAAATGATTTCCTCGGGTTACCCTTTCCCTCTAGTAGTAGGGCCTTTAGATTCCCCCTTCCCCTTTGAAACCTAGTCCTTCTCCATCAACTCAGCAAAGTAAAGTCGGGGGGGGTGCCAAAATTTGTTTTGGGTTGTTGATCCTAATGGGTATCAATGATCTAAAATCAATTTCGGACCCCATTAGTATTACATATTGCAAGTATATTTTACCTTGTAGAATACAACAAAGGCCACTAGATTATATTTTAAATCAATGGTGGCAACTAAATATTATAGAGTCTACCCCTTAAACCCATTGATCATTTCCACCCACCCTCGGGGCTCTACTTTTCCATAAGAATTATTTCTTTTAAATGAAAGGATTCGTCATCACAATTAATGCATTTTCCTATTATTTTCCAAGATTTTCTAAGATTTTCCAATATTTTCTATATTGAACTTTTATTGATGTACAAACCCAATAAATTTAATATTTTTTCAAAAAAAAAGGAAATATTCACCAATAGAGTAAATTTAGAATATGGGGATATTGAGGATTCTTCCATGGTGATTTCATCCTCCTAATTTTTAATATTCTTTCCACACTCTAATTTCTTTGTATGTGGTGTTTATCTATATTTTTTTTATCGTTGTGATCTAATTATTCATTTTATATATTAAGGTCTCTAATTATTGAGCATGTATGTAATCTCTAAGAACCACTCTTTTTCCATTTAGTATTCATCTCTTCTAAAGGAGATTTGGGTATTGTAGGAAAGGGATGTTGAGATGTACAGGTATAGAACAATCTTGTCCATTTGGACTTCACTATATACTTCTCCATTCTACTTTTTAGTTGTGATATTTTCATAATTTCTTATCATCACCTTCTTGAGTTTTAGATTATCTCATTTAATTCTTATAAAACTCTTTCTAGCTTTGTCTAATCCTCAATAGCTTGGGTGAATTTTATATTTTTAGATAAGTGGTCCCCACTTGATATTGCAACTAATATAAATGGAAATGAAGATTATAGGTAGTCCTCCATCCTTGTAGTATCTGTTCTACACATTATTATATGGTGTATCTGTAGATTTCCAAGCTTAGAAAGTACAATGGAAGGTGAAGGGGAGTTTGAGATCAATGAGGAATATCTTATATATTTTAAGGGATTTGACTAAAACATCGAATTTGATGAGGAATTTGATGATGAAGAGGTCTACAAAATGTGGCATATTTTTTGAATTTCTTTTTGCAATATTACAAGGATTAAATCATCATCAAATATCAACATGGAAGATAGGAAAAGGCATGGAATTAAAAGATTCAAAATTAATAAATAGGATATGAAGATATAATTTAGAATCTTCAATTGAGAAAACTAATTCTCCTACACCTTCAAGGGTTCAAGATAGATGCAAGGATATAGGAAACATACCCTATAATCATGTAATAAGAAGTTTGGGAGAATTTATGACTATCAAGGGAAATTTTATCAGTATTCAACCATCATGTATTCATGCAAGAAGTGGAGATAGATTTGAATCTTACAAGGAGAATATCTTGAGGGAGTAAACAAGTACCATCTCCTACACCTTTTTGGAGACTTTGAAGGAGGTTCTAAAAGATAAAATGAGGGAAAAGGTCTCCTTGGTTCCCAAGAAGAAGTTTGACCCATCATCATCTTCAATAGTTATCATTATTCTTCCACCAAAAAACCCTTAGATTCTCTCAAGTAAGCTATTCTTGCATATGACATATTTGTTAAGGGGGATGAGAGAGGATTTATAGATAGATCTATGATTTTCAAGAAAAAAAAATTGTAAGAACTGTTGATGTTATAAGCAGCTTAGGGTTTTTCTTCCAGCGCACACACTTCAAGAAGAAGGCATAAATTAAATGGTAGCCTTTCGGCTATTTAATTTATATTGTCATGATTTAATTATAATAAGGGTCGACCCTCTTTAGGTTCTCATATTTTGTCTTGTATTGGGCTGACCACCTTTGGAATTTATTATATTTATTTATTCTCTCTAAGAGAGTCGACCTAATTGAAGAGGTGTTCTCAATTGTATATATACAAGGTCACATTTGTACATTTGATAATTCAAGTTCATTCAATCAATTCATAGCTCTAGAAGAAGTTCGCACTTGTGTAGCAGCAGTCCGATTTCAAGGAAGAATATATTCATTTATATCTTTAGAATCTAAGAGAGGTGTGACTATTTATTGTATCAAATTCGGCCATTGATGGACTTGGGTTGTAAGCAGATTTCTTCTCTTATTCCTATATTATATAAGAGGATTATTTGTTGGGTTTTTCTCCCTCAAGAGGAGGGTTTTCCCAGGGTATCTTGTTGTGTTTATTATCTTATGTGTTGCAATATTTTAAGTGCTTTCAGTTATATTATCTGATCTATGAAACACTAACATGGTATCAGAGTGGGTTGGAAAAAGATCGTGATCAAATTCATTTTGTAGCACTCACTTTAATCTTTTTCAGTCTATCTCTTTTAAAATATAAATATGGTGAATGGTTTGAAAATCGAGGATAGACTCGAAGGAGCTTCTAATTACACATCATGGAGGTTTAGGATCATGCTCACATTGGAAGAGAATGATTTGATTGAGTTTTTGAAAACAAAAGTTCCCAAACCTGAGAAGGAAGAAGAGAAGTTGCAGTGGAGGAAGAAAGATACTAGGGCAAAGAAAGTGTTGGTTGATTCTGTCAAAGATCATGTTGTTCTGATTGTCTTCAAGTTGGATACAACAAGGGAGATGTTCTCTACTTTGGAAGAGATGTACGAAATCAACAACACCAATCGGGTACTTGCGCTGAAGCAACAACTTCATCATGTGAAGATGGCGAAAGGAGAATCTGTAATTACTTATTTCATGAGGATTTCAGAGATGAGAGATCGGCTCTCTATAATTGGTCACATGATTGATGATAAAGACTTGATTATGCTTTCTCTCAATGGTCTTCCGCTATCATGGGATTCGTTTATCCAAGGAATCAGTGCAAGATCTAAACTTCCCAAGTTTTATCGGTTGAGAGTCAACTGCATTCAAGAGGAGTTGAGACAAGCGGCTAGAGACATTGGTAAAAATTCAAAGAATGAAGAGATACATGTTCTCACCTCTCATTCGTCAAAGAAAGGAAAAGGTTGGAAGAAAGGATTCTTCAAGAGGAATCGAGAGAATGGAAATGATGGCGCTCCTGCCTTCAAAAGGAAACAAGACTTATCCAAATTTCAATGTTTTCGTTGTGACAAGTATGACCACTTTGCGAAGGAATGTCCTCTTAGACCTAAGTAGTAGGTTGCCATTGCAAATGTTGAAGAAGTCACTCCATAGAAGGACTCAAGTGATTACCTATTCTATTCAGCCTTGTCAAGCAATGTATCCACCGACACCAACACTTGGTTGATCGATAGTGGTGCCTCTCGTCACATCACCGGATTTAGGGAGCATCTATCAAATCTGGTGGAGAATGATTCTAGTGAACAAGTCATTATTGGAGACGATGCTAGGTATTTTGTGAAAGGAGTTGGGAACTCCTCTCTTCACTTGGATTTTGGTATTTCATTGGAGTTGAATGATGTATTATTCATTCCAGGCATAAAGAGAAATCTTGTCTCCATTTCAGCATAGAAGACAAGGGTTATCAAGTTGTATTTTCTGAAGGCAAAGTTCGTATATGGGCAAAGAACTCCAGCTTTAAATATTCTTGGGTAATAGGAGTTAGACATGAATTCTATTACAGGCTATGCACTCATCCCCTTCAAGCTCTTGTGCATGATTCTTCTAGCACGTGTGATCTTTGGCATCAAAGATTGGCTCACATTCACTTTCGAGCATTACCTATCATGGAGAAGATGGTCACAGGCCTTCCGAAATTCAACCAGGAACATGAAGGTACATGCAAAGGTTGTGCCCTAGGTAAGAATACAAAAGGTATGTTTCATCCTAGTGAAATTAGATCTAAATGTATTCTTGATCTCATTCATTCTGATTTATGTGGTCCAATGTCTATCGCATCTTCTAGTGGTTTCTTGTATTACATTATTTTTATTGATGATTACTCTAGAAAGACTTGGATTTATTTATTGAGATAAAAAGAATCTGAGGAGGTATTAGAAAGATTCAGAGAATTCAAAGCACAGGTTGAAAACCTGTCTGGGAAAAAGATCAAGGTTTTGAGATCCGATAACGGTGGAGAGTACACCTCTGGTACCTTTCGTGATTTTTGTATTGAAGCAAGGATTAAGAGGGAGTTCAGTGTTCCTTATAATCCACAAAAAAATGGTATTTCTAAAAGGAAGAACAGGTCTATTATGGAAGCAGTTAAAGCTATGATTCATGATCAAGATCTGCAAATCTCACATTGGGCTGAGCAATCTAGGACAACCGTCTATGTTCAAAACAGGATTCCCCATAGGATCTTGGAGAATAAAACTCCTAAAGAAGCATTCTCAGGGGTGAAACCAGAAGTCAGTCATTTGAGGATCTTTGGTTGTCCAGTATATGTTCATATTCCAAAGGAAAAGAGAACAAGGTTAGAACCTTTTGGAAAGAAGGGAATTCTGGTGGGTTACAGTGAGACATCAAAAGCCTACAGAATCTACATTCCAAGTCAGAAGTCTATTGAGATTAGTAGAGATGTCACATTTGAGGAAGATGTTGCATTTAGAAGATCCAAGGGCACTCCTATGGAGATCGATGAAGAAGAACCTCCTCAAGATATGGAAGTTGACCATGTTCCTGAGAATCAAAAGGAGGTTCTAGAACCTAAAGAAGATAATGATCCAGTTGAACCCTTGGAACCTACTGATGGGCCTTTAGATATTGTGATTGGAAGGAAAAGACCTCTTTGGGCACGAAGGACAATGCAGGAGGCAGAAAGTTTTGTAGCCCCAAGAGGAGCTTTTAGACAAAGCAAGAGACCTCACAAGTTCTCTAGTTATTCAAAACCTTCAAGTGTCGAAGAAGCTTCTATTCAACAAGTATGGAAAGATGCCATGACTAAGGAATATCAGTCCATACTTAAGAACGATGTTTGGGATATAGTTCCTAGACCCAAAGGCAAATTTGTGGTGTCTTCTAAATGGCTTTTCAAGATCAAGCATGCAGTTGATGGGAGCATTGAGAAGTACAAGGCAAGATTCGTGGCTAGAGGGTTCTCACAAAAAGAGGGAGTTGACTATGAAGAAACTTTTTCTCCTATGGCTCGATATACTTCTATCAAAACCATCATTGCTATTGTTGCATCTAGAGAATGGAAGATTCACCAAATGGATGTAAAGATAGCCAATTTGAATGGTTTAATAGAAGAAGAGGTTTACATTGAGCAACCTAATGTATTTGAGGTACATGATAAGGAGTCTCATGTTTGCAAGCTGAAGAAGGCCTTGTATGGTCTTAAGCAGGCTTCGCGTGCTTGGTACGAAAGGATTGATTGTTATCTATTGAGTCTGGGTTTCTCAAAGAATGATGTTGATTCTAATCTCTACTTCAAGGTAATAAAGGGTGAAGCTTTGATCTTGGTTTTGTATGTTGATGATTTGATTATCACTGGAGAAAAACACCTAATTCTAAAATGTAAGGAGTTAGCTTCATAATTTGAGGTGAAGAATCTTGGTCTCATGAATTACTTTCTTGGCTTAGAATTTTGGAAAAATCCAGATGAGATGATTCTAAGTCAAGGCAAGTTTACTATTGAAATTCTAAAGAGGTTTAGTATGATTGATTGCAAACCTATGTCTACACCTATGGAGTCTCATCTACATAAGTTGAAGGAGGCTGCAGCTAGTTCAAAACTGCTGGATTCTACAATGTATAGGCAGTTGATTGGTTCATTAATGTATCTAGTTAACACTAGACCAGACATCTGCTATGCAGTAAATACACTTAGTCATTTTATGTGTGAACCAAGGCAGATACATCTTGCTGCAACTAAACATATCCTGAGATACTTGTGTGGCACAATTGGATATGGGTTGAGATATTCTATAGGTGTGGATTTGAAGCTACATGGTTTTACTGACTCTGATTGGGTAGGGTGTATCACAGATCGAAAGAGTACCTCTGGTTGTTGCTTCAGTTTGGGTTCTGCTATGATATCTTGGTGTAGCAAGAAGTAGTCTTTGGTGGCTTTGAGTACAGCCGAGGCAGAGTACATTGTAGCTTGTGTGGTAGCTCGTGAGGCAGTGTGGATTTGCAAGCTCCTTGCAGGATTGTTTGGACAATCAATGGAGCCTACTATCATAAATTGTGATAACCAGAGTTGTGTGAAGCTTTCTATCAATCCCTTGTTTCATGACAAAACAAAGTATGTTGAGATCAAGTATCATTATATCAGAGATATGGTATTGAGGAAATCTATATAGTTGAGGTATATCAGCACTAATTAGTAGACGACAGACATTCTCACCAAGCCTCTCTCCAGGATCAAGTTTGTGTACTTTCAAGAAAAGCTTGGTATGGTGGAGAATGCAGCCTTGACTAAGAAGGAGTCTCAGTATTAGTGACATTCATATTTGTTAATGCATTTCTCTATTGAGAGAGATTTGAGGTGCAAGCCCTTGTTAATGTATTCTTCTCTATAAGAGAAGTTTGAGGTGAAATCCCTTGTTCCACCCTCTAGGAGAGCCATGGTGGATGTCATGTGTGTGACTCCACGACAGCATCACGTGAGGGAGTCCGTGATGATTTTCTTGTACTTGTGTTTCACCCTCTGGGAGAGCCATGGTGAAAGTCACGATGAGGTGACAACATCACATTGAGTGATGAGCACTTGTACATACCATCTATGTAGGTAGCCATGATGGTTGATATCATGATGAGGTGATATCTTATTTTCTTTTCACATTGAGGTGATAAGCTATTGTATCACTATGAGGTGATATGTTTTGTGCAGCTGAAAGTATCATCCCTAGCTGAGAGGGAGTGTTGATGTTATAAGCAGCTTAGGGTTGTTCTTCCAGTGTACATACTTCAAGAAAAAGGCATAAATTAAATGGTAGCCTTTCGGCTATTTAATTTATATTGTCATGATTTAATTTTCATAAGGGCCGACCCTCTTTAGGTTCTCAAAAAAATTTCTTGTATTGGGCCGACCCCCTTTGGCATTTATTATATTTATTTATTCTCTCTAAGAGAGCCGAACTAATTGAAGAGGTGCTTCAATTGTATACATGCAAGGTCACATTTGTACATTTGATAATTCAAGTTCATTCAAGCGATTCGCAAATCTAGAAGAAGTTCACACTTGTGTGGCAGCAGTCTGATTTCAAGGAAGAACATATTCATTTGTATCTTTAGCATCTAGGAGAGGTGTGACTATTTATTGTATCAAATTCAGCCATTGTTGGGCTTGAGTTGTAAGCAAATTTCTGCTCTTATTCCTATATTATATAAGAGGATTATTTGTTGGGTTTTTCTCCCTCAAGAGGAGGGTTTTCCCAGGGTATCTTTTTGTGTTGCAATATTTTAAGTGCTTTTAGTTATATTATATGATCTATGAAACACTAACAAGAACTATGTATCAGTTGTATATTGCCTTTTGATCAATAAAGTACTATTTTTTTCTTCATCACACCTTTTGTGTTGTGTGATATTGAATGAGTTATTATTTTTTAGCAAGAGGAAATGGGGAAATAAAGTCCAAAGATCTATACCCTAGTATCCCTTATGTAGTTATTTTATAACCTAAAGGGTACAGTGATAGAAAAGAGTAAGTGCGGTAGGAAACTATATCTAATATTAAATCATTTATAACTCAAGAAAGAATAGTAATAATTCATAATACATATACCCATTTAATCCTTATAAATTCATATATATACTTAGATAACTATTACATTAGCAAGTCTTATTCTCTGCTTTATATTATAGTCCTCTTCTCTATTCTTATCCAATATGATACTTTATATTATGTTATCTATTACATACATATATCAATGATTAGTCTCTTATAGAGATGTGGCCCTTATAGGGCACCCCTTAATCTATCCTCCTTATCGGCCTGGTATTCCACAATTACTTTTTGGTGAGTTGTGGTATCTTCTACTTTGTGCCCTAGACCCTGATAACACCATCCCCACTTTCAAGATTGTCTTATCCCCAAGATATGTTACTTAGTTACTTGGTATAATGTGCTTGTAAATGACCTTTAACTACACAAGTGCACTATCTCATTATTGTTTGGCTTCTTGTAGTACTTTGGTGTAGTCTTGTGTGCTTGTTAGGGTAGCTTCCACCTTCATAAGATTCCTATGGATCTTAATTTGTTGAGTTGCAGTTTTGGCCTTCCCTAATACTATGTATAAGTGGGATATTTTGATATTGACTATTTCCCATAGTTGTTTCACTTTCATCTTTATATTTTCCCTTTGTTCTTGTAGTTATTGTAGCTAAGTATGTGTATTCTCTATTTGTACCCTTATTGTGCCATTCATATCTTTAGTGGATCATAGGATGGAGATGTGTACTATATTAACCCCTAATTGTGATATTTGTTCCCTTAGTGTTTTAGTGAGGGAGGGCCACTAGAGATAAAACTAGTACAAGAAATTGGCTTCTACTATGCTTCCCTCCACATTATTCAACTGCTTATCTAATTATGAGTGGGCTACCATACACCTTTTTTGTCCTTCTCTATGATTTTCTTCAACACTTCATGTTGAGCTTCTTGCATTATCTTATCTTTCTATTCCTTGAGGTTTGATTGCAATCCATCCACTAGTTGTTGATCTACTACAATAGTTGAAGGGAAGAGACCCTTTGCATATGTGGAAGATATTTTTGAAATGTTTGTACTACCTCTTCTAACTGCTCTACATTGTCTGCATCTTGATGGAGTATATCATCCCTGGCACTAGCATGGAAAATATCTCCCAATTGTAGCTTTTGCAATGGGGAGATGTTTTCTAGATTTACATAGGAGCCCATCATTGGTAATTGTATGATTTAAGGAGTGCATGTTGGTTGTAATTTATTTTGTTGTGCCAGGAAATCCTTGATTTATTGTATTGGTGAAACTAATGTGGTCATTTCTTCTATCTTTCGTTCGTTTTTCTCTTCCCTTTGCATGCTTGGTTAGATTTGTGTTGGGGATGGTATTGATTTCTTTGTCCTTTCTTCCTCTAGCATTAAATCTATAATTTTATTTTTCATTGTGGTAGTTTCCTCTTGTATTTTAGAAACTTCTTCTCATTGACCTCCCATCAGAGTATCCACCCTCTACTTTATTCAAATTTCTTGTGCTTGGGCTTGTGTGAGTTGTTCTTTTTGATCTGCGGTAAGGTTGGACCCTACCTCTATGATTGCTTTCCCCCTTATTTCTTCCTCTTCTTTTAGGGATTTATCCCTCCTTTCATGGATTGCCACAATTATGGGTTGTGGGAAGTTTTTGATTATTTTATCTAGACTTCTATCAAACTTTCTTATGTACATTATTAAACTATGTATTATTCTATCCTGATTATCACTATCTAAATCTTTAGAATGGACAGTACTTGTGGGAGCATATCATGATAGAGGATAGCCTTTGTATTCTCCATCACATCAATAGGGTATTGTGGTTGCTTTGTTGCCTTTGGTTTTTGGATTTCCATTGTGTGTGCTTTCCTCTTCCTCTTTTTTGGAGGCTTATGGACTTCCTATACTTATTCTTCATTCTCCTCCTCTTCTACATAAGTAACTATCTTCCTTTTTACTACTTTCTTAGGCCTTGCCTTTTGACCTTTCTTTTCCACACTCATCTGGATTAATGTTTCAGAGATTTCTTGCACATTTCGTGTTGTCATAATTTGGGAAGAGGATGTGGGGCCCTCAGATTGTGTACTAGTAACTCCATGAATTTTACCAGACCTTCTTATTGTTGGTGTGTGTTTCTTCAGAGCTAGTGCAAAGGATGAAGGTTGAGTGGAGTCCTTTGGTGGAATACCCCACTTCTTTTAGGGTGATCCCACAATACCGGTTTACAATTTTTGGCCAAACTGGACACTAAACTAATTTTTTCTAACTAAATCTTCACTTTCAGACACCTATAGCAGCTAAACTGTGAGGAATTTGAAAATGATGCAAACTAGTGATTTGTGACATTTTGTTTGTAGATTCTAAATATATTTTTTTCAATGTTTTTGGAAAAATATTGCACTTCTTTTTCCATCTCCTTCAAAAACTAGTTTTTTCATTAAACACCATTTTTAAGGAGTGATACTCATTATATAACACAACGTTTTTTCCATGAAGGATAATTTTTTATTTTTTATAATTTAGATTTGTAACTACGATATCTAGTGCTTCCAATTGGTTTCATAGTGTTATATTGAATATTTTTTCCTTAATCAAGTTTTGAAGTCAAACCAATTACAATTCAGACATAGGCGGACCGTATAACACATAACTTTTTCTATATGTATCAAAATTAAATTTATTTTTTGTTGGATCAAGGACTTCAATATCTAGTGCACTCATATTTTTTTATAAAAAAATTGATATTCATCTATTTTTTCACATGTGCAAAATAGAGAGCTTGATTTTTGGTGAAAAACCTACATTCACAAGAAATAAAAAATAAATATAATAATTAAATTAAATTTATTTAAAATTATACTTTTTGGAAAGCTTATAACAAGGACTACATACTTAAAAAAATAAAAATTTAAATGAGTTCATTTGATCCCCCAAAAGATAAATCAAAAGTGGTTTTTTATCAACATTTTGATAGGTGTAAAGGAGACTCCATTATAGGTATGGTTTAATATAAGCGGGGTTCTATCCAAGGAGGTTTGATCTAAGGTGGTTTGATCAAACTCTCTTCAATTGGAATCCTTAAAATGGAACATTATAAGGCTTAAATCATTATGTTTTCTAAAAATATGTGATTTCAACAAAAATCATAATCTCCCAGAAATTGTAAACCAGCATTGTGGGATCACCCTCTGTAGTTGCTCCTTATTCTTTTCAAATTTCTTTTGAGCATTCTTCTTATGGATTTGATCCATAATCTCCTTATATATGTTAAACCTCTTAGCATTGAGGTTTTTTATTTTCTAAAGATGTTTTTTGCATACACATCCACCTCCTTTTATGAAATTTCATATGGGAGCTTGGGGATCCAAGTTGTTCATGGTTCTACCACCTCCATGTATGTGTAGTCTTTATCCACCAAAAATGTTATGGTGTTGATGTATTTCTTAACATATTCATATTGTATCCACTCTTGTGCTTGCATCTATTTTTGGAAACACTTGAATAACCCCCAATAGGCTATGGTATACATCTGCTTGTCTAGGAATTGGCAAGTGTGCATTTGGATTTAGGTAGCTACCATAAGGTTTATTTTCTAAAATTTTCCCTTGAACATTGGAAACTCTTTTAAGAAGTAGAAGAGCATGAAAATTAGAAGTGTCCCATACCAAAATTTATGCCAAGAGGTTTTGATCTTTTTGAGGTTCTCCATGAGTTACTCTCATCACTTTGTAGAGGTCAAAATATTTTCCCTCCACCACTATCTGATAGGCAATGTGTATCGTTGTTGTCATTGTAGAATCCTCTTTATTTGTGTAGTAGATCTTGTATGCAATTCCCATGGTTTAATACCACACCCTAGGGTTTATTATAGCTTAGAAATATAGGATATTCTCATCTAGTGTTGCTCTAGTGAGTTGGGTCACTACATTATTCCTTACTACTTTCTTTTGTGTTACCTCTTTGACCATGCTCAACTCGATTACCACATGAATTGTTTCTCGTGTAATGTGGTAGGGTTTTTCCAAGTAGATGAATTCATCATGGACTCTGTTGAGGACTATTCATACCCAATCATGCTCTCATAGAATCCTAGATAATATTTCCACACTTCCAGATTATTTTTCCCACTATCTAGTATTGTTATTGGTATGTGCATTGATCCAATATGAGTAAGGTTTATCGGAGATCCTCAAATTTTGTATGACTAATTTCGGTAATGGGCTAATGGATATATTTTTTAATATCTTCTATGTACATTGTTTCTATGAAGATGCTTGAAAAATCCTCTTCTTTTTCTACCTCCATTACCTTGAATGGATATTTCTTATATTTTGGTCACTACTTCTTTGTAACATTCGCCAAGGTTGGGGTTGTCATTATTTGCAGTTGTGTGAGATAGTAACAAATCTTGAATTAATTTTCGTAGCTCAAAGATTTTGAATTTAAAGTGAGTGTAGTGAGGTTGTGAGGGGTTAAATAGATTTGTGTTTGACAAATGCATTGATGTCATTTTCTCATTAGGTTTTTTAGGTTTTTCTAGCCATTTGGAGATTTTGACTACTAATAGTTTGATTTTGTTGTTTAGTAATTTACACTACATATGTTACATAGTTTATAATTATTGTCTTTTTAAACTTTATAATTCTCATCCCTTTGGTAGGTGGTAGTGTTTAAGTTTTTCTTCGTTCACATACTCTATGATTTGATTGTCATCTAATCTCTTTAATCTTACCTCTCTTGATTCCACAATTTCATGGATATAGTATGGCCCTATCCACCTTACCTTTAATCTTCCCTATTTTTTGAATTTTGTCATATAGTAATACTAGATCCCCTCTCTGAAAGGTCTTAGTGCAGAGGTTTGTGTCATGCCAAGCATTTTGTCTTTGTCACTCTACTTTTTTATTGTATAATGTTAGGAATCTATTTTCATCCAAGTTTTCTAGTTCCTCTATCTATTGTGCTAAAGATGCATCATCATCCAACCACAAGGTTAGTGTGGTGCATAAATTTAGAATTATAAATTTTATTGGGACTATTGCATTAGTCCCATATACCAATTAAAATGGTGTAAAATTAGTGGTCCTCTTGTAAGATGTGCGGTAGGCCTAGAGTAACGTAGGTATCTCAATGTCACAATCTAACCCATTTCCCTCACACATTTTTGTAAGTGTTGTCCCAATTATCTTATTTAGAGCCTCAATTATTTCATTTTCTTGTGTGTGGTATGGTGAGCTCTTATTATGTGTTATCATGAAATTCTATAGAATTTTTGTAATTACTTTATTAACAAAGTGTTGCCTTGGTCACTTATTATAGTTAGTGGAAACCATCTCTAGTGATTATATTTCCGTATAGGAAGGTTGGAGATGTTTTTGTAGTATAATCCCTAGTAGGTTCTGCCTCTACCCATTTTGTTAAGTATTCAACTCATGTTATTATAAATCTTGCTTTTGAGTGTTTAGCAAGTGGGTCAATTGGTCCAATAAAGTCTATCACCCATTTTTCAAATAAAATTTGTGCTAAGATTGGTTTCAAGGGCAGCTCATCTCTTGCAATAGGTTTCCCTACCCTTTGACATATATCATAGTTTCTTGTATATTCTTTTGAATCTCTGTGTAGGGTTGTCCACCATAGTCCAGCTAGTTTAACCCTATTTGTTGTTGTTTCACCCTAATTATGTCCCCTGCTATGCCTTCATGTGCTTCTCTTAGGATATATTCTCTTTCATTTGTAAACACAAATATTTTGATAATTTCATCTCACCCTATGTGATGCAACTCTCCTTCTATTAATGTGTATGGTAGAGACTTCTACACAAGAGATTCTTTAGCCTACAGTGAGAGATCTATGGGAAATTCTCCTTTAGAAAGGAGTATATCAATGTCATGTAGTTCCTCTAGTACCACATTTAGTCTAAATAGGTGTGTGCCAGGTAGATATTCTAGTTGTTCTTCTAGTTCTTCCCGTATTTCTATCCTTGATAAATAATTTGATCCTTGATTATGTTTTTCGGGTTTGACCATTATCTTAAAATTGAATTCCTAGAATAAGAGTAATCGTTGACATATCCTTCCTTGTATGAAAAGACTATTAAGTAATTACTTTAATGGTTCAATATTTGTGAAGAATGTAAATGGTGTTGATAGAAAATAATGTCTAAATTTTTGTAGTACATAAACCATAGCTAGGGCTTCTCTCTCAATAGTGGTGTACTTCTTCTCTGCTTTAGATAGTTTTCTACTTGCAAATGCTATGGGTGATCTTTATTGCCTTTGGGTTGAGCTAATAATTCTCCTATGGCAACTCCTGATGCATCTACATTTACGTGGAATGGTGTGTCTAATCTAGGAATATTAGTATTCATGCTTATGCAATTTTCTTCTTAC
Source organism: Sequoiadendron giganteum (assembly GCA_007115665.2). Classification (NCBI taxonomy): domain Eukaryota; kingdom Viridiplantae; phylum Streptophyta; class Pinopsida; order Cupressales; family Cupressaceae; genus Sequoiadendron; species Sequoiadendron giganteum. Next base: position 230,773,145 of record CM021109.1, on the reverse strand, counting down.
CTATATCAAATTCTTGTTGGCATTCCTCAATCCATTCAATACTTCTATTGGATTTCTTTTTAGTAGTTCTTCTATAGGTACAACTATTTCAACGTACCCTTTTATGAATTTGTGGTGGTACATAGTATATCCTAGAAAGGTTTTTACTTATGAGGTTGTTTTTGGTGGTGTTAATGTCAAAATGAAAGTAACCTTCATAGGGTCTACCATCAAACCTTCCTTGCATATGATATGTCCTAATAATGTGTCATATGGTACTGCAAACATGCACTTCCTCAAATTTAGTGTAATTTTCATGCCTCAACACCTATTAAGAATCATCCTTAGTACTTCTATGTGGTCTTTGACCAAGCCATATACCATCCAATCATCTAATTATACTTCCAAAAATTCATGTATAAAATCTTTAAAGTCATTTATCATTATCCTTTTGAATACTACGGGTACATTATTTAGGAAAAATGGCATCATTTTGTACATGTAGGATCCCCATTTTTTTCGTAAATGTTGTTTTTGGCTCATCTTCCTTACTTATTCTTACTTGGTGATACCCTAAAAATCCATCAATAAAGGAGTATATTTCTCTTCCTGCTATTGATTCCAAAATTTCTTTCATGAATGATGAAGGAAAATGGTCATGGATGTAGGCTTTTTCAATTCTCTAAAGTCAACACAAATCCTTATTTTTCTTGCTTTCTTGTTCTAAATTACCATAGGGCTAATCCATTCCACATATTCTATTAGTTTGATTATCTCAACTTCCAATATTTTATCTAATTCTACTTTGAATTTCTTCTTCATATTGGGTTTAGTTGGTAGGGTCTTTTTAATATGGATTTAGCTCATTCTTTCAACTATATCCTTATGAAACCTGCTTCTTCCTTTATGCCTTTTAGGTCTATAAATTTTCTAGGAAAGAGTTCTTCAAATTCAGATAGCATCTCTCCAACATTGGACACTAGTATATCATCCAAATATTCTCCTATCTTAGGTAGTTTAGGATCTCCTTCCTTTGCAATATTTTCTTCTTTTAGTTTGATCAATTGGTTATAGTATTTTTGTTTGGCCTCTATTGAAGAGTCTAATTCTCTCTCACCTTTTTGAACTTATATATCTATGTTTTGAGAATCCTCATCATCATGCTTTATTAGGCAACATCTTTTTTCTAGTAATGTAGTTTCTTTATCGATTCATTCTATGTATCTCCATATGCCTTTTGATTCTGGAGGCAGTTTAGGGGTTTGTGGTACCACCATTTCCTAATTTTCCTTAGGTTTGAATATTGTCTCCATTTTGATTAATGTGATATGTATCTGTGTTTTTCATTACAGAAAGAGAAGTTATGGTAAAATTCCTTTGTTAGTTCTATCCAATTTTTGGTTTCTCCTCTTCACTCTTGGTTGATGTACCAAGTTTGTGCTACCAATGTTAATTTCTAATAGAATACTGGTATATAAATTTGGTCATCATACTCATTTCTATCTATCCATGTGGTAGTACAAATGGTGAGATGTTCCTGTGGTAAAAAAAATCCATTATACTTTGGTATTTCCTTATATTCCCCTTCCTTCGATAGGTACCTTGTTTTTATTAATATTTTTAATATTGCTTATTATTTTAAGTGTTCTTTATGCACAGTCTGCCAACATGCAGTATTACAAATGAGTGTATATTTCAATATGTCAAGTCTACTTTCTTTTGTTTGAAAAATTCTTTCTATTTGTGTGATAAATGATAGTATATCTTCAACCCACTAAGTATTTGGGAAGTTTAATGTGTGAAATTCCTTATGAAATGTGATTTATGCGGTAATATTTCTCGGGTATAACATGTATAGTGCCTTTTTTCTTGTCGCAATTGTTTTGTTGTTTATTATTTGTAAGTGTAGTAGGATGTAGAGCATTATCTGGTCTCTTCCTAATAATAAATATGTTGTGAAATCTAGTAATTCTCCAATAATGGAGTTTTCATTCATCCTGCATCCATGCATCTAATGCCTCCTCATTATCTATGTTATATGTGTTGCTTTCAATTTCAAATTATCCTTTTGAGTTTAGGTATTCAATATTGTCACTTGGTGGTAATTATGAGATTATGTATAAGTTTTTTTTTTTCAAATTCATTGTAATTGTCTAGGTTTACTTCTTCTATGTATGCTTCATTTGGAGTTTTCCCTAGGGGGATATGAACTATTCTATCTTTATCAACAAATGATATCTCCTCTTTTCAAGAGTTTATCATTCCATTAGCATTCACAAGCCACCTAAGTCCTATAGGGCATTGAATAAATCAAAGGTTTATTTTATTGCAACTACTTCATAATCTATTATTTTCTTTGCTTGAAATTGACTTCCACTTGTTTCTATGTTCCCAGGTTTTCATTCTTGTCCCATCTACTAGACTAATGTTATTTGATTTTTGTTGTAGTTTTGGCTTTCCTATTTTCTCCCACACCCATTTTTGTAACATGTTTATATCTTCTCCTAAATCCACCATGACATTGGTTATCTTTGATAGTTTATACTTATTGCAATCATAATTAGTCATGATTTCCATTATTTTTCTTCTTTGTTTATAGTTCTAATTTGTGGTGCTTTGTTTTTTATTCCAATATTTATATAAAAAATTGCAATTTATCTAATAAGTTGTATTGTTTAGAAATTTTTATTAACCATTTAAGTATTCCTACTTTTTTTTTAAAGTATTGATATGTTTCCTTATCTTGTTCTCTTGTGACCATTCTCTTTGTTTCTTCCACTATGTTATCATGTTGTCTTTTAGTGGGGTGGAATACCTCCTCATCTAAGGTAGTTTAATATTTTGTTGTGTCTTTTCTGTCATGTGTGGTATTGGTTCCTTTTCTTGTTATTACCATTTCTTTGTTGTGGTTAGGAACTTCTTTGTCGAAGTTAGTAGTCTTCACATCTGCTCTTTATGATTTCCTTTATTTGTCTCCTTGGGTTTTTTTGGTATTTTCCTTAGTAATCTTGCCTCTCTATATGAGTTTAGGTTTTGGAGCTTGTCACTCTTTGATTGTGGAGTCATATTCTTATAATAGGTTTGGGCTTTATCACAATTAAAAATGTCATGTTTTGTACTCCCGAAAAATTCATAGGGTTTCTTCCTATCTCCCTAATATTTTGTCACAAAGTGACTTGGTTTACTGCATTTGAAACATGTGGCATATATTCATCTCCTTCTTCCTTTGCCTTAACCTCTATCTCCACAAAATTGGCCTTTGTCATTGTATATGTCTTGATTTGGTTAGTTTTGTATAGAATTGATATTCTTCTTATTTTTCCATTGTGGTAATTTATATCCATGATCATGTTGATACAATGGCCTCTTTGCCAACCCTTTAACATATTCCAACATTTTTTGGTCACTATGACTTGTTGCAGTAGGATCTTCTCTTAATTGAAATAACTATGAGGTACAATCTTATGTTTCATGACCATCCCACTCTCTACAAGTGTTGTAGTAGACTAAATTTATCTTTTGGGTAGCGCCCTCAATTCTACTCGTAGCACATTAGCTTCCCTTTCTCCAATTTCCTTTGGACATTCATTTCTTATATGCCCTCTTTCACAATAAGTACACCAGATATTAGGTCTTGATGCAAACATATCTTATTTTTCCACAATGTCTTGTCAGATTCTTAATTGTTCTATCCCTAGTTTTAGCTTCTCCAACTCTTTGTTCTCTTTCTCCCTTTCTTATTTCCACCAGGATTGGTTTTCAATCTAATATGCAAAAGTAACTAGTTCTGAATAGGTATGAAAATATCTCCCATCCAATGTTATTCTATTTTTTTGTATTACTCCAAAGATCAACCATTCAATCTTTTATTTTTTGATTAATGGTTCTTCAAGTATTTTTGTAACTTATTTAAATATTTTATCAAATTATTTTATGGTTTCATCCTCATTCTATGCAAATTCCTAGAGTTTGATGACTCCTTTTGTAGGTAGGTTCAGAGTATCAAAGTTGGCTAAGAAATCTTGTTTTACTATTTCCCAATCTTTGTCACTATTAGGGTAGATTTTCTAGTACCATTTAGGGGTATCTTCGTGAATTGATCCAATGAAATCAAATAAATTTGTATTGTCTCTTGTTATATGTTGTCTCTACCACATGGATTCTAGGATAAAGACATATTTTGCTACTTCATTTGTATCTTTTTAAAAAGAGGTAATTTCTTAGGATTATTCATGTTTGTTTCTTTTTTAGATTCACTAACTGTATATCCTATATTGAATTTGTATTCATAGATCATCTGTATTGTTTTCTTCTCCTTCTTGTTCTCCTATAGCTTGTTTTTCTAATTATTTTCTACTCTTGCAAAAATCCTTCTTGTTTTTAACAGTATTAAGGGTGACTCTTGGTCTGGGGGTTATGTCTTTTCATCTTGGGAGATTCATTTATTAGAAAGCATCATTTGGTTATTTTATAGTGTCATTTTATTAGAGGTTGTTGAACTCATATAATCCTCTTTATTTTCTATTGCATCTTCTCCTCTTATTTCCAAACACTTTTGGTTACTAACTCATCCAAGTAGTTCGCATCAAATATTATATTTCAAAGGTTTTGTATGGGGGTTTCCATTAGTAACCGATCCTCATATATCCTTAATTGAATAGTTATCCAATCTGAATGAGCAATTGGTTTTTTATTTAGTGGTATCATAATTCTTACCACTTCTCGTTTCATTTCCTTTTTGGTATTTCCATAGTCTTCAATCTCTCCTTCTATGTTTTATATAATTTGGTTTATTTTCTCGATGCTAGAACCTAGTTGTGGAATCCTTTCCCTACTTTCTCTAGCAGCACCTGTTGGTTATTTTTTGAGAACAAAACTAGATCTTAACCATTTTCTATGAATCTGCCACAACCCAATAGTCAATAATGGTGAGGATTGGCCAATGAACAAGTAAAGGATTGTTGGGCCTTTACTTCTACACTTTGGGCTCTATGAAACCCAGGAGGGTAATCTTGACAATGTTTAGATGATACTCTTGTACCATTTTATCATGAATATTGAAATAAACAGATAATTCTCATGTAATAGCTCGATAGATAGAATGTATCAAAGAAGTTGGTTGCTTCTTAACAACACTCTACATTCGAAGCATGAGAATGGAGAAACTTAACGCAAAATAATAATAATTGTAACCCATTTTAAGAATTCAATTTAATAAGTGATTTGTTGCTAAATTGACCAAGAAAATGTGTTATGAATATTCACCTAGATCAGTGCCTTATCCTAAGCATGGAGTCAGTCCCAATACCTACACAACCTGATAGAAATTTCATACATTACATCATTTAAGCTTTGAAGATATTGCATTATAGTATTTCAACATCATATTCTCAACCACCACTTCTTACTAATATCCTAGCACTTAATTGACATAAACTTGTAGCTTCACTCAATCATTTACATTAATTATTTTAATTAACAAGCAAGAACAAAACCACACATCCACCGAAAATCAATGGAGACAAATAATATAACACTTGATTATATTATTCATAATTTATGAACCAAGTACATAGGAGATAAAATGGCTTTGAATTTGCACCATTATGTATTATATTGCCAATATTGCTATCAAAATTACATATGCATTAGTAGACTCGAACCTAAGACAAAACTAAAATATGCTCAGTATTCTCTTTATAGTTTTCTTAGTGATCAATTACAAAACAACGAACCCCCCGTACTTCTATCCTCGAATTCCTTATAGAAACAAAGGAGCAAAACAAGCCTCGGGTCATAAATTACACGTCACTATTCAATTGGACCATTAAAATGTATTCCCCTTGCAGTTATATTTGCATTTTGAAATGGATGGAATACACAAAAGATAAACCCCCCTTCTATCAGTAGAAGAATATACACCCGCCTTCCAAAAGGAATATTTCATTGCTACAGTGGTGTCCAACACCTCTCCTTCACGTTAGTCATAAACAAAAACACCAAACTGGGACACCATCTTTGTAATGGTTCGTCATCTTCAAAATTAGAGTATGCATGTCACCTTTGTGATTTTGTTGAAACTGGAGAATTTGTCTCACCATCATCAGAGTCTTCCCGACCTACAAGTAGAAGAATATATTGGGCATACTCTAGGTCATCTTTTTCCTCATCTTCCATGGGAACATCAGATTCCTCCATATAAGAATCATAAGCCTTGTGGTCCTTATCCTTCTTCTTTTTCTTCTTAGATGAACCAACCACATCATCATTATTATCCTTCCTATGCCCAGTCAGCATGTTTATTCTATAAACACCTTCAATAATAACCTTGACCTCACCCTCCATAGCCAAAATTCTCTTCTTTTCTCCTAGTTTCATGGATTTCACAGGCACATTTAGTTTAATTTTAGGTGTGTCATCTAGGTGTTAGACCTCTTAACCCTCTTCTGCTTGGATTTCCTCTCAGGTTGAGGGGATGATATGATGGATTCACTCATTTTCTCAGTATAAGAAGCCTAAGGTTTACAAATTTCACTTATAAAATATTTTCACTAGTTTATGCTCTCAAGGACAGACATGCAGAGCAAAAAAAACCCTCCCAGACCATACATAATTCTTACCAATGGAGTGGAGACACCAACTTACCCAGGAAAAATATCTTCAATTTCTCAGTAACTGCTCGCACCAGCTCTTCACATCTTCTTCTCTAGCCCTAGACCAATTCTTCAGCTCTCAACGCTTGAAATTGGTGAAAGAAAATAATTGACAAACCTCATTATGTAGAATGAATAGAGCGTGTCTACCATTAATGTTCAAAATAAATCTCGCACGAGTGAGCTGACAACCAGCCACTTAAGTTTGAATATTGTTTGTCGATCATTTTGATTTAAAACATAATCAATGATGATCATCAACCATCGCCACATGCTTCTACAACTATACCTTGAAGTAGCGATGACACCTCAAATAGTTGCCTCGTAGTTACCTATGCATTTATCATACCTGTTGGCTTCCATCACTCATCGTAGTAATGCCTTGAAGTCATGCCCAAACTTTAGCGATGAGTGACAACCCCTTTAATGGAAGGACAACTCCTCAATATATCCTCCATCGCTTTTCTTAGAAATGTGACAAGGTTTCATTTTTATTTCGGTGAGGAAAACCTTCCAGCGATGCCAAAACATGACCACGGGCTCTTATTCCCATAACTGATTTGGAGTTGAGAGCGTCTTCGGCAATGGGAAAATCTAGCGATGACACCAGATGCTTACAAGTGGCAAGATCAAACCACTCCATTCATACCTACATGTCGTTGATCATAGTAATGAAAAGGGTGATGAAATGTTTCAATGAAGGCACGAAAAAAGAAAAAGATAATGTCCATCGCACATCATTGAAGTGGAACTGAGGAGCCAAAGAACTTCAACAATAAGAGATATGAAGGGGAACCAAAGGCTCGTCGCTCATCACAGTAATGAACCCGATGATGGAAGTGACTTCAACAATGAGTGATAACTTAAGTGAGGGAAATATGCAGGTGCACCAAGTTGTTTTAAAAGAGGGGACGACCTAGGAAAATGCATGATAAGGCCTTAAAAAAATTTATAACATTTTTCAAAGGATGTAAAGGCCAAACAAGGTTGAACATCAACCTTATGAAATAAAGTACATTCTCATACCTAGGTATGAGAAAAAAGGACTCTAAAGACGGGAAACACTAACCACAAGGAGCCAGTCATTTCATGAACTTTAATGACTCAAGTTATTTTAAATTGACTGGAAACGGGTGATAATAGGTCAACAAAGGAATAGACCAAAAGACCAAGGGTTTAGACAAAGGAGAAGATATTCAAAGTAAAACAACTCCCCACATGAAAGCCTAAACCCTAACCCTTGACAGACCAAGAGGACACCAAAGAAAATGCATTTTTAGACCAGTGGAACATGAAATTTTGTTGGGTTCCACCAGCACCCACATTGGCGCACTCTTCTTCTTCTTCTCTAGCAACACTCATAATGGTGCACTCCACCCCTTTGTTTCTCTTTCCTTTTAGAAACTCTAAAACCTTTCTTCTTTTCTCTTTTCTGCTTCTTCCATTCTTTTGTGATTCTTTCCTGACATTCTTGAATTTTTTTCAACCTCCTTTTTCTATGTTCATTTTCATTCGCAACTTAATCCTTTCAATGATCTCCACTTTTCTTTTGTTATCTCATTTTTCCACAGGTTTTTTTGGTTTGGATTTTCACTAATTCCTATATATCCCATGGGTAGTTTAAAATTTTGAATAGTTACATCTTTTTAGGAATATTTTCAAATTCCCCCCCCCCTTCCCATTTTTCATCCCTTAAGTGCCTACCCCCCTCTCACAGAGGTAGTAACTAAGAGAAATATTTACAAAAAATAATCCTTTGTTATTGTTATCTCTTCCTACCACTAATGTTTTATTATTTTACTCTGAGTTTTCTTCACTGTCCTCTCTAAGGTCTTGCCAATAGAAACAATGATAGTGAGAGGAAATGGGGAATTAAAGTCTAAATATATGTACCATGTTATCCCTTATGTAGTCATTTTATACCCTAGAGGGTTAAGTGATAGAAAAGAGTAAGTGCAATAGGAAACTATATCTAACAGTAACTCATATATAACTCAAGAAAGACTAGTAATCTTACATAACACATATACCAATTGAATCCTTATAACTCCATATATATATATATACTCAAATAAATATTACATTAACAGGTCTTAGTCTCTACTTTATATTACAGCCCTCTTCTATGTTCCTATCCCATACGATACTTTCTAATTTGGTATCTATTACATACATTTATAAATTCTTAGTATCTTATAGAGATGTGACCCTTATAGGTTACCTCTTAGTCTATCCTCCTTATTAGCTTGGTATTTTGCAAGTGCTTTGTAGTGAGTTATGATATCTTCTATTATATGCCATGTACCCTCCTAATAGTATTTATCATGTGAAGTGATGTTTTTTAATTTCAACGTCATTATTGAACCTATACAAAGGCTATTTTAAGTGTTGTACATGTATATATAAGCTGATTAAGATCATATTGTGAATGATAAAATAATTCAAGAGTTCCTCAAATAAAATTTGGTTTATCACCATAAATTAATTTTTAATTAAAACTTATTTTCTCTTTTCCAATGATGAAAACAAAGTAGAATAATATTAGTTTCAATTTTAGAAAAGATTGCAAGCAGGGAACTGACGCTTCATTTGTAGGTTTGAAATAAAAAGATTTCACTTCTTGATTTCATCTCAATGTTATCTTTGAATAATTGAAATAGGTTCAACAAGGGTGTTGGTTCAAGTGATAACAGGTATATGATAAATAAAGATTAAAATCTTTAAAATGTTACTAGTTGGGCCAACATGATTCTATATAATAAAAAATAGAATGCTTTGCATTATCCTCAAGGACACCAAAAAATATAAATATAAATATAAAAGGCACGTAATTATCCTAAAAATTGGGCCAACATGAGAGACACCTAAATACCTTGATGTTTTCCATATTCCCCAAAATGTTCTTAAGATAATATAATGTATGATGTGCATTTGAAGAATATTAGATTAAAATATAAGAATCGGACAACATGACATTCTTCATGTACCCTTGTACCTACAATATTATCATGGGTCCTCCTAGGAGAACTAACATAGACATATATAAATATAAATAAATCGGGAATTATACATATGCACACAAACAAAGAAAAATTATTGATAAATATAATCTAAATATAAGAATACACACATACATGTATATACATACAACATGAAACAAAAGTTTTAAGTCATCAAACTATTCATCTAATAAATTATCATCATCCTAATCATGGTCATCTAATGACTTGTGACTATTAAGAAATGGAGTAAATAAGGAAGGAATAGTAGTAATAATAGGTAAATATAATGTGATAATTCTATAAATGTAGAGGGATAAACATCCTCTAGAATTACTAAAGAATATTAAATGGTTAGCAATGACTACTTATCATTGATAAAGTAGGAACATCTAGAACCAAGTTTAAGAGTTGCTCACATTTGTATGGACTAGTAGATTAGGTGGAGAGGACTCCATAGGCCTATGATACTTTAAAATATAAATAGTCATGGTAGTTCCAAAATTAGAAGGTTGAGGAAGAGAAACCACAACACCTTTAAAAATAATAGATTTCATGAATTCAAGAAAATCAAAAGAAATTATAAGCTTAGATCAAGGCTAATAGTGGGTTTGGGTGGGTTAACATTCAAATTTAAGCTTATTTTTTATGGAGGAAGTAGGGAATAATCAAGGCTAGATCTTTTGATGGCATAATAAAATAAAGGGAGGTAAACAAAATGATTATAATGAGAGTTGCAAGGATAGATCAAGGAATGATAGTAATATTGGGAGGTTCATTGAATTTGTGAAGAGAGGTATGTATAGATTATATGAAATAACATGAGGAAGAGTGGATTGGAAAATCAAAAGCTCAACTCTCTTAAACTTTTTTATATTTTATTTACTTATGATATTTTTAAGTTGTGGTTGGGGAGGGGGTTAGGGTGTGGTTTGGGAAGTAATTTGGCTTTGGCAAGGAGATGTAGGGGAAAGGTAGAACTTAGGATTATTTTGTGGGTTAGATAGGGATGGGAACTAAATGTTTTATTTATTTATTTTAATTCTTGAAGGTGTAAGAGAAGTAGTAGAAGTTGACAAGAAATAAAAGACAACACCAATTGGGGATAGTGGGGTAGTCAAAGGAGGATGTGGCATAAGAGGATTTATCCACTTAGTATCATAAATTTGATAGATTTAAAATAATGTGTCATTGAAATGTCTAGATTCAGAAGATAGGTTCAACCAAAAATAACCAAGAGAAAATTTTCCAAAAGTATAAACTAGTTGATAATGGCCATGAGGAATAGTAATAGAAACTTCATCATGGGGAAATTTAAGATATTGATAAAACATAAAAGGAATTCCTACATCATATTGAATCAAGCATGGCCCAAGATAATGTGATATTGATTAGAAATAGGAATAAAATAGCATAAAACATCCATGCACTTAGGTCCCAACTTAATACAAAGAGTAATTAGACTAATAGTAGAAATGGAGATTGCATTATGTATACACAAGGAAACATTAGAAATATCGTTGCAATATCACTAAAACTGAGTGATATATATGTGTTCATTTTGTGATAACATTAAAAATAATCATGGGATCTACTGGTGTAATTAATTACACTTTATTAAGTTTACTTAGGTTTTACTTAGGTAATAATTAGTTTACTTAATTAATAAGTAAGCTTTATTTAGTTGAGTTGTTTTTAGGTCAACATTAGGGTTATGCATACATTGATTTTATAAAGCAATTCATCTCTTGTAATTTCTCAATTCCTGAATAATATCAATTTGCACATCTTCATGCAACACTCTGCTTTTTATTGTTTTTCTCTTATGGAAGGATTTTTCTAGTTTGCATGTCTAATCTTGGTTTATAACATGGTATCAAAGCCTTGATATGCAACACCTTCTCAAATTTTGGAGAAAATTATTGCAGAGCACGTTCGGAGTTCCTCGAGGGTATCATGCCTTGAGATTATTGATGCAGAGTTTTGGATTAGATTGGGCATCTCCATTGGATTCAGAGCGCTGGAAAAAGTCAAGATTGGCTTTTATTTTATTGATTTTGGTCATCGTTGAAGAAATTTGTGAGGGTTTCAAGCTCGGTGATTTTTTGCAAGCTCTGGGGGTAGCTGATTTTTCGGGGCACTTTGGGCACAAAAGGAGGTTACCATCGCATTCATAGCAGCCAAAAACCCTAGGAATGTTTGTCAAATCATCAATTTTGGAGCAGTTGGTTTTTTAGGCAAAAAATAATTGCCATGGAGGTTGTACGGCCTCCCCAACACGCTTTCTGAGGCGTGGATTTAAAAAAAAAATTAAAAAATTTGAAAAAAATGCTTTATTAAAAGCACTACCATTTTTAATCAACTAGCCACCCAGTGGCCATTGGGCGGCCTCCAACCCCCCACCGCTGACCTACTGGCAGCTCCCCGCTCAGCCCCCATGGGCTCCTCCAGCAATAGTCGCAGTCCTATGGGGAACCGAGCGCTATGCGCCCAACCCCCGACCGCCTTCAGCCTCACCGCTGGTCATATGGATGACTAGGGGCTCCGCCCCAACACCCTGCCTGCCAACCCTTGGTCGCGCACAGGACTAGAGGCCTATTTTTTTAAGCCCCCTGGGCTGCCTGTAGGCCATATTGGCCTTCTTGGAGCAACTTTCATGAAATTGGGCATAACTTTCGCATACGGTGTCATTTTTTTGCAAACAAGATACCTTTGGAAAGTTGATTTCGATGCCGATCTAGTGGTGGAGGTAGTTTTTTCTGATTTTTCTCCAATTTTATTTTTTAGGTCCTTGAACTCAAATGAAGCATTTTTCATTTCGGAGAGCATATCTTTTGACTCAGTTATCCCTTTTCCACATTCTCACAGAATTGGAAAGCCGGTTCAGTCCTCTACACAAATCTGAGGTCTAGTTTTATTAGGGAGGCAGATGTGAACTTTGGTTTGTGCATGCACTCTATTTTTTTTTTCATGCACTAGGTTTGCATTTTCTCTTTAGTTTATGCATGTTTAGCATTCTCTCCTTTTACAATTATGGGTTATTATAATAAATGAACTGATATAAAGTTCCATTAGGGGGTTATCTTGTATAATAATCTAATTAGAGTGTAGTTTCACTTTGATCTCATCTTGATGAGAACTCACATGGGTTGTATCTAGATTCTACTATTTCTTTTGGCCACATCTTGCTCATAGCTTGACACATTTTGGTTCGCATTGGTTCACATCTCAAATAGAGAGCCTATGGTTAAGGATCCTGAATCGTAGCAGATTCACATCAAGTCACATCTTAGTTTGAGGGCCATTAAATTTATGGTTAATGTTTCAGAATCTTCATGGTACTTGCTCATATGGATCAGTTTTAGTCACAATTTTGCATCGGCATCGAGATACACATAGCTTCCAGATTATTTCATCATACCATTTCCTTTTATGGGGGGCATCTTTTTTCATCTACTGTTGCTTCACAGATTCCAAGGTTGTTCCAATTTGTGATTTTTTCAGTGTTCCATGGCATCGGGTTTGTTGTTACTTTATCATGATTCCTTGAGTCAATCAGTGATTCTCATCTAGTTTCAGTAGTAAGAAAAAGTATCTTTCCTTGCTTGTTGGATTCAGGTTCCAGTGCTCTTCCAGTGCTTCTTTGCAACATGTCATCTCATTGAGGGGGGGGTTTTGTCCCACTGGGTTTTCTCCTCTTTCCCATTCATTACATTTGTACATGGGTACCTAATCAGGCCTTGTTGTCGAGACCCATTCATTCTTTCTTGCATTCATCCTAGCATTAGGTGCGTTCTTTTTTAGTTTCCCTAAGTTGCACTTAAGGGAGGGTATTGGTGTAATTAATTACACTTTATTAAGTTTACTTAGGTTTTACTTCGGTAATAATTAGTTTACTTAATTAATAAGTAATATTTAATTAGTTGAGCTATTTTTAGGTCAACATTAGGGTTATGCATACATTGCTTTTATAAAGCAATTCATCTCTTGTAATTTTTCAATTCTTGAATAATATCAATTTTTCACATCTTCATGCAACGCTCTGCTTTTTATTGTTTTTCTCTTATGGAAGGTTTTTTCTGGTTTGCATGTTTGATCTTGGTTTATAACAGGATCCACCATGATACCTAAGACAAAATTCTAGTTTATAATCCCCTAAATGTATATAGGACCATGTTAATCCTCAATAGGTAACTCATCAAGAGAAAAATTTATAATAGTTGTGGGGGGATATTTAAGAATAGATTGGGAAGGGAGAAACTCCATCACACCTATAATATTAGAAACAAAAATGGTATCATAAGGGGGTCCTCAACATGTATTTTGGAATCATGAGTAGCACCAAAATCTAAAACAAAAGATGACATAACCATAAGATATGTATAATGCAATACCAAATGGGTTGGTGTATTAATTATAAGTTTTAATTTAGATGGGAAGTTGACTTGTTTCCCTATTCATTCACACATATAGCATGAATATTATTGGAACTAATGAGATCGTGTATAATATGTTATAAGTGAATGCACCTATCAAATTCATGCCCAAGGATACAATAGTATTGACAAAATTCCTTAGGATCATATGCCTTAGAAAAAGGAAAGTTTATGTCTAAAGGTAATATGGGATAATTTGGATGATATTTTGAGACAAATCTCACTGAATAATAACATGGATTGGATTGGTTAACTTGGTAAATTTATAGTTATGTTATGGGTGCAAGGATACAACTAGCATCTAAGAAAAGGGTAGAACTATAATAGCAACTTGGTTCAATGTATAAAAGGATGTAGTTTTATAAAAAAATAAATTACTATTATTTTATACATAGAAGAGTATGATGGAGAATTCACTAAGGTATTGATAGTAGGAGAGGTCACCAAAGGAAGTGTCTTAAATTTACTAATTGTATTCTCATGATCCCTACTTGAGTAGTACATAAATATAGAAAAGAAGATTATGTCATTAGAATAATTTTGTCCTAGATGTTCTTAATAAGATTTGCCACAAATACACACTAAATATTATAATCAAGAATTAGCTATTAAATTTTAGATATAAGGGATTGATACAAAAGAATTTAAATTTGATGACCCTTCCATTAGGAACTTGCCAATAGTGGATAAAGTCAATAAAACTCACTTGTAGGCTAATGTTGACCTAGAAGTGTTGTAAAATTAAATATAAAAGCTCATTAAATAAATGAATAGAATGGCCTAGAAGGGAATAGAAATGAACAAGTGTAGTCTCTAAGAGATAAAGGAAATAATTTCAAAAATAGTTTATAATAAAACAAAAGTCACTACAAGTGGCTATAAAATTAGAGATGTGAATGTATGGTCCCATTTTCCATAATACGTTTCAAATTATGGGATTACGAATTGGGGATTAAATATTTAGAAAGCTTTATTGTTGGTATAGCTGAGAAGTGTGTGTAAAATATGAAAAGAGGAGGATGTACAAATAGGAATATGAGTTTGAGTCACTATAGGAGTGATCAACTCAAGGTGGCAACAAAGTTTCACCAAGTTGAAAATGAGGAATGCCACACAACCTTAAAGAGTTCAACTACCTCTTCAAGTGACACATCGCCACATAAGGTGGCTTAATACATAAAGAGTAATTTAAACAATTAATTAATAATTATTTTACTCTAATAACCCCCTTTAATCTCAGATTAGGTGGGTAGACAAATGGATGGGTCCTAGTAGCTAGGCCTGATGAGGTACCCATGTACAATGAAACTCTCCCAAAGGTAGAGAAAGGTAGAAAACCCCATGGGAAAAAACTACACTCTAAAATGGAGATGATAACAAGAAAGTGCAATGATGAGAGATTATGAAGGCTCCCAAAATATGATGAACTGCTCGTTGTGATCTTCTACTAGAAAGAACCTTTGGATGCTCTCGATGTAGCACCTTTGAATTATAATGCAATAGTAGATAGCAGAGGAGATGAACTATACATATTGGAAGTGGAAGAATGAATCATTGAGTATGACTCTGATGGAGAAAAGTGTTAAAATATATAAACATGAGAGAATTAATCAAACTTGCTCACTGTAACAATCTGTCTACTCTAAGAGTCTCGAATTGTCACTAAATTTGATGGAAACTCAACTATCTTTCTAGATTTCGTAAGTTGATAAATGGAAAGAATTTTGTTTTCCAATTTATAAACAAACAAGAAATTAGGAATACTTTGATTACATACTTCAACTATACCTTTGCCACAAACACATATGAAAGCATTGTTAGTGTTGGAGTATAGGAAACACTGAGAGGGGGGGTGAATCAATGTTTCAATAACCAAATTCAAATTAAATTGTTTTTCAAACAACACAGAACTTCTTTATAATCATGAAAAGATCAATTTCAAGAATGTACTAAAATGTGACAACCCATATTATAATTTTAAACCACATGAAAAACTAAAAAGAGGCGTAACACAAGAGAACCATAACATAGTATTTTCATGAGTGGAAAACCCTCATAGGGATAAAAAACCACTCGATAAATGCCTCGATGGCTTAATAAATTCCCACCGATTATAGAAGCTCACTGGCTGTTTTTTGTGCCTCATTGGCCACAGAAAAATGCCTCACTGGAAAAGCCTCACTAGCTACACACAATGCCTCACTGGAAAACACAACTACCTCACCAAAAATCATCACTTGCTACACATAATGTCTCACTGGAAAGTACAACTACCTCATTGGAAAAAAGGTTAATCTTTGTCTCACTAACTTGACCTTACAAGATCAAAATGATTCTGAAAACAAAAAGACAAAGTGAAATCTTTGTTTCATTACAAATTATTTCTTGATTGTCTCATTTTCATTGGAGACTCAAGAATCCATATGTAAATATAACCAGCACTTAAATTTATTTCCATCTTTCATAATATATTGCTCATTAAATCTTTCAACATAAAAATAAAGATAACTCTTAATAGAGTATAAGTCTCGTATCTGCATCGAACACTGCACAGTAAAATATCACCATTTTTATAACATCCAAAAGATAACATTTTCTACCAACTATCCATGTGTAACTTTCAAATGAAAAACCCTTCAAAACTATTTTTCAGATTTGTGGTTTGTTGTTTAAACATTTTGTGCAAAATAAACTATGTAATAAAATCCTCTTCCAAGGTCAACATTGCACAATATAAACATATGTGACACATTCTAATACAAGGTCATCATGACATAGTGAACAAACCAATTAAACAAAATGAATACAACATCTCATACAAGTGTAGCAAACAATCCTTAGTGAATACCTCATAGACAACAAAGAATGTGTGACAAAACTAGTAAACCCTTAATGCATCATATAACCTAGCTTTACACACTAGAAACAATAGCACATTTGTGACATGAAAATTGTGCCCTTGAAATGGGTTAAAGAATAAACCAACAAAAAAATCCCATATAAGAATGTATAAACAAACCCTCATGGCATGAAAGACAAGGTCGAAACAATGTAAAGACCTATGCAAATAAAAACCATAATGCAGTAGCAACTTGACAACAACCATGAGAAAATATAACTTGACCACACACAACCCTAACATGAACACAAAACCCTTTTGAAAAATCTCATATACTAAAGTATTGCATAAAAGAAACATTGTATGAGGACCCATATCGACCTTTATGCACAAAACAACTTTCAGATATACAATCGACTAGGGTTTTCACAAAAACACCATTTACCTTTGTTGAAAACAACTCAGATTGAAATGAAGAACAATGTCACCTAGAATAACAAGGAGAAATCTGCCTGAAACTGTTCCCCCATCCTTTCCTTCTGCCATACCACTTAACCTTCCAAGTTCCTTCCTACCCTAGCTCAACCTTCAAATGATACCTTGTGTTTTGTAAACTAATAATCATTTAGGGAAAATGATAACAATACAATGTGTTAGTATCATAATCCTTCTTATTGCATGAATGTCATCAACCACTATAATCTTTGTGTCGGTATTTGAGAATCATAAGCTTGTGAATGTGATAAAACATCATAATGGCCAATGCTCAAAACCATATGTCGGTCAAGGCTACAAACCAATACTACAATAATTATTGCTTTTTCCAATGTGATAAAACCTTAGAAACTACCTTTGCAATAATCAATGAAAACATTATAAAGTTCCCTTTTCACATATTATGCTTTGTGTCCTCAAATACATCAAGTGTAAATTCAAGACCCATATCCATATAAAATAATGTTGTATCAATAGTTTATCAATGATAATGCATAGTCACCCAAAATATCAACCAAACCATGATGTTTCATGCCCTTCATGAATGTATCAAGGTGACAACTTGTCTTGACATTGATGCCTAAACCATAATGTCAAAGGGTTCAACAATTAGCTACTTTAAATTTGTTTATATCAAAAGGATAAAAGGACATGTACACTTCTAGATAAGGAGACATATGATGTGATGCTCCTAAATCGAGAACCCATTTATCAATCTTTAAACATTTAGTATCCATTAGTAATTTTCCTTTGGATGTTGAACTAGATGAAGATTCTTGAACTCCTTGTTGCTCAAGTAGATTCTCAAGGTGATATATTCTTTTCTTCATAAATTTATCTTCATTATGCCCAATTTTCTTGCATAGTCACCCAAAATATCAACCAAACCATGTGATGTGCATTCATGCCCTTCATGAATGTATCAAGGTAGACAACTTGTCTTGACATTGATGCCTAATACCATAATGTCAAATGGGTTCACACATGATATAGGCTAAATCTTTACCTAATTTCTTGTTTATATTCAAATGATAATTATGATTTTGGACATGCATATATTTCACTTCTCAGAAATAGGCAAGGATCTTGACTCAATGTGATGATGCCAAATTTTGCACTTAGAAACTAAAAAAAATCCTTTACAATACGAGACAAAAAATTTATGTGTAACAACACAATTTTCACATCATCTCGATGCTAGTTTTTTTGATTCAAAAATATATTTCCAATGAGTATCACAATTTATTTTTTGACTTACCATTTGAAAGTTACACCAAAAAGAAGAAAAAACCCTTTACAAGCTCAATTATGGGTTGGCAAAAAGAAAATGACCTCCCTCTGCAAATATTTGAAAGTCATCAAGCAGTTAAATAAAACTATATAATGGATAGCATACTATGATATTTAACACTTAATGTTGTAATTACATCAACATAGAAATTAAATGCTATGATCAAATTTTTAATAAATGTTAACCATGTAATGGAAAAAACTGGCTTTTGACCAAGTGTAGAGGACAACTTAGTACCAATATGTGCCAAATATGGGGGAAATTTTCAAGACTCCACACACAATAACTAAATTTGCATTAACACTCTTATTTTAGGTGCAATCTTCTACCAAAGTATCTCCTATTATCATGAATATACTACACATTTCAAAAAATAAAAATAAACTGCAACTTATCTATGGTGAAAACTTTGAGGGAAGTAGGCATGATAGAATCCTAATAGGAGTGATCATAGCCTATGTAGGTAGTTATGAATATGTTGGTACTAGATGTGACCCAAATTGCAACTGGAGAGCAAGTTCCTTGGTCAACAATCAATGCATGGAGATCAGCAAAAAATCGGCAACATGCATCTTAGGTACTTGCTACTATCCATGGAGTATTGGGTCACATGGGATGAGATCGATAGTAAATCCACCAATGTAGGAGCTATGGAGAATAATGTGTAGGCTACACAATGTCTTACACATTCAATGGAAGTGAATGTGAATCGACCTCTATGATATTGTACATATGTTTTGCATCTGATGCAAGATCACACAAGGAAAGATATTCGTGCCAAGAAAGAAAAAAATTTCTAGATAAAATATCATGGTCCACAAGTAATATACTCATGGTTTACACCCGATTGAAGTCTTTGGGACAACTCTAAGTGTATAGATCACATGTATATACCTCCACTTGTGTGCCCTCTACTATTCTATACATGCAAATTAGAGTTTATGTATGGAAGTGTGTAATGGGGAAATCGAGATCATGAGATGTAATCAAATTGAGTGAATAGAAACTAATCTAAACAACAAAGTGTTAATGATTTGTGCCCATTACTCACGAAATGAAACTACAAATTAATGAATTCAAGAACAAATTTAAAAGAACAATAACAATTAATTCAAAAAAAAAGTACCTTTACCATCCCATGTCGGAGTGTGTTCGCGAAGATGTTAGGTTGTTTGTATCAATGTGAAGACTCCATTGTGTGTGTGAAAGTTTGAAGAACATGTGTGTGTTGATTGAATATATGTGTAAGAAGATGTCAAAAGCTTGATTAAGATCTTTGCATTACTTCATTGTGTGATGATATTGATTCTCCAATCCTTTTTCAAAAGAAAGATGTTTGTTATATACAATTTATGATTTGAAATGAATGCTTGAGATCACGTAGTAGAATATCTCGATCGACGGTCAAAAGATGTTGAGAGGAAATAGACAAGAATAATCAGTGCAAATTCATTACATAATTAGTGTGGTTGAAGAAATCATCTTGAGTGTTCAATGGGATTGAGGAAATAGATTAAATAATTTGTGGGATTGAAGAATAGATTGATCTATCAAGAAATAGATGGATTAGTTAGCCAATCAGATCGAGCAATCGGTAGATTGTAATTCGCTCAATCATGAAAGTGGGTGGGGATAATTAATTGATTGATTTAATTAATTAATCTTTTTGAGTTGAACATGCAAATCAAGTTTGAATTTTGCAAACAAATTGGTATTTTTTTATTTGATTTTTGATGATGTTTTGAATAATTTATTTAATTATTCAAATTTAGGGAAAAGTGATATAAATTAAATTATTATGGTTTTAACAATTTAATTCACTTAGGGGAATAGGTTGAATTAGCGACATAATTAAATAATTGATGTTATTTAATTAATTATGAGGAATAAAATTAGATTGGGACTACATTAAATAAATAAAATTTATTTAATTGGTCAAAAATGGTGAAAAGGTGAATTAATTAAATAACGTAGTATTATTCAATTAATAGAGGAAATTAGGGTTTTTGATTAAATTGATGTGAAATGTAGTGATATTTAGTGATACTGATGTTGATGATATGAAAATATCATTTAGGATGTGTGATAAGTGTTAGGTCAATTTTACATGCCTACATTTTGCCCCTCTTTGAGACAAAGTATTGGTTGCTTTGTTTTAAAGATTCGGATGTGAAGATCAAGACTTGAAAAAATTTATATGCCCCAACAGTCAACAAAATGATGGTAGGACTCTAGGTTGTCCCCTCAAGAGGTTGGCCGAAAAAATCACTTTTGAATTCAAGCTCATGACACTGGTCTGTTTTAGTTTCGATGTGTAGAGGATGAAAAAATTAAGCCTATAGGTCTTTCATTGCTCTGTCGAATGTTCCCGAGAGATCCTGATTTTAACCTAGGAAGGTTTTCTAAGTAAAAATTAGGGTTTTGGGGGGTTAAAATAGGTAATTAGGGTTCAAGCTACCTCATTTTCACTTTGAGCCTATAGAGAATTGTCACCTCTAGATTTCTTGTTTTATTGATTGTCAAGGAGCTATGGTGAGGATTCGGGGAGCTCCACATGTCACAGACGTGGTTCGCGAGTTTGGACGAACTGCAGGCATCAGTGCCCCAGTATGTAGCCTTTCATTTTGCATTTTCATCTTTTCATGTTTATGTAATTAATGCACAAATACAAAGTAGGCAAATGCGTGATTTTTAGGAATTTTTCACTTTTGCATCTTTTTGAATGGTTCGATTTTTTTATTTTTTCACACCTGCTCTAAACTTGCACATTTGACCTAACTTTTCGCTTTTGATTTTCGCTCTCGCATAAATTTTATGCTTTTGACTTTGTATCATCCTTTAGCTCACTCTAGTGGTGAAAATTCACTTTTTCTCTAAAATTGCGCTTTTGAATTTTTCGCTATTGCCCTAATTTTTCGCTTTTGACAACAAATTCATCACTTTCGCTTGAATTTAACGCTTTTGCTATAAAAATCTCACTTTTGACTATTTTGCAATTTTAAGAAAAAAATTTCATCGTCACAAGTTTGTTTTGTGTATTTGTAGTAAATCCCTAACATCGTGGGTTAAATGGTTGCAGGAAGTTCTTAATCCGCTCCAGTTGAGGGAGCGACAACCACATGATCTGTTCGATTTGATCACTAGTTTCCATGAGTTAGAGCGAGATATTTTAGATGTTGTCGAGTTACAACATATTTGCTACATGCCTACCATCAAATGTCATAGAGCGATGATGACCGCTCTTGGAGGGAGGTGGCACTCAGAGACCTCATTCTTTCATTTACCTACTAGGGAGGCCATCATCACTCTAGAGGATGTATGGAGGATCCTCCATATACCCATTCACAAAGAGCTTGTTACATATTCTATTCGACGGGGAACCCGTGCTATGTGCCACGTTCTTGGTGTGAGACGTACGGAGGTTCGCCAGTCAGAGATAGACATCAGATTTTGTTGGCAATTTTGACCTTGTTTCACTTGTTCTTTGTGGCTTGGTTATGGGGCTTGTCATTCCTAATAGGTGGAGTCGACAGTTTCCTGTGGGATGGGGTAATGCATCGAGTAAATGTTTGAGTATGACACTAGATATGTGTGGGTCTTGTGTCTCCTCATGCACATGTACAAAGATATGCACGAGATTGGATATCGTGGAGGGAGGTCTATTTATGTTAGTGTCTCTTTGCTACATGTATGGGCGTAGGAGAACATCCTAGTTGCTTGGCCTGATGGTATATTGGATTGTACTATTGGGGATCCATATTCTTATTGTTATGGATATTTCCTTCACTATACCTTGCCTAGACAGCTTCCCTATCACATTTTTTATGATATGTCAAGTTTTGTATGGAGACTATAAATGGATTGCAAGGCATGGTCTGACGATCAAGATCAATTGGTATATTGTAGATTGACGAGATGGTTTATTGGTCACATGCGCTCTCTATTAGAGAGATATCTACCCGATAGGGTTTGCAAGTAGTTTGGAGAGAAACAGAATTGATTTCTAGATGCCTATGAGGCTCGTTTTGGTTGGACCACCATAGAGGTTTGTGTTTGGGGTCTACAGGCGGATCATGATGTTGTCATTGCTAAGTTCAAAGCTCTTACCCCATTCGATTGGGGTTGGCCAGTGGGTCTAGTAGATCCTAGTACTACTCTCGATTTTGATTAGTGGTGGGCATGACACATTCCTTTGAGATTTATAGATCCTATCGATGTTCCCACAGTGGGAAGAGTAGGCATTATTGGTCATCTTGGGGAGAGATAGCATGTGGAGATCATTGTTGAGCAGCTTGCTAGGGCCCGTCAGGATGGTGCACAAGGTGATCTGATGCAGGTGGATCAGGGATAGGTTCTAGGTCCTCCTCCACCACCTAGAGATGGAGGTATATAGTTAGCCTAGATGACTATTGCAAGAGATGCAAAGATATTGCAGCAACAGGCCATCAAGGCACAAGTTGTTACACTCATTATAGAGCGAGACACAGCTTGATAGGAGAGAGATGGCTTCAGGGAAAAGAGAGACATTGAGATTGGGCATCATTTAGTTGTTGAGACACAGTTGCAAGCTATTACTACTAAGAGTGACAACTTTAGGATAGATCATGATAGTCTCTGTGCTGAGCGAGATTAGTTGCTACAAAGGGCGACATATTATTAGACCTTGTATGATTCCTTTGTTCCTCAAGCACAGTAACGAACATGGTTTGGTGAGCCTAGCACTGCTATAGGTGTCGAGTTAGGTGGGCGCTCTGTTAGATAGCCTGATTTGTAGCCTAATCCTTAGGTTCCTCCTCTAGTCGAGTAGTATTTATATTGTACTTGATCTTCACGATGTTTATTATTCAGAGACTCCTATTGTAGACATGACTTGTTATATATTCATCGACCCATCTGAGGCCTCGTATATATGTATATTTTTTTATTATTTTATCACACATGTTTCATTGATGATGTACCATGACATTCTCATTTTTTATGATGATATATGAGATATAAATGTTCTGATCTGGCTTCATTATGTGTTTATGTGATGATTATGGATGATGATGTATGTTTATACATGTTTTGTACTTTTCTGATGTATGTATATGATGTGGATGAATGAATTGATCGTATTTTATTTTATATGATGTTTTATTATGTATGTGATCAATGTTGATATATGATAGATCTATTCCCTATACATGATACATGATGTTTTATTGCTTTATTATCATCATGATATGCATTGACGAAATTGTGGATGCAGGATGGATATGGTACTAAGTATATTATGATGTGAGATGGATGTTAGTTAGAATACATATTTGATGATGGAAATAAATTTGATGTTGTTAGTTATTGATGATTTTTCTTTTACTTTGCGTGGAGGTTTCACATTTTTAACAATCCCTTTTGATGTAGCAAACAGATATGATGCACCAAGGTATGAATAACCAAGGTGACTTTGTATCCATTGTGTGGGCTTTGACTCGACATTAAAGAATAATCTTCCTCATACCAAACATTTAGAAACTTTGTTTAAACTATATGGTTGGGTTGTGTTAAAAACAATTGGACCAGTTACACATAGAGGTATAAAATACCTAGCATACAATTGCTACACAAATTGTTCCAAAACAACTTCCATACACTCAATAAAGCAAGTATTTGTCGTGGTAGTATCACAAAAATATCTTACAAATAGAAAACCGAAATGATGCTCAATTGTTGGCCCATTCCTTCTTCTCTAAACCCTTATGGAAATCCTCGAGATATCTTGGGAATGAGTCAATAAAATAAATCATAAAGATAAGACTATAAAAAGATAAAACAAAGTTGCAGTATCGCTTGCCATATCTGTTTTGAGGTTTTAGGCTATTATCCATTGTTCATCATATCTATCATAGGAACGGATTCGTTAAGGCATATCATAGGATGCTGATGGTCACCTGTCAAAAGATGGGTAGTTAACACCTTTTCATTGTTTTTCATATGTTTGTAATCAAATCTTTGTGATTGTTTTCGTGAAAGTTCTAGCTTTTGGTGTTTTCTTTGTTTGCTTTGTTTGTTTTGTTTGTTTTGTTTGTTTTGTTTGTTTTGTTTGTTTTTTCAAAGGGTGAAGATGAAGATTTTTTTATTATGGATGAAAATTTTATTGTGGATTGTGATGATGGAGTTAGGACCTTTTTTATTATTTTCAAGGAACTAACCTAGGGCCTCAGGGGCTCATCAAAGATAAGCCTTGCCTACATTGTGCACACAGAGGCTCATAGTTCACTTGGTTTGATGTGAATGTTTTTTTTATCTTTTCTGTTTTGTGAATGTTTTTTGAATGTTTTTGGATTTTGTATTTTTTGAATGTTTTTGGATTTTGAATTTTTTGAATGTTTTTGGATTTTGAATTTTTTGAATGTTTTGGATTTTGAATTTTGTGAATGTTTTTGGATTTTGAATTTTTTGAATGTTTTTGGATTTTGAATTTTTTGAATGTTTTTGAAATTTGAAATTTTCAACTAAAGTTAAAAGAAAGCATGATAAATACCTAAGGGGATTGACATAAGGCCTCGGGGGCTATTAAGCCTTGCCTACATTGTACATGCAAAGACCACATAGTTCAACCAATGTTGACTCAAAGAATAACATGTTTTTGCAATTCAAACAACATTGATAACTTGGATTGATATTCCACTTTTGTTTTCTAGAGGATATGTTACGAGAAATCTGCTTGAACTAGCTGTGAGTTTCAAGAAAATATTGATATCTTAGACTGTTGAGTGAAGGAATAATCCAAAGTTGTTTTGATTTTGTTGTTTTTTGGATGTTTTTGATTTTTCAATAGTTTTGACCATGATAGGACACACAAAGATCTAATCCATGACCAGCTTTGGGAAATCGACCCCAATTCGATACAAGACTACTTTCCTAAGTCAATAATGAGTCATGATTGGACACATGTTTTATTATGGTATGAATTGGTGGATGCTTTGGATACTATCAATATATAACAATGTGAGTCTTATTCAAACATAATGCTTGTTTGCTAGGTTTTCACTATGGTACCTATTCTAGAAGTGCCACAAAGTGGTTTTCACTAAAAGTGTTTTATTTCTCTTTACTATTTTTCTTTCTTTCTGATTTTTTTCTCTTTTTTTTTTTTTTTAGATTTTTACCCTTTTTCCTGGGGTCTTCTTACGTGTTTCATGCATAGTACTTCTTGAGGTGGCTATTGTTCAACAATTTGGCTAAGGTTTCTCCTTTAGGAGTAGTCAATTGATAAGCTCCTAAACTATAGCTTGTTGTGATGATAAATGGGCCTAACCAATTGGGTTCAAATTTTCTTTTGCCATTTTGATTCTGTTGTACTTTTTGATTCTCTTTAAGTACAAAGTCACCAACTTGAAATTTTATGTCTTTGATCCTTTTATCATAGCTTCGTTTGAGCTAATTCTAATAAACCTGAAGATGGTTTAACGTGCTCAAATGTCTTTCGTCTAGGATTTCCAACTCATTTAATCTAGATACCCAATACTCTTCGTTGGTGACCATACCTTTTAGTGAGATTTGCAATGATGGGATTTTGACTTCGATAGGTAAGATAGATTTCAATCTGTAGACCAAGGAGAAAGGTGTGGAACCTAAAGGTGTTCGGATATTGGTTTGGTAAGCCCATAGGGTTGGGTTCGGTTGTAAATTCCAATCACAATCGACTTAATTGATAGAATTCTTTCGTATCTTCAAGATGGTTTTGTTAGATGATTCAACCTGGTTTTTTCCTTGGGGGTAGTAGGGCATAGAGAATTTGTGCTAGATAGAGAATTTGGAACAAAGTTCTTGGACATCTTGATTTTTGAATGGGATTCCATTGTCTTCTATGATTGTTTGGGTAATTCCATACCTAAAAATTTGATAATTTAGAATGAATTTTGATATTTGTTTTCTAGTGATGTAGGTAAATGGAATTGCTTCTATCCATTTGGTGAAGTACTTAGTTGCAGTAATAATAAAATTATGCTTGTTAGAGGAATCAGGAGAGATCTTACCTACCAAGTCTAATCCCCATTAAAAAATCCATGGTGTTGTGATGGGTCTCAACTCCTATGTTGGTGCATGAACAAGGTCACTATGTTGTTGGCATTGACAACATTTTCTAGAATATAGAATTTACACTCTTGTTCCATGGAGGGCCAATAGTACCCCATTCTTAGTAACTTTTGTACAAGGTTAGGTTCACTAGAGTAGGACCCACAAACACCTTTGTGTACCTCTTGTAAGGCAGTTTGCACTTCTTCTGCATTAAGACATCAAAGTAACATACCATCTAGACTACGACGATACAAAGTATCTCCTAAGATTGTGAATCAAGAAGTCCAATGGGTAAAGGTCTTCTTTTGGGTGGTTGCTAGGTCAAGTGGTATGATACCATGTTGGATGTAATCAAATGTGTCTTGGTACCATGGTGAATTAGGGTCAACAACAACACACAATAATTCTAATTTCAAGATATTGAATGCCAGTATGAGTAATTGTTCTACAAGGAACTCATACTTAGGAATGTTCTGTAGAATATCAAGAAGCGAACCTATTGTTGCCATGGAATCGACTGTTTTGTTATTGATCTAAGGAATCTATTCAAAGTTTATTGTGATAAAATATTCCTTGAATTTATCCACCATTATTTTATACAGCATCATCTTGTCGTATTTTTTTGGTACTCGTCATTCACTTGTTTGATCACTAGTTGAGAGTTTTCGAAGACCTATAGTTCTTTTATCCTCCATTCAATAGCCATATTGAGCCTTCTGATTAGAGCTTCATACTCCGAGATATTGTTTGTGTAGGGGAAAGAAATTTTATATTCCTTGGGTATAATATCTCCTTGTGGTGTGAGAAATAGGATACCTACTCCAGAGCCATGTTAAGTGCGGGACCCGTCAAAATACAAGGTCCAATGGCATGTTTGTTTTGTCAGTAATAAAATCTTGTCTAGGAAGTCTACTCTGAGAGGCTTATGATCCTCCATCGGTGCATCTACTAGCTAGTCCGTTATCATTTTTCCCTTGATGGATCTTCTATCCATATACTATATGTCAGACTCACTTAGAATCATTACCCATTTAGCAATTACGCCTATTAGGGTTGCTTTTGCTAATAGGTACTTTAATGGGTCTTCCTTTGAAATCAACTTTACTTGTCTATTTAAGATATAGTGTCTTAGCTTTTGTGTTGCAAATGTAACCAAGAGACACACTCTTTCTATGGGTAAGTAGTTCAACTCGTAGCCCACCAGTGTTTGGTTGATGTAGTAGGACGCTCTTTCTTTTTTATTATCATCTAGCTGTGCTAGGAGAGCTCCTAATGTTGCTTGTGTGGTAGACACATAGAGTATCATTTCTTTGTCTAGAATAGGAAACATCAAGACTGGAGGAGTGATTATATACTCCTTGCCTTGCAGGAGCACTTGGTCACATTTCCTATCCCACTTAAATGTGATGTCCTTGTGTAGGAGATGGGTGAATGGGTGAAATTTTTTTTCCAGATGTATGATAAATCGCCTAATGGATTGCAGCTTCCCTTGTAAACTTCTTATTTGCTTCAATATTTTTGGTGGAGGTATTTATAATATGGCCTTCACTTTCACAAGATCTACTTCAATGTCCCTTCTTAACACTATGTACCCTAGTAGTTTTTTGGATTTTACTTTGAATACACACTTTTTCAAGTTGAGTATCAAGTTATATTATTCTAGCCTATCAAACACCTTTGCAAGATTGGTCAAGTTATCTTCCCTTTCATGGACTTCACCAGAATATCATCCACATAGTCTTCCATGATTGTATGTGGCATATCATGGAATATTGTCGTCATCACTTGTTGATATGTTGCTCATGTGTTCTTTAGACCAAATGGCATGGCATTCTAGCAGAAGGTCCCCCAAGCACAAGTGAATGTTTTTTTATGTTGATCATTAGGAGATTTTTTTATCTGATTACACCCAGAGAAACCATCCATTAAAGATAGCATCTCATGTCCTACTGTTAGATCCACGATCATGTCAATACTTGGAAGCAGGAAGTCATCTTTTGGGAAATATTTGTTCAGGTCTCAGAAGTCTATGTAGATCCTTATGACCCCAATGGGCTTTAACATTGGTACTAGATTTGATATCCATTCTAGATAATTGATCGATCTAATGAAACCTACATCTAGTAACTTCTTTAGTTCTACCTTTACCAACAATTCTATTTGAGGATGCATTTTCCTTAGTTTCTACTTGATAGGTTTTGCTCCAAGAGATATGAACAAATGATGTACAACTAATACCAGATCTAGTTTAGGCATGTCAGCATAAGTCCACGCAAATTTTATCTTTTTTCCATTGATGAACGTTGTGAAGTTTGCTTTCTCTTCAGGATCAAGTGGCACTGCATGGTATGTGATCTTTGGGTTCTTTATCATACCAACATTGATGGATTCTACCTCTTTAACTAAGAGCATTGACTTTTCTTGATATTCAAATATGGGGAGATTGAACCCTCCATCCTCAGGTGCCTTGGAGAGGTTTTCACCTTTGGATGCATCTTTTATTTTCTTCTTTTTTAGGATCCGATAGAGCCACATTGTGGTCCTCTCTAGGGGATCACATTTTTATATTTATATTATCTTTTTCATTTTTGCGACTAGAAGATACAATCTCCCCACCAAAGTATGCATCCTATTCAAGCTCC
The DNA here is from genome assembly GCA_007115665.2 of Sequoiadendron giganteum. Classification (NCBI taxonomy): domain Eukaryota; kingdom Viridiplantae; phylum Streptophyta; class Pinopsida; order Cupressales; family Cupressaceae; genus Sequoiadendron; species Sequoiadendron giganteum. Next base: position 230,743,744 of record CM021109.1, on the reverse strand, counting down.
ATGACGAACCTCGCTTTATGATCTCATGTTGGCATGTCAGTCCAAAGTCCCATAAACTCTGCAATTGCTTCATTGTTTTGGAATTAATCTAGAACGGGTGTATGTTTTTGTTGGTCCCAATCTATCAATTGTGGGTAATAGAGGGGTAGGCTATCAACGTCATCAAAAAATCTTACTGAAGTTTTTTAGAGGTTCATTATGGCTCTAGTATCATTCTCCCATTAGGTGTCTAGTTCATCATCACTTGAGGTGACAAAGGAAGGAGAATCTCATTCGTACTCGTTAGAGTATGTTTCGGTGTAATAATAGTTATTAGGAATGGTTTTGATAAGTTGGATAGGGGCTATGCTTATAACAAATCTCTCAAATAAGTCCTCAATGGGTAAATCATTGTCCATATGATGGTATATATACAATTTCTTAACGCTAGTAGAAGATGCTTATTTCTTAAAAAAGGTACGTCCAGTTTTTAGAGTCACCACTTCTTTTGAATCATAACCTAGTCCCATATTTTTATTTCTTTGTTCCACTATGGTAGGATCCCATCTACCTTTTTTGTGTAGCCCAAGGCCACCCGTTCCCTGATATCCTATTTATTTAGCTAATTGATAACCTTTACTATTAGGATCGATTAGAATGTGAAGATTGTGGTTTTGGCTATCATTTTCACGGTTTGAACATATTTGATCTCCTTCAGTCCTCCATAAACCTTGGGTGTCGATGGAAGCATGCCAATGAAAAATGCTTGGTTGAAGTGATAATTTCCATTACCTTGATCAAGTACTTGAACCTTGGTTTTCATTTTTGGTTGCTCAATTGTGTGATCTTGGTTGAGGTGGATGGTAGCATGGAAGGGTCAACATATGAGAATGAATGAAATGATATGTCATTATTGGGTATACATTGGATTTTTTTATACTTCTCCTCCAATTTTGCACAAAAGGAGAAGGGTTCAGGATCGGCATATAATGTCACCTCCTTTCCTTCATGATGAAACATAAGACACTGGTGAAAGGTTTAAGGGACTTTTTGTAATGCGTGAATCCAAGGGCATTCTAGGAGGAGGTTATAAGGTAACTCAAGGTCAAGTAATTGACATGTGGTTTTTGTGATGGTTGGTCCTATCTGCACTGGTAGCCTGATTATCCCTTTTGAATTATTTTCAAGGTCATCATAATCCCTTATGGTAATGCTCTTTCCTTTGTCTATCACATTGTCAAAATACCCCGATTGTTTCATGAATTTCAAAGTATAGATGTTTAGACCTACATCATTATCTATCAACACTCATTTGACCATGCTTTTTGTGGACACTAACCTCTATGTAGAGAGCTTGGTTGTGGAATGACTTATGTGGAAGGTCTTTTTCGGAAAAGACTAAATGGTGATTGGCCATGATTTTTCCAACCATGGCTTAGAACTAATCTAGATTGAGGTCATTAGGGACCAATGCTTCCAATGCTTTCTCTAGTATCTCCCTATGTGTGGGTGATAATTTTAATAGTTCTAGGATTGAGATCAAGGTGGGAGTCTTCTTCAACTATCCCACAATACTGTAGTCATTTGATGACTTATTTGTGGGGTTAGATGGGGCTCCTCCTTGTATTATAACTTTCCCTTCCCTTGATGGGTAGTTACATTGCATTCAGTGTCCCCACCTCTTATAGTTAATACATTTACCCTAGTGTCATCTACTTGAGAGAGGGTACCTAAAACTGTATCACCATAAGTGTAGTTAGCATTGTGATAGTCGTGGTCCTTTCCTTCGTCATTATTCTTAGCATGGTTTGAAATTGTATTTGTGTCTATCTGTAGGTCTTTGTTTCCAAGACAATGTTCGACATCCACTTCTCTCTTGTCGATCAAATCTTGTATTATATGTTTGAGTCTCATGCAGTTGTTTGTTGTATGTCCTTTGATTTTATGGAACTCGCATAAATCCTTCTCATTGTACCATGGTGTTTTGAAGCTTGGCTCCTCATAGTTATGGAAATTGTTGACCTTGATGAGGTTTTGTTGCACTATTTTGTGCATGATTGTCTCAAGTGATTCTCCTAATACAGTGAAATTCCTTCTTGGTTGATCGTATTTCCTCTGTTGGCCTCCTTGAATTTTTTTGTTGGTTGACTGCTTAATTGTTTTGGGGATAAGTAAGTTGATTGTTTTGTGTATTATTAGGAGCATAGCTTGATTGTGCAACTTGTGGTTTTTTCTGAGGTACATTAGGATTTTGTAGATTCCATACTACTCTAGCATCTACTACCCCATCATTTGTAACATTTTTGTTCTTGGCCCAAATTTTAGGTTTGTCATTTGAATTAGAAGAACTATCTCTTAGTTTGTTTAGCTTGATCATCCTCTTGCTACGAGAGACCTTTCTATGTGTAGTCCATTTATAATGGCATCTTCAAAGTTTACAGGACATGTGCGACATGGTAAGGTAGTAGTTTATCTCTGCTTGGACATTTGAAACGAATATGTCTACCAATTCCTTCCTGAGAATTGGCCACTTGCATCTACTAGATTTATGTATCCATCTCTATAAGTAGGAGGTAAAATTTTCTCCCTGACTCTGTTTAATTTTGTATAGATCCGTGATGGTGATGTATTATTCTATATTGAATGAGAAATGGGTTACGAATTTGGTAGTTTGTTCAACCAAGATTTTAATTCCTAGTGGTAGATGGATGAACCATTCCATGGCATGACCAATAAGACTACATGGGAAGAACCTCATTAGGTAAGAATCATTGTTTTGGACTTCCATGCATGCTACCAAGAAATCTCTTATGTGTTCTACTAGATCTCCTTTTCCTTTATATTTGTCAAACTTTGGTATTTCAAAGTTTTTGAGAAAGGGAAACATGGTGATGGAATGATCAAATGGAAATGGACATATATCTTGAAGGGTATAAGTCTTCTTGGGTTTTCCTATCTGCATATCTGATATCTTTTGACTCATTGCTTGTAGTTGTATTTCCACCTCTATTTTTTGTATGTTTGTTTGTGGGTCCTATATATAGTAACCTTGTTGTCTTACCATGTTTTGGTCATAAGTTATGTATTGTGAAGGTACAAGACCTTGGTAACCATGTTGGGTGGAAGGATAGTTAAATCCTTATTGTATGTAAGGAGGGTTAGCTCCTTGTTGAACGTAAGGAGGGTTAGCTCCTTTTTTAACATAAGGAGGGTTAGCTCCTTGTTGAATGTAAGGATGGTTAGATCCTTGTTGTTTTTGAGGAGGGGTATCTTGGTAGTGCATAGGAAGTACACCTTGTTGTTGGGATGAACTATTTTGAAGGTTTCCCTGGTGATGTGTTGGCAAGATACCTTGTTGATGGGACAAATTGTATTGAAGGCTACCCTGGTGGTGCATTGGCGGGATACCTTTTTGATAGGATGAATTGGGAGGGGTACCATGTGGCACACCTTGTTGATGTTGATTGGGAAGGTGACCATGTGACCCACCTTATTGTTGGTACTGATTTGGAAGGGGACCATGTGATCCATCTTGTCATTGATACTAATTTGGAAGGGGACCATGTGACCCACCTTGTTGTTGGTATTGATTTGGAAGGGAACCATGTGATCCACCTTATTTTTGATTGGGAAGGGGACCAAGTGAATCAACTTGTTTTTGGTACTAATTTGGAAGGGGACCATGTGACCCACCTTGTTTTTTATTGGGAATGGTACCATGTGACCCACCTTGTTGATATTGTTGTGGAAATTGCGCTTGATGATGTTGTATATTTTGGGAAGGGTCAATGTACCAAATGTTTTGGGGAATGTATTGTCCAGGTCTTGCATTTTTATTTTGGGATATGTATTGAGATGGACCCCCTTGGTATTGTTGGGCTATTGCTACTTGTTCAATTTGAGTTGGTTTTCTAAACAACAGGTTGTCCATTGGTTGATCTTTGAATTGTGCGAATACTGGTGGCGTGTTTGTAATTTCTAGTGGTTTAGGTATTTCTCTCACATCTGAATTATCCCCTAATGGAGTAAGGTTAGGGTCTTTAAGAACCTCCACGTTAAATTCTATTGGCAATTTAGCACCACTTTGTGCTAATTTGAAGAAGTAAGAATTTTGGTCCTTTTTCAATATTTTGTCCATCAGTTTGAGCACTTTGGGGTTGTTGGAATGTTGAAATAGTTATTCATCATTTATTTCCTCCTCTCTATCCACCTCTTCTATGACCATACCTTTTGAGTAATGGTTTGATTGCTCCATCACTTCTTGTCATTTGTGGTTTATCTCCTCCTCACTAAATGTTTCTTTGAATGTGGGTCTCTTTTAAGGGTTTCATGGTCACTTGGCCTATAGCCCCATTGGCCATTTTTTTTGTTTACGGTGTTTGTTGAGGGTATGGTAGCATTTCTTTTGTTTGCTTCAATGTTCTTTTTATGTTGTGATCTTGTAATTGTCATAAACAAGTGCCAAGCTTTTGTTAACTTTTTGTGACTCCTAGCTATGGAAAAGAATGCTTTTGTTTTTGGATTTTTTGTTTTAAGGAAAATGAAATTGTGTTTGTTTTTTGGATTTTCTATTGAGTATGCAAGTCTGGTTCTCCCATTAAAAAGCGTGTATAAAAATTTCTTAGCAAGAGATCTCGGTTGCAGTAAGATTTCAAGATGTGTCCCTTGATACACTTTGGACTACGATGCTTCTTTTTTGAAAGGCGGAATATGGACTTTCGTTTAAGTACTTTGTTCTTTCCCAATATCATGAAGACAAGCACCTGTGTGGGGTTCAATTGTGAATTTTGTTTTTTTTGGATTTTATATTTTTTGAAAAGAAGATACCTATTGTCACAAAGGAGGTGGTAATATGGGCCTTTTGATTGTAAGATCTTCTCTTTGCTCTTGTTTTTCTAAGATGTTTGTTGTGTTTCTCCACTAGTTTGGTGAGCCTTTTTCTCAAATATGAAGCTCCTCAGACTACTAATAATATCCATTTTTTCTCCTCCAATTAGCTCAAATTTTGGTTGTATGATAGCTGGTGTAAGGTCCAGTTGTTGAACTAGAGCAACCGGATTCCAAATGATCATAAGGTGAAAGATGAAAATGTTGTGTTTTTGATATGGTTGTTGTGATTCTCAAGACCCTAAGATTTGAGCAATGTTTTAGAATGACACTATTCTTGGAACTCAAAATGTTGAAAGGCTTGGATTGATATTTCACTTCTTATTCTAGAGGATATGTTGCAGGAAATTTACTTGAACTAGCCTTGAGGTTCAAGCAAATGTTGATATCCTAGAAGTGTCAGTGAAGGAATGATCAAAGTTTGTTTATTTTGATTTTTATTTCCAAAAGTAGGATGGAGTGTTGAAAATGGATGAAGGACTATATTATGTATCTTGGGATTCCAATTGTTTCATTTCAACAAGGATCATGTAACCAATTTTGGAATTTTTTTTTCTTATTTTTACCAAAATAAAGCAAAAGTAGTAAGTTTTTAGCAAAAGCAGTAAATTTTGTCAACTACAGGCTGATTTTTGTCAAGTGCAGTAGAAACAAAAGAGCAATTGTGGTTGATTTTTTCAAAAGTGGACTCTATGTATTTTTTTCAAACTAGTGATTTGCACAGGCAAAAGCGAGTTGTTTTGGCAAAAGCAACAGATTTGTAGTCAATTGCAGCCAAACAATTTTGCCAATTGTAACATAAAATTTTCAAGTGTGGCAAGTTTTATAGCAAGTGCTCTAAGTTTGTCAAAAGGGGTAGATTTTCATCAGTAGTTGTCATAAGATAGAGAGAAAAAGCGAGTTATTTTTGGAAAGTACGACCAGTTTTTGGTCAAGTGCGATAAAAACAATAACAAAAGTGGCCTCTGTTCAATTTTATTTTCTAGTTTTTGTATTTGGTAGTATCTTGGATGATTTTATTTGATATGTTTTGAGACTTGGAAAGTGATATCATGCAACACAACAATCAAAACTTATGTGACCTAAATGTCTATACTTTAAGCATGTTTCTCTCCACGAAAGCTCAAGGTTCATAGAGGTAGAAATGCTAAAGTTATAGATTCCAATGTTTACTTTTTCCTTAATGTGAGCCTAAACATTTGAAAACATTAAAAGATATGTGTTTAGGATATCTTTTAGGGAGTGCAAATATCTGGCTCTTTTCAAAGGATTCACACTTAGTCAAAATGGTTTATAGTTTTTAGAACCATGTTGAGTGCTTGTTTTGATGTGTTCATTTTTTAATTCAAGCACAAAGTTTTATATTTCAAAGTAACCGAAAAGATTTGGAAATTTTGTGAAGACAATGTACACCCTAGGGATAGACAATTCCTCCTAGATGGGCTTACCTCATGCCCCGAAGGGATGATTTTAGATGCAATGAATGGAGAGGTTTTTAAGCTCAACCATAAGTCATACTTGGTAAGTAACTTCTTGGAATCAAAGTTCTAATGCACCACTTTAGAGAATTTTTTGGATAAAAGGGGTGGCTTCTACAAAGGTTGGTTCTTAGTCATGTTTCAGGATAACTGGTGTCTATACATGTAGCGATTCACTCAATTAAGAGGCCTCCCAACCCTTGCGGGTTTTTACATATCACACGGATACTAAGGGAGACATTTGTTGGTATAGAGCATCTACACCAAGTGGGTGATGAACTTTCCTCACACCCACAATAATTTATATAGTAGACCAAAACAAGAGTACCGCTTGGGTCACCTTTTCATTCTCCAGCATGGGATGTGTCTCAAAAGGTAGGCCCTCTAAAGGTAGTTCTTTGAAATGAAAACAATGTGTGAAACTCAAGATGCTTTTTGTCACCCAATATCGTTGAAAGACACAAGGGGAGAGGATAGACACCTAGCTTTCCAAACACAATATACACTTCATTGCAATGTTCTTTTTAAACCCCTCGAGCGATGTTATCCAAAAAAATGAAATAAAGTATTTACAAGATATCAATTTTTATTCTTTTTACGTGCACCAAAATGAAATATTCTAGATTTCAGACAAAGAAATCACAATGTGCAAGACAAGAATTTGATTTGTTCATTTTTAAGCACGAACCAAAGTATATTTTCTAAAACCTTGACTTAATGGTCAAAAAAATGAAATCGAGTGTTTGTCAACAAAAATGAAAGTATTGGTCAACAAAAAATAAACATTTTTTTAGAGCACCAACAAAGGAATTGTTTGTTCTACAAATCTTTGAAAGAAATCATTTTTATGCACCAATTTAAAGTTTTCTAACTTATGAAAGCTTCAAAAAAATCATTTTAGAGCATCGATTGAAAGCGTTTGTTTGTGGGGTTCTTTTTATGCGCCAATTAAAAGAATTATATAATCTAGAAAGCTTTGAGAATTTGATTTTTAGAGCACCAATTGAAATGTTCTTTTGTGGGGTTATTTTTATGCACCAAATTAAGGTTTTCTAACTATGAAAGATTTGAAAAAATTATTTTAGAGCACCAATTGAAAGCATTCGTTTGTGGGGTTCTCTTTATGCACCAAATTAAGGTTTTCTAACTATGAAAGTTTTGAAAACTTTAAACTCTAAGACCATTCGCCTTATTTGCAATAAATATGTTAATTGTTCTTAGATACACACATGTCATACCTCTAAAAAATTTGTATAAACAAAAATTAGCACCTATCAAACATTCAAATCAAGTACCCATTAGCATTAGAAATCAAATTTTAACATTCAGCTTTCAGACAAAACTTGACAGAGCAAAAGCGAACGAAAAAAGTCAAAAGCGGCCTGTATCAAAAATAAAAAGTGCATAAAAAAGTCAAAAGTGGCCTATGTTTTTAATAAAAATTGACTTAAAAAGTTAATTTTGCCTACGTGTTTTCGCAAAAGTGCAATAAAAATTCAAGAGCACTAAAAAAAATGTCAAGTGAGCGAAAAACGTGAAATCAAGTGCATGAAATTCCTATAGCTTTTGCATGAAAAATTTCTTGTGCGCTTCCAGAACTTGCAATTTCAAAATTAGCTCATAAAATGGTTAGTGCTAAGGACCATGGTCCCACTAGGCATGCCAGAATGTGTAAGGGGGAAATTGGGATCATGCGATGTAATCAAATTGAGTGAATAGAAACAAATCTAAACAACAAAATGTTAATCATTCATGCCCATTACTCATGAAATGAAACTACAAATTAACGAATTCAAGAACAAATTTGAAAGAACAATAACAATTGAATTCAAAAACAAAGTAGCTTTACCATCCCGTGTCTGAATGTGTTCGCGAAGATGTTGGGTTGTTCGTGTCAATGCGAAGCCTCTATTGTGTGTGTGAAATTTTGAAGAACATGCATGTGTTGATTGAAGATATGTGTAAGAAGATGTCAAAAGCTCGATTAAGATCTCTACATTACTTCATTCTGTGAATGATATTGATTCTTTGATCCTTTTTTAGAAGAAAGATGTTTGTTATATAGAATTTATGATTTGAAATGTATGCTCGAGATCGCGTAGTAAAATATCTCAATCGACAATTGAAAGATGTTGAGAGGAAATAGATAGGAATAATCGATGCAAATTGATTACATAATTAGTGTGATTGAAGAAATCATCTTGAGTGCTCAGTGGGATTGAGGAAATAGATTGAATAATCTATGGGATTGAAGAATAGATTGATCTGTCGGGAAATAGATTGATCATTCATCCAATTAGATCGAACAATTGGTGGACCGTAATTTGCTCAATCATGAAAGTGGGTGAGGATAATTAATTAATCTTTTTCAGTTGAACGTGCAAATCAAGTTTGACTTTTGCAAACAAAGTGGTATTTGTTTGATTTGATTTTTGATGATGTTTTGAATAGTTTATTTAATTATTTAAATTTAGGGGAAAGCGATATAATTAAATTATTGTGTTTTGAATAGTTTAATTAACTTAGGGGAATAGGGTGAATTAGCGACATAATTAAATAATTGATGTTATTTAATTAATCGAGAGGAATAAATTTAGATTAGGACTAAATTAAATAAATGAAATTTATTTAATTGGTCAAAAATGGTGAAAAAGTGAATTAATTAAATAATGTAGTATTATTCAATTAATAGAGGAAATTAGGGTTTTTGATGAAATTAATGTGAAATGCAATGATATTTAGTGATCCTGATGTCGATGATGCGAAAATGTCATTTAGGATGTGTGATAAATGTTAGGTAAATTTTACATGTCTACAAGAGGCTCTAAGAGTACCAATAAAAACACATGCAAAAGATAGTCGACCTACAAAAACAAACAAACCCATGTGACCTACCTCTCAAATTCTTCATGTAACTTTTGAAGACCCGATCATGAATATTTATTTGCCCCTCACGATGGAAAATTCTCTCTGCCTCTCTATGATGGATCAGATATCAGGCTTATACGTTGGTTATGAGTATGCTAGAAACGCCTTGTTGCATCTATTGCTTGATTAATGTAATGACCTTTTCGCCCAATTTGATCCTTCTTTGGAAATCACTTTGTAGCTATATGAATTCATGCCTATATGGCTCAGCCTCTACATCAAATGATCTTCACTAAATGACTTCTCAAACACCTTTTATTTTGCCTCCACAAAAGTTGCACATAGAAAAAACACAAATTGTATACAAATGATGTTTTCAAAATAAATCACTCACAGATCAATCAAACCAACTTTTAAATTGCAGAATGGCTTTGCTACAATGTTGGTATGGCCAAGGTCATTGATAAAATTTTGATATGAACAAATTTATGAAATTGAAAAACAATGAATAAAAAGAAAGATGGAATGAATTGAAATGCGTGTAAAATCCTCAAAGAGGAGGATGGAAAAATAGGTATATGAGTTTGAATCCCGGAAGGAGTGCTCAACTCAAGGTGGCAAAAAAGTTGTACCACGTGAGAATGAGGAATGCTACACAACCTTGAAGAGTTCAACTACCTCTTCAAGTGACACATCACCACATAAGGTGGCTTAATACATAAAGGGTAGTAAACAATTAATTAATAATTATTTTACTCTAACATTTATAAGGATAGTGGGTTACATCAAAACTACATAGTATTTTTTGGCTATGAAGATGAAGAAAAAGTAGCTAACTACTTGTAAATATTCCCCATATTTTACATGATTTGATTAATAAAATTACTAGTCATATGGGGATTTGAATGCACAATGGTGGTAGTGATGGAAACAATAAAAGGTTGCAAAGACAAGGGATGAGAAGTAATAAATGGTCCCACTAAGTATGTGAAGGGAAGAGGCTCAAAGGGTTTGATATAGTTATATGCAATTATAGGGTTGGAGGAAAACCCATGAGTATGATTGGAATAAGAGATTGCATACTAGGAGGAAGATCAATGTAGAAATAGTACTAGAATTAGAGATATAGGAATTAGGGGTATCCATGGACATATATTTTTTCTATGTGATAAGATATAATTGGTCTCACCTAAAGGATCAAGGGTCTTGTGTGAAATGGGTGTGATTATTAATAATATGTGACATAGCTTGCAATAAATATAAAGCATTGGGATTATTAGAAAGAATTACTATTGTGGAATTGATGATGGGATTCATCACCATAAAAACAAATTATTATTATTTTTTTATAAAAGACATTAAGCCTGAAATATAATTAATAATAGGAAATTACATAGCTACAATATTGCAGATGACAGAATATTGCTTAACATGGAGGCCTAAACAAAATGCCTCATATTTCATAGCAATCCATACTGACTCGAAAATCACAGAGACTACATAATTAAATAACAGAAAAACCTTTACTCAAAAAACCCCCATTAACAAGATTCATTTTGAACAGATGTAACTGAGTCGTTTCCTCCTTTGGGATTGGTGTTGATGGAGGTAAAGTAGGATGGACTTCATGTGTAAGCAGAATAACCATAGCTTTGTAAAATTTCAACACAGAGGTACCCAAAACTTTTCTACAAATTTTTATGCTTAAACATACCACCAAATAATGCTTTCCCATTATGAAAATCATAATCCCTTATTGCATTATTTAAAGATTGGCCCATAAATAATTTATGATGAATATAATCCACTACCAGTTGAGCAACTAAGCCATAATGTTGAAGCAAATCCATTGCATTAGAGAAACATAGATGTTTCCTGAGAGGGATACAAGATATGTGGATGACCAAGCAAAATCCTTTCTCCAATGATAACCCACAATTCCATCTCCACCTAAGCATAGTCGATTTTAAACACCTTCTTAAGCATCTTGAAGGAGAAAACATTTGACTCCAAATATACCATTTGGGAATCAAGATGAAAAAATTCTTGTTGATCAACTCAATTTCCATGGAAACCATCTCTGGAAGATTTACAGAGTGCTTCATGGAAGAATTACATATGATAGTGCCTAATGTTTGAGGTTTGGGCGGCTTAAAAAGAGATATGCATGCTTCAAGAACTACATGCCTTAATTATAAGTGATGAGAAATTGCCACCATACCAAAAATCATAAAACACTTTGGAACTCATAGCTAAGTTGATGAAGGGTGGATTGAAAATACATCCATACGCCACCAACTAGAAAAATGTATGATTAGACATCAAGAATTTTCTTCGCACGAGGAAGATGAGGGATACATATAGAAATTATTATATCGCTAGGGAAATTGAAAGCTTACAAAACATGATTCTCATAACAGCTACAACACATGTTGTCATTGTGGCATGCAGATCCTACCTGTCAACACAACAAGATAAAAAAAATAGTATTATCCTATTTGGTGGGGTTTACCTTCTTTGGAGACGATTGCTAGGAGTGATGAATACTTGTGTATCTCTTTCTTTCTTATCACTGTTATCTTGCTTTCAAAATCGCAAGCCAAATTTGCTAGCCTATTTGCAAGTTTTTTTCCTTTCCTATAGAAATGAGATAGGTGAAATAATTCTAGAGACTGAAATTGTATGGGGATCTAATGCACTATGTAGTCCAAGTGCCACGATGGAGACTGCTTATTTTTGCACACATTTATTAAATTGAGAGTCTCCCTCAATCCAGATTTTCCTTATATTTAATTTCCTTATTAGTACCAAACCTACTAACAAAGCTTGTTATTTTGCCTTATTAATTGTGCTAGTGGGAAGTTACGTTACTAAATCTGTCAAGATGGTTCCCTCACTATATCTAATTAGACAAGCCACTCCTAAAACACCTAGATTTCCCCGTGAAGTGCCATCAAAATTAAGCTTCCAATGCCCTTGTTGAGGGGGTGTCCATTGTATTAATGATCTATTTAGAGGATTGGGTCTTAAAGTGGGAATGGTTCCTTGCATTGGAAGCACTATGTTTGTCCAATTAGACAACATTTAAAAGTCCCATGAGGTAAAGGGAATGTTGTTTCCTTAATATTGAAGTTTTCTTGCCATGACTATTTCTAAGATTGCCATTTCCAATTTTTGTATAACCTTTGTGATTGTGTTTACTTCCTTTCTAAATATTTTCCTATTTTTTTCCCACCAAATATTATAGATTAACATTGAAGGAGATACTAACCATAGAGCTAATAGAAGAGAAGAATTATAAAGGGAAGGCCAACTATTGAATATTTGCACCAAAGAATTGTCAAGTGGAGCTTTCCAGCCAAGTTGATTCTAGAGCCATTTCAAGCATAACTATGCAAAATCACATTGGATAAGGAGGTGGTCGAGTGATTCTTCACTCTTACCACATAGAACATAGTTAAAAGTATTTGTAATACCTAACTTTTGTAGATGGTCACTTGTCAAAAAAAATTGATTTAGAGCCAACCATGCAAATGCCCCTACTTTTGGGAGTGTGACATCATTCTAGCAAAGCTTATATGGCCATGTATTGTTTTTTGTACTATCTAATGCTAATTGAGCTTTATAACCCTACTTTACTTTATATGAACCAAATTTTGCAAGGGCTCAAACCAACTTGTCTAGTTTTGTAGATAAAAATATTAATCTTTTGTTTAATTGATTATAGATCAAATATTTTTGTTCTTGAGGAAATGTACAAGAATTGAAGTCTCACCATTTAATGTTTGTACCATATGAATCTAGAGCTACTTCCACATAATCTTTAACCTTTTGGCCCTAATTTTACTTTAGAAGATTTTTTGCCTCTTGGATGCCCTCAATCTTATTTAGGGAAGGGTGACCATTCCATGAATCTTCCCAAAAGAGAGCCTTCCCACCATTATTAATTATCCAAGTTAAATGTGGAGTGATAACATCTCTACATTCTATCAAAACATTCTATATCTTAGAGCCAAACCTTGGATTTTGAATTGTGGATATTCATTTTGGAGCATTTGAATCCAAATATTTGGCCTACATTAGATGGAACCAGTTAGCCTCAGTCTTTGCAAATAGTTTCCATATAATTTTAGCACCTAATGCCCTATTTCTTGCTTCTAAACTTTGCAATCCTGCCCCTCCATGCCTTTACCCCTTACAAAGATTTTCTCGTGACATAAGATGGATTTTTTATTTCTTATCACCTATCATGTTAGGCTGCCAAAGAAAGCCTTTGACATGTTTTTATATGTCATTTTACACTATTTTAGGTAGTTATAAGACTAACATAATGTAATTCAGTACTACAACAAGAATTGTTATGATCAACATCATCTTACCTGCTAGAGACAACCACTTCCCCCTCCAGGCTGCAATTTGTCTCTTGATTGTTGTCAATAATAACTCCCAAAAATATGGTTTTTGAGCATTTGTAAAGAAAGGAACCCCCAAATATTTGCAAGGTAGGGTAGCCATTTTGAATCCCAAGATTGGAACTATTCTTGCTACCAGATTTGATGGAGTGTTTAAAAAGAATTTTTTTATTTGGATGGATTGATCACTTGACTTGACACATGTGAGTAATGCTCTAGAACCTTTTTGATACATTTATCCTCAATGATGGAAGGTTTACCAAAATGAAAAGTATCATCTACAAAAAAGAGAATGTGTCATTGTAATATATGTTCTTGGAATCATGATCCATTTCCATTGTTGATCTAGATGTTTTGTTGTTATATATCTACTTAAGGATTATGCCATTAAGATAAATAGAAATGGGGAAAGAGGATCCCCTTGTCTTACACCTTCAATTACACTAAAGAAGCCCGTTGGTCTCCCATTTATGATAACATAAAACTTTTCCCCTTTTAATCTTTAATATTTTCACTTACACCATTTTCTAGAAAAGCCAAATTTATCTAAGAATAAATTTATTATTAGTGATGTATATTTGTAAGAATGTTAAATGTTTAAGATATAAAATATCCACAGTTTGTGATAATTTAGGTCGGTATATTTCTAGATTTGAATATCTAAACTCTTTTCTTTATCAATAAATTATTTAAATCACACTCCATGATCCATCATCAAGATGAGATAGAAAGAGAAGAGAAATGAAAGATAAGTTGCAAACCAATACAACTAAATAGATGGAGAGAGGTGGCATAAAACCCAAGAAACCAAAAGGAAAAGGGAAGGTTAAAAAAAAAGAATTTTCATGAAATTTATTACAAAATAAAAAAGGAGAGATATAATAATAGAGATAACAAGGAAAATAGATAATTGAATGTAAAATATTTAATACCAAAATGTAACAATCAACAAAGATATAGGAATACATATATTAATACCTAAGATTAAAGAGAACATAAAATTATAAATTTCATAGATGAATTGAGCAATCAATGAAAAAAAACAAGACAATAAGAAAAAAATGAGATAAATATAATAAAAATTTGAGAGCAATCATAAGGATAGTGGAGCAAATTTAAGAAATGAATAAGGAAATTGGTAAAAAAGGATATAAATAAATTAGATAAAAACATGAGCACATGGCGGAATATAGGAATAAATAAGTATGTATGTGATGTAAAGGTAAATCAATTTGAAAACAACAAAAAAACTCCTCAAAGAAAATATTTCACACCTTACTTAGATATTTCAACTTATACCTTACAACCTAGACCTTCAACTGCCTAGTAGCCCTCCTAAAAGACCTTTTTTGGCATAATTTTTTCTATGCAACTGCTAACATAGATGTAAAACCTTATTTAGATACCCTTTTGGCCCTTAATAAACATTTCTTAAAATTAAATAGGGTTGTTTTGTACGGAACAAGGCAAAACAAGGTTGTTACAATTCCAATTAGGCCTATTTAACAATCTTAGGGCTAGTGAAAACATACAAATGTCCATAAACCACTCAAATGATAGAATTAGGAATTTTCCTTTTGTGGAAAAATAGAACACATCCAAATGAAGTTTTTCACAAAGTTTAATAATTTTTTAACAGTGTAATAAAAAGATATGAATTTTTTAAGCTTCTTAGAAACCTTAGGTCTACTACAGGCAGTTTTGAGAAATAGGCTTGTTTGACCCTTCAAAAGTTATTTCCAAGACTACTGGTAAAAAGAAAGTTTTACTGTAACATCAACCTCTTTCCATTCATCCACTTTTATTGGTCATACCAATTTTTACAGATCTGTATAATGCTATTTTATTCTTTCAAACAATAATTTATGAACAAGTTAGTGAGGGTATTTGGCCCATAACTTACACAAAAATCAATGAAATTCAATGCCACAAAAACCAAAATAAAGAGGATTACATTTCCATGCATTACAACTAGTTTAATATTATTAAATAAGTCATATGGGTTGTATAAGAAAGAAGAACAAACTGAAATGTTAGAAAAACTCAGAAAAAAAGCTTGCTTCATTAACTCAAAAACTTCAATATCAATTCTCCAACCCACTATTCAACTTTGGAAGGTATATTTATGCATTTACAATCAATACCAATGGTTTGTAACTGTTTATTTCTTGCATGTAACCATTTTCTTGATTTTTGCCACCTTGCTAAAGTTGCTTGACAACTTTTTAGCAAATTTTGGCAATAAAAGAAAAATATTCAGGAAAGGCATCAACCTCAAATAACATAAACCATACCAAGATATCACGGTGGGACACATTTGTGTTATTCATTCATCACAACATAAGGAATCAGACACATATCAAGATGCTATTTTAAAACAAAGCCCAAACCAATCAACAATGTCTAGCAGTACTTCATACCATAATGGCATCAAATATGTATCAAATTGTGATATTTATCCCATATATGACATAATGATTGGGCATATTGAAGAATTCCCAAAGGAGAAATAAATATCCCTTATTGCACCCATACCTACAAATGTTGTGAAGAGTCTTTTACCGATGATGTATCATCTACCCAAGGATCATGTCAAGAGGAGGCTCTTGAGGATAACGAAAGTTGCTCTTAATTGAGTCGAGATCAAGAACCCCTATCCCAAGAGTTTCATCAAGAGTTGAGGGACATCTTCCAAACCATTTTAAACTCCAAAGATATCCCTAATATCACCCCTGAGATGTTTCTTTCTGATGGATATAAATATGTTCTTCATCCAAAACAAGAGTCTCCCACTCTTGATATTCCTACACAAGAGCAAGCAACGGTTGAGAGTCTAGATTCATATAGTGATTGTGCATCATCATCTTATGAATCAGCACCAACATATTCTGAAGCGATATCAATAGATAAAGATGTCATAGAATCATAGCAAATAGTCCATATTCTTGAACAACACAAACCCATAGCAATGTCATTTGTTCATGACAAGTCATATTCAGTGGCTATGGAACAGAGGATGCATTATCAAGGTATAGGATTAGGTATTGTCAATACCTTTACAACATCGGGGAAATCTTATCTAATGCAAACATCAACATAGGGGGTGTGAAAGATCCTTATGGGGAAAATATTTTCAACATTACAACTAATCGTATCATGAATCATTAACCACCCATCATCTCATACACAAAATGGGACCAACGTAAAAAGAAAGATTCATATCAAAGAAAATGAAGTAGTAAATAAAAAAGGACAAAGTAAATATAAATGGATACCAAAGAATACGAAATAAAATCCTCCCAATGATACTCCATCATTCAAAGAAACTATGGGACAAAGTCAAAAAAGGAAGCATATCCATCAAAGAAGTCCTCAAATATAAAAGCAGGTTTCTCAAGTGATGAACAAAGTATATCAAGAGGTTGGTCCTAGTTATATGAAAAACGTCATATATCCTCATCATCGGTCATCTTCCCAAGTTTGGAGAGCCAAAGGCTCCAAACAATCAACCAATCCATCCCATATTCCTTCATGCATGACATTGTACACTCCATTCATGATATCCAATTCTCACATTAACAGTTGGTTGGAAACTACTCCTTAATCATAAGGATTCTGAAGGTACTATATCATGATGTGCACACATAGAAAAGGTTAATTTTGGTACCAACAAGGCATATTAGAGTTCTCAAAAGTTGT
The DNA here is from genome assembly GCA_007115665.2 of Sequoiadendron giganteum. Taxonomy (NCBI): domain Eukaryota; kingdom Viridiplantae; phylum Streptophyta; class Pinopsida; order Cupressales; family Cupressaceae; genus Sequoiadendron; species Sequoiadendron giganteum. Next base: position 230,726,421 of record CM021109.1, on the reverse strand, counting down.
AATCAAGTGTTCATATCTTAGAAAAGAAGCTTCTTCAAGTAGGATATCATTTGCACATTATGATAGAGGCCTCTACATCAGTACCACCAGGTGGTTCAACATGATGGTAAAATTTTCAAAAAAAAAAAGTAAAAATAAAAAATGGACCTCTAGTGAAAACCACTTTAGTGGCACTTTGGGTAAGTACTATGATGAAAACCTGGAAAACAGGCATCCTGAGTAGAATCGAGCATCTATATGATCCTTCTCAGATAAAAGTATTTCATCCTTGTCATGATAAATCTAATGTTCCCTCCATCCATCCAATCCAACTTTATCCAGATATTCCAGTTTATCTTGATCTTGACAAAGATTTGGTGCATACTTGAACTCTACTCATGGCAAGATCTTGATAGGCTCTTTAACATTTTGTCTCATGAAGTCTCATATCCCATATCCAACATGATAAAAAAAAATTGAACTCTTCGTGTGTACATTACCTATTCTGGTTTATCCATTGCACTATGAAACATTATGAGACACTAGGGGTGGGTTATTGCACTTTTATTTTGAATAACTCTTGATCCATGTCTTATATCTCACAATGTGGTATCGACATCATGATCTAGGTATCGTTTATCTCAAAATCTCTCAAAAAATCCCAAAACATTCACAAACCTCATCAAAATCCAAAAAACACTTGTAAAATCCAAAAAATCCAAAACATAAAAATCTTGTATAGCCAAAATCCAAAAACATTCAAAAAGTTGTAGTCAAAATCCAAAAACATCCAAAGCACATCAAAACTCCTAAACATGTCAAAAAGTCAAAAAAAAATCAAAAACATTACCATGTTGAACTACGAGTCTTTGAGCTTGAACGTAGGCAAGGCCATCACTGATAGCTTCCGAGACACTTTAGGTCAATCCTTAGGAGTCCATCATAATAAACTAACAATATGTTAAGTGTTTATATCTAATCAATAAATGGTTACCAGTCAAATTCAGTTGAACTATGTGGTCTTTGCATGTATAATGTAGGAAGGGTTAATCTTTGATAAGCCCTCAAGGCCCTAGGTCAATCCCTTTTAGGTCTTGGTCAAAAATTAAAAAACACAAAAACATTTGAAAGTTTGAAAACCTAAAACATTGGAAAATATTCAAAAAATCCTAAACAACCTCAAATAACCTAAAAACTTAAACATTCACATAAACATTCAAAAAGATCAAAAATAGCCTCAAAACATCAAAAACATTGAAATATCTAGAAAATAAAACCACCCATCCCATTTCGCTTGCACCCGCAATATACTTCCATCCATAATAAATCGATTGTCATATTCACCTTTTGGTAAAACAAACGGAAAATAAGTACAACAATTAGCAAAAGTAGAACCTTTAAACACAACAAAAAAAATCAAACCCTTGATCATTAGCAAACATGTCAATCGAACCTTATATCAACAGCCTTTCAAATGACCTATCAACCTACCAGCATCCACTAACATTTCCTAGGATCATCTTTCCTAAAATGGGCATCATCTTTGGCAGTCACTTTGGATACTTATCCTAAACAAAACACATTACACCTTTTGGCAAGAGATATAAATAGCATTGATTGTTTGTTCATTTCGATCTTGTCTTATGATTTATCTTATTGACTCATTTTGAGAACCTCTCGATGATGTCTATCAAAATGATTTAGAGAGAAAGGAATGGGGTATTTGTTGATGAGTGTTTTAGCACTACTCAACATCGATAAAGCACAAGTACTTTACCTCTCTTGAAAAACAACTCTCTACAGAAAACTTCAGAAAATAACCCCAAGGTCTCTAATGCTAGGTCTTGACAATGCACAAACAACTCAATGATAATGTGATTTTTTGGTAATCACAAGGGGCATTTATGGTAAAAGAAGTTTGAAACTTATGGATCTATGATAAGGGTTTTATAAGATCTGAAGATAAGGATAAACCCTAGCTACAATTTCTAGATTTAAGGTCTGGAATAATGCTCTCATCAAATACAACAATTTAGTGATGCTTTCAATCCTAATATAACACAGATTTCAAAGAAATGGCAAAAGACTCAAGGGTATGAGATATATCTAAATCTAAAACCTAAGTACAATCATGTAAACAATTTAGCATTCAAGGTGGAAAAATCCCCAATAACTAATTCCTATTTAACCAAGATAACATCCACAATATCACATAAATAATGTAATCTTCAAAGGAAGAGAAATATTTTCAGATTGTGAAACATTTAAACACATACCCAAATCTGAATATTATGCATAAACATCCATAATTGAACTAATGCAAGAATATATGGCCTAGGCTAACTATGCACAACAACTTACAATCAGCAAGTCATCAATAGTATGGAGAACAGATTCATCAAACACCTTCAATACTTTATCACCAACATGAAAGAACTGTAACTAAATCTGAAACTAATTAACTAAAATAGCTTGGAAACATAGGAACCATGCATAAGAATGAAATAACACAAAAAAGAACACCAATTCAATGTCTTCTCTTATATTAACTTCATCAAAAGTTTGCAACAATTCTAGAATCAGCCTTCGGAATGAGGAGAGACCTCATATTTATAGAGTGCAATACAAGTCTAGGGTTTGAAATCAATGATCCAAATTACATTAAGATATGGGCGCCTAAAATAGGTTGGCCAAAATAGGTCGACCTCTTATAATTCTAATGCCCATTTAAATTTAAAATAAAACATTTAAAATCCATTTTTAAATGAGATACAATTTAAAATATTAAATAAAAATTCCTCGCTCTGATCTCTACGTGGTCAACTTGTTTCTTTAGCTTGTAGATGAAGAATGGCACAAAAATCGAGGTAGATGCTCCATTTATTCTCCCTCTTTCCCATTTGGCTGGGAGTTGGGATAAACTTAAGTCTTAAAGAGATAGACTCTAATTCATTTTCATACTTCTTTAATATTTGATCCCAATCAATCTTTGACTCCTGATATTTATGCATGATAGTGATATACATGGCGACATCCTCCAAGTGATTTTCAGTCACAACTCCATATTTTACATGTGAATAAGCATCATACCACCATTTCATAAATACATCGGCCTTCATATAATCTTTGCTAAGCTTTTTCCATATCATAACTTCCAATAACAAAGTGTAGCCATGAATGATTTCACTTAAATCACTCTGAATTTTAGGAATTTGCTCCAGTGTCCAATCCATTATTTTTATTCTGAACTTGAAGGCTTCAATCCATTCCTAGGGCTTATCTATCTCTTCAGAAGTAAGAATATCCTCCTTTACCAGTACATCTCCAAGAACCTCAAGCACCTTCACAAGCCTAACCATGGATTTATCATCAACTGCTTTGCATTATATTGCCATTTGTTGTATTGTATCCTAAAAATAAATAGTCATCTCATACAATTGCAATATTTCCTTAATTAGTGGAATACCCTTTTGATGCACTCCTTCCACCCAATCTTGAGTTACTTGAGTTGATGTCCTCATTTTTTCTAGCTCACTAATGGCATCTTTGGAAAGAATATTAGGTTGTGTAGATATTCCAGCCTCAGTTTGAGTTTGCAGAGGCTTAACCAGATGTTGAATATACCTTTTCAATTCTTCAACCTACTTCTGCAACTTCTCCTTTGCCTTAACCTCTTTGTCTAATCTCTTCAAAACTGCATCCATCGATCCCTTCAAATCTCTTGCTTCTTGCTTCTTGGTGGATGGGCCCAAATTAATAGTCTATACATTATAATCCTCAGGAGTAATCTCCTCTTTATTCTTCCCTATTGTAGGGGTAGCAATGTGCAATACCCTATTATTAGCATCATCCCTTGTAATCCTGGAGATTACCCTAGATTTCTTCTTCTCCTTTATTTTATTCAAGCCAACCAAAAAATTGTCCCAATCTAGAACAACATCCTCAATTATCGCAGGTTTAGGCTTGAGGCTTTCCTTGAGCCAATTTGGATCAATTGAAATTTCAGCATTTGTATCGAGGTCAACATTATTTTTTCATCAGAGGTCTTCTCCTTTATTTACTTCTTCATCCCTTTGAAGTTGTTCTTATTCCTCTTTATTTACCTCTTCCTCATGTGTTTCCTCCCTTTCACTAGATTCAACATTAAATTATTCTAACTTTTCTCATTTCTTTTCCCTCTTTGCTTTAGAAACATTTACATTTGAAATGCTCCCCAAAATTACTGAGGTCTTCATCCTTTGGAGTGTCTTGTTCCTCATCTAATTCTTGATATTTGGAAACATCTTTAAATGGTGCATTTTATGCCCCTATTTCTATTGGAAATGAAGTTAATATTGTAGCTTAAAACTTGTAAAACTATGAGACTGTAGATATAATTAAGTGTTCTTTGTCATAATTATTTGTGTATGATTAATCTGTTTAGATCATTTTTACCAATTGTAGAAAGAGATGGAAGATTTTAGAAGAATGAGACAAGGAGATAGAAGTAACATAGCATATACGTGGAGAAACCGTTTGGGAAAAAAACTCCACCAGAATCAATAGTGCTTGTATTATTTAACCTTAGAACAAGATTGCAATAATATTGTATCAATCCTTAATTGATATGCTTCCTTGCCTTCAACAATCCTTCTTCACAACCTACAATAAACTCTCATGGAACTCTCATACACTTACTACAATTAATAGACAATAATATAAGCATGTAAACTAATAAGAGTTGTACAATACAAGAGCATAAATCTCCTCACAAAAATCTATGCCTAGATTGGGAAAGTAGAGTTCCACAATGTAATCTGAAGTCAAACCAAAGTCTTCCTCAATTTAGGCACCCTAAACTGAACACTTAACTAAAATTTGGTCAAGAAGATATCATGCAAGATTTGCCTCAAAGTTGGCACCCAAGAATGGGCCCACTTGACTAACCCTTGTAAATATCTTCTCATGCAAAAGGTGTTAACTGAAAAATGCCAACTTGGGCCCCCAAGGTGATCCCAAGTCAATCATAGTTAATTGAAACATATCTCTCCACCAATTCATGAAAACATTATGCATGATTGATCATACCCACTTAACTAAAAGTATCCACCTATTATTTGTCATGCAACTGAAGTCATTAGTCATGCAACTCAAGTCAAGTAGCATTCAACTTAAAATAACTACATGCAATTCAAGATAACTGAACCATAACTAAACTAAATTGAATTGATACTAAACTGATAGTGCCACTCCACTTATGTAAATATCAATCCCTAATTTTTAGGATCAAAACAAGCATTACTGAAGTATTAGAATCTCTAAATAGTTAACTGAATCAAGGTGGGTTCCACATTCCATGTGGGTTCCCCATGTGCTCCTATCTTTTAGGAGCTCTTCTTGGATGTCCCCACATGTTCCTATCATTTAGGAATAATCACAAATGTCAATTTACATGTTCATTTCATTCGAATTTAATCTCTTTCTAATCCTAGTGATGGGGAACACTTTCTAATGACTTAGGAGATACATGAAATATGTTTAGGATTACAATTAAATGGCATCCTATTCCCAACAGTTTCCTCTTCCTTATCACAAGGAACATTCTCTTGAGGTGTCTTAGGAGGGATGTTTTCTATGATCACTTCTTGTGCAACTTTCTCTTTATCAGATTGTGATGCTTGTGTTGCCTTTTCTAGTTCCTCAGCTACCTTCTCTATGTTATTAAGGTTAGGAAAGGAATTCCAGACTAAGGAGAAACTTTCGTTGTATAAAATTGAGTTCTTTCTTTAAAACTCTCCACATTGATTACTCCTTCTTGGGCCCCTCCCTCAATTTCTTACAGATTCTCCTCGCTATCTGTGTCACCAAAAAGTGTAGCCTTTGACACTTTTTGCTCATTTGGAGCTCTATCTATGGATTTTTGACCTAAATAACCCCTTATTGTGCATCCCAGGGCCTAATTTGATCAAATATCTAATAAAATCATCATATAAAGCTAATTTCTTCGCTCTCGGACAATCCGACTAGCAAAAGGGCCCCTGTAGGACTAGGTCATCCATCTGGGAGAATTAGTCCTATCCATGTGGACTAGTTCGCCCATCTGGGTGAATTAGTCTTGTCCAAGTGGATTAGGTCGCCCAAGGTGGTGACCTAGTCCCATTGGAGCCATTTTTGGGGTTTTGAGCAGGAAAAGTTAGGGTTTTGGTCTATTTCTCCTTCATGTCGACCTTGAGGATCAAATAATGGATTTTTTTAGGTGCATTACCTATAAATAAGCCTAAAAACCCTAAATTCTCATTAGATACACTCATTATTCACAACTCTTCACTACTCATCCACTCCTTCTCAAGCAAGCTAGGGTTTGCATCCTAGGTCATCAAGATATCTTTGTTGAAGCATTCAAGGGTTGAATCTTTATTAAAACTCAAGATCTATCTCCATGAAAAGGTACTAAATCTAATATTTCATATTTCATGCTTCCTTGTCTTATTTAATCATTTGATTTGATTATCTACAAAGGGGTTTGACCAAGGCAAACCCCTATATTCTAACATCTAATATTTCCTTCTCTCTCTTTGTGTGTGTTTATAGATTTAGGCATTTTGCAGGTTTGGAAACCATTCAAAAATGGGTTGAAGACTTGTTAGGGAATCTCTTTGTAAACTAGGGCAAAGCATCCACAAAATGACACCTACAGGTCGAGTTCTACAGTTACGGGTTCAAGAAATTACCAGAAGAAGAAGTGTAGGTTGAGGTCTACAGATTCTCCTTTCGAATCTCCCAAAAAGGAAAAAGGGACATTCCCACAAGTTGTGGTGACCTAGTCCCAGTATGCCTATTTTCCAGAGATTTCTGTAGATCTAGATACCCATTTGGTTGAAATAGGCCTTGGAGCAATTTCTTGAAATCACCCTAAAAAGGGACTAGGTTGCCCAAGTGTCCCGCCAGATATAAAAATCAGTATTTTCAAAATTTCAGAGCTCCTTCAAGTCTGCAACACATTTCTAGGTACACATTTCTAGTTTTATAACTTTATATTTAGTTTTATAAGCTTTCTTAGGTTATTTAGTATAAGTTTGCCTATCATAATGTGTTTTCAAACATAGTTGTACTTTCTAGGTTTTACATCAATAGTTCACTTCTATTTTTAGTTAATTGCCCTTAGATCATTTCATTTAGATATTATAGATCATCACATCCCACACATATTCACATTCACACACCCATTAACACATAGTATTTGAATGTAACATACGCATTTTGGCCCATCTTTCTCCTTTTAGGTGCATTAAGGTTCCAAAATATTCGTTACATTTTGGTGAGCCTGACTTTCGAATCCCCTCTTTTCTACATTGGAGTCCATCATCATCCTAGGTTCACATTACATTGCATTTTTTATTGTTTAATTTGCATTCTAGGGTTTTAAAATTTTGTATTAGTGAAATATAGATTGCATTTTAAATCATTGAAAATTCTTGATATTTTGCATTTTATTTTTAGGTCTACCTCTTACAACACAAAAACCACCTAATTCCATCAAAATATTCTCAAAATTCTCAAAAAAATCACCAGGAGGAAGAAGTCGCCACTCTGGGCGACCTAGTCCCTTTAGGCCTTTGAAACTACCCTTTACAAAGCTAAAATCCTTGTTTTTTATATTTTTGTTTTGTGCCTTTATCTATCTGTATCAATTGGTTGTGTTTCTGTAACACACATTTCATTACATTTAGCTTAAATTAGCTCATTTCATGCATTGCACATTTTCAATTTTGCAATTACAACGTTCCATTTTCAGATCATTACATAGTGTAATCAGCAAATTACTTTGTTTGTATCCTGAAAATTTACATTTCCTTTTAATTATTTACATTTCATTGTACATTATTCAAACATGTTAGTTTCATTTCTTTCTAAAATTGTAAATAAAAAGCTAGTAAATAAACATGTTAATCATTCCTTCAATACATTCCCTAGTTATGAGAGTCTAGCGAATGAAAACGTTGATCAGTGTCTTAAACTTACACTACCTTCTATCTCCCCTATTTGTGCGGATGATGTGTTAGAAGAAAATACAAACATAGATAATCATGATGATCATAACTGTTCCTCTCTTGATACCTTTGCTTCTAGTGATGAAGGTATCTTGCTAAAAGAAGGTACAATCATTCAGCATCATCAAGGTCTTGCTTTTTCTTCTCCTCATCCCCTTCGGGAAGATATTTTAGCACACAAACATGAAATCATAGACACTTTCCTAAACATCACCTTACCTAGACTCTATAACCATTCCCATGACAATTATCCTTCTCCTACTATCCCTCCTCGATGTGAAGCCAATAGTTTTGTGTTAGAAGTTATCCTTAATACGACTCATGGGAATCTTCTCCCTCCTTTCCTCATGGCCCTCCCATTTGGGAAGACCTCTTTGACCACAAAAGTCCTTCTCTTGCCACTTCCTTTATTTTCAATGAAGCTACTTCACCACTTCTAACCTTGGAATGTGAAGAATATATTACAAGCTCTTCTCCTAGGCTAAATATTATGAAAGATAAATTGACTTTAGACACTCACCTAGAGCCTTCTCCCACTTTCCCCACTCTCCATAAACAAGAGAATCAAACCATTGATCCTCCCCTTCCATATGATGAAGTTCTTTTGGATGACCCAACCCTTGAATTTCAAGCACACTTGGTTTTTGGTTCTCCTAACAATTCTCCTACTAGGGAAGGTATCATGGTTGATCTCCTTTCCAACAATAGTAATGTGTCTCCCTTGGGTGATGGTACCAAGATGATACTAGATTTCCCTTCTTAGCGATACATCACACCAAGCCCGTTGAGGTTATGAGTATGCAAGTGTCCATTCGATCCCCCTCGATCAATGAACCTCCTACATACCCTATGGGCCATCCTAAGAATCCTCTTATTCTTTTCCCACCATCGCACAAGCACCATACTCCACACCAACCCGCATTCATCCTTTATCCACCTAATCACAACATTTCACACCAACCAAGTTATTGTGACATTACTCCCATATACGACAAAGTCTACACCATCAAGGCCAACCTTGTTGAAACATTGTTTACCCATCCACATAAATAACATTAGTTGTTTCTCCTTTCCATGTAATAGTTGTAGGATCATAAAATACTCACTATTGTGTGTTTCACATCCCTCACAAGGAGCAACATACCATCCTTCATCCTTGGCTCACCCTTGTCCTGCACTAAGTGGGGGCAAGGTGGTTCACTAGCCTTATCCTCGTATGTCACTTGTCATTGTCAAACTTGACTTGTCATTAACCTTTCATGAACATATACGAGCAATCTCAGGATTTCGACAACATGTCTTAAGACAACTCACATGTGACATACTATCCCTTTTCATGATGTAGCTCACTTTGGAACACATATGACTTGGCATAGGGCTTTTCAAGTTAGCTCTCGTGTCTCCTTTCACCTATCCTTGGCTAGTTTAAAGAAATTTCTCACAGTAATGGTGTTAGAAACCACTTTAAAGTGGGGGCACACATAGATGACAACTTCTTACAAAATTTAAGGGCGTGATTTTTCTTTCCTTGTGATGTGTCCTCTTCTTGTTGGTGCCATTGGTTTAGATACCTTCCAAGAGTGTACGATCAACTCAAGTGACCTAATGTGAATGAGGCATCCCATGGATAACGATCTGACACCCTGACTTGTCCTCTCTTGGATACATTAGGCACAATTCTCCCTAAGAAGACCTTACATGAACAAAGCAAAATCCCTTTCAACAAAATCTTTACATTCAAATTCAAAAGCACTTAAAAAAACATTGTGGTGCCTTATCAAAGTTATCAAGCAAGGTAACTTTGGTATGGTTAGTATAATAGGAATTCGACACACTAGCATCACTTTCTCATTATATGGTGGGAAGTCGAAACACTGGCATGAATTTCTCACAAAACTACCCGCTCTTTTTGGACAAACAACCTAGATCTGATCCACAACTAGCTGGACAAACGGTCGAAGCTTGATCCAACTTTTCACCTTTCCTTCTTCTCTTCATTCCAGTCCTCGTCATCACATGATCATGCATCTCATTTTGTTGCAAATCATTCACTCTTGAATGTGTTCTTTGGAATTGATGTCTCGTTAACTTAGAATCTTGAATCCTAGGGGCTTGACCACCTCCTTCACCATCTCCATTGGGCTACTTTAGTGTGAGTTTGAAGCAAGTTCATGCTCTCACTAAAGTGGGGGCTAAATGTGTCACCAAAAAGCGTAGCCTTTGACACTTTTCACTCATTTGAACCCTTTTCTATGGATTTTGGACCTAAATAACCCCTTTTCATCATCATTTATAGGCCCCTATGACCCCTTATTATGCATACCAAGGCTTAATTTGATCAAATATATGATAAAATCATCATATAAACTTGATTTCTTCACTCTCGAACAATCCAGCTGGCAAAAGGGCCCCTGTAGGACTAGGTCACCCATTTGGGTGAATAAGTCATGTCCAGGTGGACTAGGTCACCCAAGGTAGTGACCTAGTCCCATTGGAGCCATTTTCAGGGTTTTGAGTGGCAAAAGTTAGGGTTTTGGTCTATTTCTTAATCATGTCGACCTTGAGGATCAAATAACAGATGTTTTTAGTTGCATTACCTATAAATAAGCCTAAAAACTCTAATTTCTCATTAGATACACTCATTATTCACAACTCTTCATCCTCATCCACTCCTTGTCAAACAAGTTAGGGTTTGCATCCTAGGTCATCAAGATATCTTTGTTGAAGCATTCAAGGGTTGAATCTTTGTTGCAACTCAAGATCTATCTCCATGACAAGGTACTAAATCTACTATTTCATATTTCATGATTCCTTGTCTTATTTCATCATTTGATTTGATTATTTACAAAGGGGTCTAACCAAGGAAAACCCCTATATCCTAACATCCAATATATCCTTCTCTCTTTGTGTGTTTTTACAAATTTAGGCATTTTGCAAGTTTGGAAACCATTGAAAAATAGGTTGAAGACTTGTTAGGGCATCTCTTTGTCAACTAGGGAAAAGCATCCACAGAAATACACCTATAGGTCGAGTTTTGTAGTTCTAGGTTCGAGAAATTACCAAGACAAGAAGTGCAAGTTGAGGTCTACAGATTCCCCCTTCGAATCTCCCAAAAAGGAAAAAGGGACATTACCACAAGTTGTGGTAACCTAGTCCCAGTGTGCCTATTTTCCAGATATTCTTGCGGATCCAGATACCCATTTGGCTGAAACAAGCCTTGGAGTAGTTTCCCGAAATCAACCCGAAAAAGGACTAGGTCGCCCAGCTTGGCACAAGTGTCCCGCCAAATATAAAAATCATTATTTTCATATTTTCAAAGATCCTTCAAGTCTGCAACACACTTCCAGGTACACATTTCTAGTTTTACAGCTTTTTATTTTGTTTTATAATTTTTATTTTAGGTTATTTAGTATAAGTTTGCATATCATAATGTGTTTTCAAACATAGTTGTACTTTCTAGGTTTTACATCAATAGTTCACTTCTATTTTTAGTTTATTGTCCTTAGATAATTTAATTTAGATATTATATATCATCACATCCCACACATATTCATATTCACACACCCATTAACACATAATATTTGAATGTAACATAAGCATTTTGGCCCATCTTTCTCCTTTTAGCTAAAAAACCCTAGAAGAGTAAGAAAGCATTAAGGTGCCAAAATCTTCATTACACTATCTTTGTCTTGTTTTTGCTTCTTTGAAGGGGAATCACTTGAACCACCTTTACCTCTTCCTCTGAGTAGTCTTCTTCTTTTTGGAGGCTGAGGCTTAGGAGATACTTCTTCAGTTTCTACAATGATGAACTTGGTAGGATTTCTCTTCTTTGGGATGGGCTACCTTTTAGGCTCTTTTGTTTTGACCTTGGCCTTTTGTTTTCTCTTTGTTATCCTTTTGATAACCAATGGCTCTTGTTCTTCTGACTCTTCCTACTGAACAACAATAGCCTTACCTTTCTCTTTCTCAGATTCCTACTCTAAAGAGGATTGGGACTCCAAGTTTCCCATTAACTTATATGTGAATTGGGATTCATCTGCCTCTAAATCTAGAATCTTATGTTTTGCCCATTTTTTGGATTATTTAAGAACTAGAGTGATTATTTTCACTAAATCTTTTATTTCTTCTTCAATCCAGTCTATCAGAGGGAGAGGTTTGTTGGATACTTCCATATAATCATGATACTGGATCACCTCTCCATCATCCTCAACTTGATCTGGAACCGGCATGACCCTATACAATCTGATCATCTTTAGAGATAGCCTAGAGAATTTTCTTTTGAAAACTTATAACTCATCCTTGTAGTTTACCCAGTAGTCCTCAATATCATCCTTATGTCTATAGTCCCTAGAAGCTACCTTTTGGGTTGTTCTATATGGATCAAAATAAGCTCTGAAAGTATGTGTAGGTAGGTTGAGATATGTCGTCTCAGTTTCAGAATGTTGAGAACTTTGAAATGATGGACAAGCTTCCCATCCATTAATTTCTAAGGGGAATTCCCCTCCAATTCCTATCTTATGCATATTATTCAAAATTTAATCAAAGGCTACCAATTGCCCTGTCACTTCTAACAACACAAATTTATCAGTAGGGTATCATGGGAGTCTGTATGGTACCAAGGGGAATCCTTGAACTCTAATATATGTAAAATTTGGGAATTGTAGGTACCAATAGCCATACTTCCTTACAAGCTCCATGGCCTGAGTTCAAATCCTCACATGTAATGATTTATGCAGAGTCCTCATGATGTACATGGTGAATGCATCATTCACCCTTCTATAGTGTGAGGTGCTTGAAAGATGTAGCTAAGGATAGATCTCATACACCTTATTCTCCCCAATAACTCTCTTACAACTCAATTATTTGTATTTAAAGCTCCTTGTAAGCATGTAGATAATATAGGAAGTCATTGTGAACTTCCTTGCATCTTGTACTACTCTTAGCTGTCTATCCAAGTTGTCACTGATCAATCCTGCCTGGTGGTAGTTGGTGCCTTTCTCTATCTCTACAATCACATAAAACATCCAATCTTCGAACATTAATTCCTTTTCCAATCCCATCACTTTGTTGAGGAGATTGATCATGTCATTGTATTCAATTTTAAAGTCACTTTTATGCAACAACTTTGCCAGCTTGGAGTAGTGTAACCTAGGTTTATCAATCCATGAGGCAATAATCATCTCTAGTTCTCTCTCAAGGTTATTTTTGTAGACCTTATTCACTTTATCAATCTTGAATTTTTCCAATTTGTTCTAGGTAGGAATACCAAAGGCCTCAACCAAAGATTCCTCAGTTATATTTGCTAGTATCCTACCTTGTGGGCCAACGATCATTATTTTGTCTGAATTATAGTGCTTTGTGTACTCTACTATCAATTATGGGCATTAGATGGATGGAGGGAAGCCTTTTTATTGATCCAACCTAGTGTGCACCAATCTTATAGCCAACTCTATTGAAGAATAATAGTACATTCTTCTTTTAAAATCCTCCAAATCAATGTCCAATGTTGGTGTCTCCAACTTCTCCCCAATAAGAAGTGATCTTGGATTCTAGGAGCCTTCCTTTTAAGTCATACTTCATCTTGTCTACCCTTGAAATCTCTTCCTTTATTGGCTTAGTTTTGTTTCCTTTCCCTGCCTTAGCTTTGCTTGACTCTGCCTACATTTGTTAGTCAAATTACCATAATTACTTAAAATGCTCAAAAATCTAAGAAATGGTTAGCAAAATCAAAACATTCCTATTGGAAACTTGTAAGATCATGTTATCAATAAATAAACCAAAATAATTCACCTCAAAACACTTAAATAAATATTTAAAGACAACCATCAAGTTTATGGGTCGGACAAGGAATTCAAAGAATCCATTAGTACAAGGATTTCATGAAATCCAAGACTCCATGGAATCTATGAAATAGTTTCCATGGGGAAATATGGAGGCTCGAGAAATTATCAATGTTAGTCCAAATGAAAATCCATCATTCTTAATCTCGTCATTAACCCCTAGATCATTTTAGTATTCTAAGAATTTAATCATTAAAGCATAAATCATAATCAAATCATAACCTTAGGGAAATCCTTGATTCAAGAAATCATTAGTTTGAAACATCGAGGATTCCCTTTGGAGGTGAAATTTGTGAAATCCATGACCTTAAGAAATTTGTGATGAGAAACCCATCAAGAAATCTAGAGCCTTGTGGATTCAACGAAGGAGGGAAAATTGGGCAATTCAAGACACAGTGGAATTCATGAAAGGGAGTATATCAGAGATTCCAAAGGTTCATAGAATCTGTGACAAGTAATCAATTAGAGTTTTCATTAATGTTTGAAATCCAAAAAAAATTAGGATCGGGGTAATCCACCATGTCAAGGATTCGATAATGGATTCAATTATCGGGTTTTTTAAGCTCATAAGGATTTCGTGATGGATTGAAATTTATATTGTTGTCTTAAGTTTTCCCAACTATGTGAACTTTCAAAAATCTATGGGCATTTTCAAAAGCATAGAAGGAATTTTAATTAACATCAAAACCTAGCATATTGCCCTACTATGATCTCAACCAAACCCATATAACCAACAAACATTTAGTTTCACATGAGTTCCAACGTCCATTGCTAGGGAATGCTAGGGTTTATGAATATATGCATCCAAAAGACTTCTAAGGCCATCAAAATGACCAAAATCATAACCAAAACTTTGAACGAAAATAGATAGATGTTGAGATGGCGATAGCGGTTGATTATAATGCTAATTTAAACTCTAACTATCTTCACCCAAATACATCATACCATGAATGGAACCAAATATAGGCATACATTGATGCCCTAGGTTACTCATCAAGTTTCGAGCTATTGTGATGCATTTTAATCCATTATCAATTGTATGAACCCTAGTTTATAAAGCAAAACACACAAAGCATGATTCCATAGCTTACTTCACATTTAAATATAATGAGAAATCAATAACAATTATTTGAAATGCAAAAGAAAGCATGATTAAATCCAAAATGACATTAAACCACCACGAATTCATGCACATATCAATATGGAACATGGGTTTAAGACCTTACCTTTGATTGCAAACAAGGAAAAATGAACACAACAAACCCTAGATGTCGATAGAGAAATTCATGAGCCCAGATCACCAACCCTAGCTCCAAATCACCCAATGCACCTTGCTCCTCAACCACTCAAGCTCTCAAATGCAAATGAACCAAAAGGAATGAGAAAATAATGAATAAAATAGACCTAAAACCTCCCCAATCTATTTGCATTAATGCTCTCGTATGTGCTACAAGATGCATTTAATTCTCAACTTGTCATTTAAGTAGTGTTGAGGAATCCACCCTTATTTGGAATTAGTGAAGGGATATGCATCGGGGAATTCAAAGCACCATGGATTGGGCGATGAAAAGAACTTCAAGAAATTCCAAGACTCATGGATTTGACAATGCGAAGGACCTCAGGTAATTCAAGTGAGCTTGGAATTCACTAAAAGAGGCCTCTTGGAGATTCCAAGTGATCATGGATTCTCCAAACCTAAGCTATACTTAGTAATTTAGGATACATGGTGGCACTTCAAATGTTCAGACATGGGACTCATTATTGGAAACACACTCACCCCTTATATTTTGATAATCATCAAAAGCTCAAGAGGTAATATAAGAAAAATTCAGAGGACCTATCCCTTAAGGGGAAAAAGGTAGACCTAGGCAAAAAGAAAAAAGAGGGGGTCCTTGCTTTCAGTGAGGCATGTGTGTGAAAAAGGCACAACTGCATCGATCATTATATTTTGTTTGTTGTGCTTGTGGGATGTTCTTGTAATATAACCCTGGAAAATACTTGCTTTGAAGGGGAAAAAGGTAGACCTAGGCAAAAATAAAAAAGAGGGGGTCCCTGCTTTCAGCGAGGCATGTGTGCGAAAAAGGCACAATTGTATCGATCATTATATTTTATTTGTTGTGCTTGTGGGATGTTCTTGTAATATAACCTTGGAAAATACTTGCTTTGTTCTGTGTAGGGAGGTCATTTTGAATAGATTGTTAACCATTGTGTATGCTTTGATTTGAAATGTTTTAAACTTCGACACTACATTCTAAAAAGGTTTTTGTATGTCAAGGTGTGAGCAAAGATCATCCTATATGTTTACAGAGTCAAATTCCATTGCACTAGATACAATGCCATCCTAGTTATCAATAACTTGATGCATCGTGTCTATGTGCTATATCAAAAATAAGGAATGAAGTGTTGAATTATCCCGATCCTAGAAACAAGCAAATCATCAATCTCATCACCATATCTAATAAAGTCTTGAAGAATCATAGACTTTTTGGACTTCCAAATCAATCTTGAAATCAATAGTTAATCCATCCATCTTATTCTTCTTATTCTTCTATCTCTACTAACATTTCTATCCAAGTATCAAATATGTGCGATATATATCAAAATATACATGAGGTTACCCACGGCTAATGATTGTCTATACATCATAAAATTCATTTACATCAAATATCTGATCTTTCTAAATAAGTATCTTTCATCTTCTTTGAGATGAACCTATGTTCAATCTTTGTCATGATATCGACCTAAAAATTAAAAATTTTGCCCAATCTCTTGAGGGGGCAAGGTACCAGCTTAATTTATTTTGCTGGGGTAACAGTGGGGCATCCAAAAAATTAGGAATTTTCAAAATTTTGATCTAAGCAGTAGCATTAATCTGAAAAGCATCAGTCTTTGAACCAATGTAACAGGTACCTCGCTTCAAAGAGGGGAAAAATGTAGTCACTTAAAATTGTCCTGAATGATATAACATACTTGAATTTGATTACTAACATTGCTTCATCCTAAATTTATCCCCTTTTATGACTATTTAATTGAATGATCCTAGCTATTTGATTAAATGTATCATTCTCATCTATTAATTTAATAATCAACTTCATTAGGTTAATTCACAACCTTTCACATTAACATTTCATCTTGTTTAATTGGATAATACAAATTATTTAAATTAAACCCCCTTATGTCCTCTCATTTAATTGAATAATCAATTATTTAATTAAATACCACTTAACCCCCTTTATTAAATAAATAAATTATTTATTTGATAATCCTAAATTCCTTTAATTTGCATAATTAAAACTTTGTTTTAATTGTTAAATTACTAATTATCCTCACCCTCCCACTTGCAAAGGAATATTCCTTCTTTGCACATTCCTCCAAAAGGGAATATTCATATGGATATTCTTTTTTGTGCACTGATTCAAAACGAAAATATCTTAACCTCTTCCTAATTCTTAGGAAGTGTGTTTGTTGAGAGAAAATTATGGCCATTGATTAAATTAGTTGATCCTTGTCAACTTTCAACCTTGACCATGGATTGGAATCCTCAATCCATGCATAAGATCCTCTCATTGATTTTGATCCCTTGATTGAGCTAATCAGTCTTGACCATTGGTTTAAAAAATTTACCTATAAATAGACCTCACCTCTATGAAATAGGGATCCACTTTTTTAGAGAAAAGTTACTATAGCAAAATTTAAAGAAATATTTAGAGCATTTTAAGCATTTTAGCATCATCTTAATTAGTTTATGCATCCATTTTAGCTTAGTTTCCATTAATGGCTAGCATCTTTGAGCATTGCTTCCACTTAGCTTAGTTTGCATCCATCTCCATTATCATTTAGCATTACCATTTTAGCATTGAAGCATCCAATATCCATGTTAATCTAGCTTTGTATTCATGTTTAGCTTAGGTTTTCATCAATTTCATCAACTTTTGTCCATAAATATCCATTTGAAGGATTGTTTGTCTAAAGGATTGGGAAAGGGTTGCATTCCACATCATATGCAACATCACTCCTCCAATGGAATGAAGTTTGGGTCTTAAATTAGGTTTCCTTTATGCATTAATGGTTTTCTCCATGTTTTGTTTAATGACTGCTTGGTTTGAAGCTTTCAAGAATTTCATTAGGATTATAACTTAATGGACTTAATATAGCTTAAATTTGTATGGATTTGGTAGATTTAGGTCATGCTATGATTATAGTCACATAAACTATGCAACTCATGATTTGGAACTAGTGTCATTGTTCATGCTCTTCAAAAACAGAGACATTTTTTCCTAGAGAATCCCATTGAGTTAAAAACTAACCATCAAGGACTCAAATATATTTTCACACAACCTCACCTAAATGCTATACAAAGAATATGATTAGAATTCCTAAGTGAATATGATTTTGAGATAGATAGAATATATCAAAGGCAATGAAAATAGGGTTGCAAATGCACTAAGTAGAAGAAGGCACTTGATGAATATTTCAATATTCAAAACCAATTTCAAAGAGCAAGTGTTAAATGAGAAAAAAGAAGATTCATGGTATAAGCAAGTTAGATCAACTTTGGAAAGTGACCCAACTAACCCTAGAATAAAGTGATACACTCTAGATTGTGAAAATTTTCTTCAATACAATAACAAAATATATGTTCCAAACTCTAAAGAGTTGAGAGAGTTGGTTTTAAGTGAAGTCCACAATACTCCTTATTCAAGACATCCAGGGACAAACAAACTCTATTTAGATCTTAAGAAACTCTATTTTTGGCAAGGAATAAAGAATGACATAGTACTTTATGTAGCTAAATTCCTTGAATGTCAGAGGGTGAAGGCAGGACATGGTCATCCAACAAGACTATTGTACCCTCATCATATATCACATCATAATTGGTAAGTCATTAGTATGGATTTTGTATAATAATTAACTACATCACCTTATAGGCATAACACAATAATGGTGGTAGTTGATAAACTCATCAAGATTATTCACTTCATAGATGGGAATTTAACAGATGATGCCTCAACTTTGGCTAAATGTTTTGTGAAATAAATATTCAAGTTGCATGGAGTCCCATAAATTATCATATCTGATAGGGATTTTAGATTCACTTAAAGACTTTGGACAACTCTTCAGTCAACCTTAGGAACACAATTGAATTTGAGTATAGCATATCATCTTAAAAAATATGGCCAAACAGAAAGGACAATTAGATTATGGAAGATCTCCTACATATGTATTGTATGGATCAATAATCTAAGTGGGAATAATATCTTTCACTAGTAGTATTTACATATAATAACTCTTTTCGGGCCTCCTTAGGGATGACTCTATTTGAAGAGCTTTATGGAAGAGCTTGTTGAAAACCTTTGATTTGGGACAATCTTGAGGATAGAGTGATAATTGGACCTAATATGTTGAAGGAAATGGAAAATTAAACCAATTCAATTAGATAGAGGTTACAGGAAGCAACAGATAGGAAAAAGAGTTATGAAGATAAAAATAGGACACATAAAGAATTTGTAGTGGGTGAAAGAGATTCTTTAAGGGTCAAGCCATACAAAAGTTCGATAAGCTTTGGGAAGAAGGAAAAGTTAGCACCTTGTTATGTGGGGCCCTTTGAAATTCTAGAAAAGATAAATTTGGTTGCCTACCCATTGGCCCTACCTACCCGGCTGAGTCATATCCATGATGTTTTTCATATATCCCTTTTTAAGAAATACGTACCTAATGAGAAACTTGTTTTGAGCTAGAACACATTACAAGTCCAAGAGTCTAGTAAAATAATAATAGAGCCATATAGAATCTTGGAGAGACGTTAGTACCAATTGTATAATAGGGTGGTTGACCAAAGAAAAGTATAGTGGGATTAATACAATGAAGAGAATGCTACCTAGGAAGATACAATTAAACTTCAAAAATCATTTCCTTTCTTGTTTTAAGCATTGTCTAGATACTATATTTCTTTTCCTTGTTTCAAAGTACTTTTAGATAGTGTTTCTTTTAATATTGCACAACATATTTAATAAGTGCATCAAAATGATGCATAAATAAGAGGGAGGATTTCATAACCTTTGTTATTATTAATCATTGTTGAAGATTATTTTAAATATATAACTTAAATTTTTAAATATATATAATAATAATATTTATTATAAATGAATAAAAAAAAAATTGTCACAATTAAAGTGATAGAAATAATTTTTCATAAGGCATAACACTTGTTGAAGGTTTTGCAAATGGGGTAGCAAGCTAAGTGGGCTTAACCTTGGGGGAAACTTCATGGTTAAGCACGCTTGAGCTGGAGCAGTACTGGGATGGGTGACCTCCCGGAACGGACCAATGCTTCACCTTTGTGAGCATCACCTAGATGCAATGAGTGCTAAGTGGACCATTCATTATCATGAGAGATGGGTTCTTGTGAACCACTACTCATGAATCATGGGTCAATGAGTTCTACTCAAAAACTACATAGTTGAATCCTGATAGCAATATCAGAATTAATTTTCTTAATTGTAGCAATTGAAGGAGTATAATACATACTAATTTAACTACTAACTAGTTCTTAGTTGTGCTACAAAGTCGTGGCATTTAAAAATAGAGCATATTTGGGAATAATTTATACCATGTCACCAAATCATGCACCCTAATCCGCATCATTTAGAGGAGAAAACTGAGAGTTAAGTGTGTAGCTTTTCATAAAAGAGTTGTGCAATCATACAAGTGTTGAAAAGGGAGAGAACATGATTAAATAAGAGACAAAATGGAACAAGGGGATCATTATTCAATTTGGTTTTCATTCTTTTTTTTCCTTACCATTTTCTATGATAGTTTATCCATTAAATTTATCTACAAACGTGGAAGGAAAAAGAGATAGACTAGAGGCATGAGGAGGATAAGATAGATGGACAACGGTAGAGACTTAATCCATTTGCACTAGAAGAAAGTAAAGGAAGAGAAAAGAAGAGAGGAACGAGGGGATCATATCTTTCTCCATAATCGAATACTCGACTAGCTGGAGATCCAAGTAAGTAGATCGACACCATGTATAAATTATTAGGTGCATAGGAAGCTTAGGTGGAATGAAGAATATATTAAGTATTCAAACCATGTAAATTGATAGCATGGGTAAATTTTATGGATTGAAGGAATTTTGTATTAAATTATTATTTTTTTAAATGCAAAACACATATCATTACCAAAGAGATATAACAAGGCAATCCTACATATATAAATATATACATCTGTATTGTTTACCATGCATGCAACAATATCTCAATTTTTATTTATTTTGTTGGCGGGGATCCAAACAATTACTAGTTATTTGATTAGATGAATATCTATATTTAATTTCTTTATGTTCTAATGTAGGAAATAGCCACAACCAAGTTAATATTAATGGATGGATAGGGTAGGTTTAATTATGAAATCTTAAACTGTCTAATAAAATAAACCTAGTGCTTATTGTATAAACATGATAGGAGCAGGATACACCAAAATTAGTATAGGTCGAGTAAAGCAACCTATGTTTCGAATAGCTACAAGGGAATAGATGTAGTATGTGTCTTCATGTACTACTTCTTGACTAACCATGAAGAATTCTTTGACATGTTCCCTAGGATCTCCCCTCCCCTTGTACTTATCATATTTAGGAATTTCAAAAGATGTAAGGAAGGGTATTTATGATATTGACCTATCTAAAGGATAGGGGAAAAATTCATCAAAGGTATATGATTTCTTATAAGGTCCTCCTTGAAGTCCTTTAAGAGCATCCTTCATGGCTTGTAATTCTTGATCAAAGGATGAAATAGGCGATGGTGGAGAGGTGCATGGATGATGTTGTGTGTTATATACCTCAGGTGAGATTGGATTTTGATGTTGGTTGAGATGACTTTTGGAATTGATGTTAACCTTGG
Source organism: Sequoiadendron giganteum (assembly GCA_007115665.2). Lineage (NCBI taxonomy): Eukaryota > Viridiplantae > Streptophyta > Pinopsida > Cupressales > Cupressaceae > Sequoiadendron > Sequoiadendron giganteum. The sequence continues at coordinate 230,704,671 of CM021109.1, read as the reverse complement.
GTGGACTTGGTATGTTCATGGTGGAAGTGGTGATACTAGAGGCTTTTTTTTTATTAGAAATGGAGATTGAGATGGGATCTATATGGGTAGTTACAATTTATGTTCCAAGTGAGATGTTTATTATGGATGTGCTATGACTAGTGGACATGGGATTTTGAATCTCATTAGGAATGGAAGTGGATAATTTAGGTGGTACTAACCCTTGATATAAGGTATTCCCTCTAATGGCTAAGGATTGTTTCCCTTTAGTAGGAATGATAAGGTCTTCATTAGGATCATTGTGGTCCTATGTGGGATGAATGGATTCATGGGTAGGATCAAGATGAACTATGTGATCAAGATTGGAGAGGTCATAACTAGGAGGTAGTTGTGCCCCTGATTTTATGACTTGTATAAGTATGACATCTTTGTTTATCTCAATGTATTTCTCCATAAGATCTCATCCTTGTTTGGAATCTAGAATTTATTAGGATCAATAGTATGCTCACTTTGGTGAGGAATATCATCATCAATATCATTATCATCATGTGGAACTTTGGAAGTCTATCCTAAGAAAGGAAACCTTTCTATGAGGGGTTTAATATGAAATGGATTTTCTTCCATGTTCTCATATCTAGTGTTTCATCTAATGGTAGGAGGCATTTGCCTTGTTTTCAAACTTGATGTGGGAGATGATGGATATGGATGAACTTGATGACCTTGTTGCGTTTGTAATGAATGGTAAAAAAGGGATTCAAATCCTAATAAATGAGGATAACCTTAGATGATTAAATTGATGAATTAGGTTTAAAATGGAGTGGATTGACTAGACTTGGATTAAAGTGTAAGTTACACACTAGGATCCTAAGATTCTTTGGATTATGACTATGATTTTTGGAATCTACGGATTGGTGTAGAGTTTCCAAGGATTAAGCAATGAGCTTAGGATTATTAAAGGTCCAAAAGGTTGGACTAAGATGACGATTTTAATTAAAGGATCCAAAGGTGTTATATTTCAACTATGACTAAGGATTTGATTTGGACGATGATCAAATATGGATTATAAGGATGCTGGTAAAATATGATAATGATGGAATGATTTAAGGATATCCTAATGTTCTCAAAGATATTGGATGTGACTTCAAGGATGACTAGGGTTATGATCAAGTGGATAATGTGATAAAGTATTGGTGTGATGTGGGGGATGTTGGGTTGATTTTGAAGTAAATGGTTATCCTAAGTTTCGCTTCAATGTTTTGTGTTTCAAAAAGATACCAATTTGGAAAATGATTTCAAAAAAACAAAAGGATTTCAAACTTGACTTGACTCAACTTGGTAGTAAAGGGATTTATAAAAAATCACTTTGGTATATACAACACTCAAATAAGAAGACACAATAACAAGCCTATATTTATTCAATAAAGGGTGTGTTAACTTAATGTGGGTCCACACAATAAAATACCTTCAAGTGAGTGGATAACTAGGGTATGCAAATATAATGTACCACCTCTACACCCCTTACCTTGAAAGGACAAGGCCAAATCAAGGAATAATTGATATCTCAACACAAGAAGGTACATGGTGATTACCTTCAAGCATGATACTATACCTTGAATCACAATTAAGAAATGACCAAAAGGTCTTAAACTAGGCTATACAAGGCTTATCTAGGGGTATCCTCTAAATACCACAAGGGTACATGAGGAATAATCCATGAATTTAAAAGTGTAAGAAAGTCAAACAACTAGGAGAAGAGGGTAACTCACCATTCTCCTTAACTTCCTCATGGTATAAATTCCATGGGGGATTAGCTTGAATGACCATAACTTTCAAGAGGTGTGTCTTTCGATTCACCTCTTGCATTGGAGTTGAGGTCATCTCTTGGGGTGATGAAATCCCCAAACAAGCCCCCTAAAAATAAAATCAAGACAACACTTTTTTTTATCCTCAATATCACCCTAAGGTGTGAGAGGATAGCATACACAAGTATGCTTGGGGTTTAAAATACACTTGTTAATTATTATCCCAAATTGAAATGTGATGTAAGTTTTAGCCCAATTTCAAAGTGAGAAAACAAAAAGCAGAAAAAACACACAAAAAAGGAAAAAGTCTATAAACAATTTCTTCAATCAAATGTCCTGCAAAAACCACTCGAGTTAATAGTTTGCAATATTTTGTCTCGATTCACGAAAATACCTATACACAAAAGTTAGTTAAAAAAGCAAAAATAGTAAGTCCTATAGGGAAATAAACTGTAAAAACAAAAAAAGGATTTTTTCTAATATATTTTTTTTAAAAATGATAAATGATAAAAAAATGTGAAAGCTATGACCACATGAAGTTTTAAAATAAAAATCCAAGTTTGAATGCTTATACCTGAAATATGGGGAAAACTTTACAAAAATAACTTATATCATAGTGTTCGTGGTGGAACTAGCTTTCCAACACCTCTTAAAGTTCAAATATTTGATCTATGGAAAAAACATTATTACGATTTGATTATAAAGGTGTAACTTAGGGATTAAGCCCCTCTTTCCTGGCCCATGGTTGCCCAAATGACTAGCCACTAGGCATAGTGGGGTTAATTCACTATGGGGCTTGACTTTAGCACCTCAAACTTGGTTGTGATCATGGCCTAAGAATCCATACAACGACGGACTTATAAAATGGTGGAGCTCTTGGTCAACATTATAGAAGTTGAAGTTGAAAATATATAAATATGATGCTAGGAAGAGACGTGGTTGTGTTGTATTATAATGATTAACCATAGCCTATCCACCTTATTGATAAAAGCTCTACGAAAAAAAATCCCCCTTTTATATTTATAAAACTATTGCTCTAATAATTTAGACCATAGTTTTGAATAAACACATTCTGTTTGAACCTACATTATTTTTTATTAAGCAATGCTTTATGGAAACCTATGAATTAAATATCATTTTTATAGAAAATCACTAGATCATTTATGGCATTCCCAATGTATTTTCACCTTCACTACAATAATAGTTATTAAATTTGATACTTGTAATGATTTTTCTATGTCTATGGAATTTGAATGAATCAAATTCATGGAATAATGATAAAAAGAATAGTTCTAGGTGTCCACAAGTAGATGTAGATCATTTCCAAGTTATAAATGAAACCCTAATTGCCTTTACCAAACTATCATGAAAACAACTTGAATTGTATTCCAAAACCATGTGTTAATTCTCCTTAGATAGTGAAAAATTGTCTCTAACTGATATTAGTACATTTTTTATGTACCTAGAACTTTTTTAGTGACCACGTGGCCTTTTCAACCCATTATGACAAGTTGGCAGGAAGGCAACAAAAATAGGTCATATTTTCGTGAGGGATGGGGAAAAGTCATACCTTATGCTCTTACTTAGTATTTCAATAATTAGGGATGAGAAAGAAGTCATGTTGGATGAGGGAAATCCAAATAGATAAGCCCAGTTAATGAAAATATCCTTGAGGTGTCCAAGATCAAGGATCAAGAAAAATCATGCAAAAATACTAAGTAGAGGAAATAGAAAAATCCTCACTTTGAAAGAAAGAGGATTGGGGTTTGGAGTCAAGTATACCTCCAAAAGGGTATGAGTGAATGAGAATACTAAAATAATAACTTTGAAATACTTAGGATTTTTTTCAAAGTGGAATTTAAAATTTTAGAATTAACAAGGAAAGGATACTCAAGAAAAGAGATCCTAAAACTGATAAAACACTTACCAACAATGAATCAAGAATTAAGAATCAAGATGGATAAAATAAACATTATGGTAAAGGATTTCCTAATTTCCTAGTCCTAAAAGACTCAACAAATTTTATTAGTGAGGACTAGGATAGAAAGGTGGGGATGGAAGGATGGAAAACTTTGAAAGTCTAACAAAAATGAAAGATTTAAGGAAAGTCATCAAACTCCAAAGTTTTGAAGAAATACGAAAAACAATAGACATTTAAGGGACACCCAAAACTCCAATGAATAATTTTTTGGGAAGTAAAGGAACTGAGAGAGTGGGGATGGAATGGTGGATGACCAATTTCAACAACCCAATAGCCTGATAGAACAAAAAATTAGCCAAATTTTTTACAAGGTATGAAAGGATGATCAAGTCAGTGGGAAAATAACTCGATAGCTTGATAGAACCAAAACTTAACCATTTTTTTAACAAGGTGTGAATGGATGATCAGACCAATGGGAAAATTATGCCAATAAGGAAAACCTTGATAAGCTAACAAAACACAAAAAATGTTTAAGAAAAGCTCTAAACTTGACAATTTAGAGATAAGTATATTTTTGGCCTAGTCAATATACATAGAGGTTCATACCTAGGAAAAATATAGAAATAGAAACCCAAAAAAGTTACTCTATTATTGGTTATGAACATGGGTCAAAGAAACCTAAGTGAACATAAGAAGAGAAACTCAATTAAAAATTTGTCATTAAAATATTGAGTCCCAATAGGCTCTCTTTGGCTAACACAATGAGAATCTAGCATAATCTAGGTTGTAGATTAAAATGGTGACCAAAGTGAGATTAAATTCACACCTCATCATGAATTTTTTTGAGGAATACACAAGGACACACAACAAGGCACTTAAAAAATAAGACAAAAAATGGAATATACATATTAGACTTATCATTATTCACATGAAAGAATGTGCAAAAATGGCAGCGAAGGTAGGGAAGGTGACGAAGGCGGGAGGACAAAAAATTGAATCTGTAGAAGCACCGGATGAAGGTAGCGAGGACGAGGGGGATCTGGATGGCTGGTTTCAGCTTTGCTCCACCTTGCTAGCTTATGTTGTTGGTGAGGCTGCCTATATCTTGGTTGCGGTGGAGGTTGGGTGTTTGGCGCCTTCTTTGGATTTATTCCTGGAGGTGTTAGTTTTGTTTGGAGATTGGTTCTCCTCTTTTGGCAAGCATGTTGGTCTGGCTTCCTCTATTGGCAGATGGTGGCTCTTTGTTTGTGGTTGGTGCCTTTTTGTTATCTGCTATTTTTTTTGGGTTCGGGTGTTGCTTGGCCCGTGTTCTCTTGGGCTTTTGGATGTCACATCCCTTGATTTTGTTGGTTGACTCCTGGTCGACAGTGGCTAGAGGTTGTTCATTTGGGCTATGTTTTATGGCTTCCTTCCAAGCAGTTGGTGAGTGTGGGTTTCTCTGAGGTTGTTTGGTTGCAGATGGGGCCTCTTTTTGTTCCTATTCGACATAATAGGAAGGCTTGGTGTTTTTTCATGTTGGTCTGCTCTACTTCTGGTTCCTTCTTGGATGTCCCTTTATTTTGCCTATGCTTTGGGGGTTGTTTTCCTTGGAGTGTTTTGGGTTCCTCTTGTCCCCTTATTGTGGTGTGGTGGTGTTTCCTTCTAGTTGGAGGTTGGGAGTCTTGGCTTATCTTTGGCTCTGATTGGAGTGTCAAGGTTGCTAGGTGTTCTTTTCTGTTGGCTTTTCTCTTGATTTTCTTCTTGTTTGGGATCCCTTGTTCCTCTTGGGGGTTGGGTGTTATCTTTCTTTCTATGGCTGAGACCTTGCCTCTGGTGGTCTTTTGGCCTGGGGTTCTTTTTGCTGTTGGGAGGCTGGTGTTGGGGTTTGTGGTCTTCTTTTGGGTTGTGTTTCTTCTTGTGTGTATTCGGTTTGCTCAGTTGGTTTGGCCTTCTGTGAAGGCCTTGAAGTTGGTGAATATTGGGCTTGTTGCTAGGTTATTTTCTTTGGATTCCCAAATGCGTTCTTTTGTGAGTGTTGTTAAGGTGGACATATGGTGTTTATTTGTGACTTTTATCCTTGTCTGCAGTTTGTTTTTGGTGCAGTGGTTACCAAAGGATGCTACGGTTGTTTGCTTGACTACCGGGTTAGTTGTATCCTCTGGTCCTATGGAGGTGGACCTCCCTCAGCTGTTCTTATGGAGGTGGGTAGTGCTCCTATGGAGGTGGAGGTGGAGGGTGCTGGTGATTTTTGGTTGTGGTGGTCTTGTTGCTTGTAGCATCCTCTTCATTAGAGGGGATCTCTTTCCTTTTAAGGTGGTTGTGGAGTTGGTTCCTTGTTGTCAAAATGTTTCTAAGAAGTGGTTGTTGTTGGAGCTATCCTTGGATGTTTTGGTCTCCTTGGCTTTGGCCTCTCATGTTTTGTTGCAGGCTGGGCAGTTTTCTAAGTTTCTCTCTGTCCTAGCAGGTTGAGCTAATTAGGGGTTTGATGGTGCCCTACACCATTAATCTAGTTATCTTTCATGGATCTATGGTGTCTTCCATGAGCGGTTGGTCTATTGGGCAGTTGCAGGCAATTTATTTGTATCTCTTTGAGTTTTTGATCCTGGGTAAAATCAGGTGGTTAAATGGGTTGTTGGTCCTATCAAAACCAATGGATTGTAGTGAGTTGTTGGTCTCGTCAAAACCAATGAAGTCAAGATTTATGTGATCTCTTGGTTCTCTTCTGGGCAGCCTATTGGCTTTGGGTTGGTTGTCGGCTTGCTAGATCCCTAGTTTGTTGCTGGATGTTTTTGTTTCTTTCGTTTGGGCAGCTTGTTCATCTTGGTGTGGGTTTTGGGTCCCCTTAAAACATGATGATTTTGGGTCCATTCAAAACTTATTTTTTCCTCTATCAAAAACATTATTCACATGAAATAATACTTCAAGTGTTGCTCATTGATGGGAAGCTCCATGTAACTCCCTACTAAATCCTTCTAGTGGTAATAATGTATTGCATTTATCTCTATAAATTCATATGACCCTACCCATAGAGGATCAAACTTACTATGTTTTCCTAATCCTCAAGTTTTGTATTCCATGTGAGAAATAAATATCCTACCTATAACCCCCCTTTGAAGTGTCCACTTTTTAAATAAATACATTATATTTTTCTTTTTTAACAATGTTCTCTATGTTGCAAGAATGGAAGAAGGAATGAAAGTGTTGTCATTGATGTCAGCTAGTCAACTGGTTATCTACTAGTTGTTGTTGGATGTATATGTTGAGGATATTGAGAAAATTGTATTAAAGGAAGTTTGCAGGTATTTAGGATGATGGTCTGGTACTTGTACGTATGGTTGTGCAATTCAGATATGTTAGTCATGATTGTTGAAGTTTGCTATATCCATATTCTTGGCTATTGGTCTATTGAGAAGTTCAAGTTGTGTTCACCAGTTGTGAACTATGGTTTTCTATGTTTTGGTCGAGGTCTAGGATAAATGTTGTTGGTCTGAATTTCTCTTTGATAAAGTATTTTGACTTGTGGTTCTAGAGATAAGATGTTATGATTGCATTGAAGATATTTTTGGTTTCTGGAAGTTTTGGGCTTAATTTTTTTATGTGTTCTACACTAGTTTGGTTGACCGTGTGTTAAGCACTATCTCCAAAGTTAATGAAGCATGTTGGACCTATTATGGGTCTCGATGAAGCATGTGTTTGGGTCACCCTCATTCTAATTCCACCCTAGGATGTTTTTGTGCCAACCTAATTTGAATTTGAAGTTGGATGGCTAAATTTGTATCTTTTCAAGGTTGGAGATAGTATAAATACAAGATGAGCTAGCAATGAAAATTGTACAAAAGAAAAGAAGGAAGATAAATGAAAGAGCATACACGACTTTGATGCTATTCAAAAAGCGTGTGTGGTAGATCAATGCAAAGCTTAACACTGAGTTTATGGATGCAATGAGCAAAAGGTGAACTCTTTCATTCATGCAAGTTGATCAGTGATATTGTGATGAAATCCTTTGTTGCATTGAGATTTTTGTCTCTCTATAAAAAGTATTCTTTGTATCTTTGTGGCAGTGAGCCCTTCGAGTTGTAGCCCTATTGGACAATGAGTCCTAATTGTAGGCAGTGAGCCTTTTTGTAATCGGTTTTGATATTCTCTATAGTGTGAGTTAATCCTCACTGTGGTTTTTCCCTCATTGGGTTCTCCACGTAAATTTTGTGTTATCGTGTTAAAACATTGGATTTGAGTTGCTGCATTGGCATTTGATAATTAATCATTTAAGAAGTGTATGTATTAGTTCCTGTAATTGAAATGAAGGTTATAATTTGTGAAAAATGATTCAACCCCCCTCTCAGTTTTCCTATCCAGCAATTGGTATCAGAACTTGGTTCCTTGGTGAAGAGCTTAACCATTAGAGGAAGGTTTGGGATGGCTAGCAAAATGGTCTTTGATTATCTGAGGTTTGATGGAAATAATTATGGAATCTAGAAAGAATTGATGGAAGAATATCTGGAGTATTGCAGATATGATGTGGAGAAAGCTTACAATAATCCTTACACTCCTCCTGCTAATGGTTTGAGTACACCTGAAGAAATCAAATTACATGAATCAAACAATAAAGCGAAGTTCATCTTGAAGAATAGTCTGGTACATTCTGAGTTGATTAAGGTTTAGAATTTGAAGACAACTAAGGAAGTCTGAGATGCTTTAGAAAGAGCACATGATGGTGATGAAAGGGTTAAAGATCCAAAATTACAGAATTTGGAAACATAACTTTTGATCTTATACATATATCCAAAGATGAAAATGTCAAAGCTTATGTACAGAGATTAGATGAGGTAGTGGTTGGAATGTGATCTCTTGGTGCTACTATATGTGAAACCAAGATTGTAAAGAAGATTCTCAAAACTCTTCTTGATGTTTATAGTGAAAAGGTGAGTGTTATTGAGTAGACTATAGATTATAAGACCTGTACTAAGGATCTGCTATTAGGATTTTTGACATCTTATGAGATGAGGAAGCCGAGTCTAAGAAATGGAGGCAAAACAAAGACTTCTTTTAAAGCTACAAAAATTGAAGATCCGGATGAAGAAAATTTTGATGAAATAAAAGCTAATTTTGTAAGAAGAATGAGAAAAGGCTCCAGTAAGTATAAGGCAAGTTTCCCTTTAAGCACTTTAGTTGTGGAGAAATAGGTCACTATGTTGCATAGTGTTCAGAAAGAACTAAAAGAAATAAAAAAAGATATAAGAAAGAAAAGAAAGGAAAGAAGATTAACAAAGCTTACTATGTAAATGAGAATGCTAGTATTTCAGATGAAGATTTGGAATATGAAGATCCAGATGACAATGAATGATTTTTCTTGGTGATTAAGGATGAATAGGTACTTCGACTAATTCAGAAAAAACAAGTAAAAGGAAAGCCCTCCAAAGAAGGAGAAGGAGAAAAATGAAGGTACGGTTATCTCTACCCTACATGCTAAGCAAGAAAATAATTTTTGGGTAATTGATAATGGTAGCTCTCATCAAATGATTGGTGATAAGAGTAAGTTTGTAAAGCTTGAGAAATATGATGGAGGTATGGTTATGTTTGGAGAGGATACTAGTGCTAAAATATGTGGGATAGGTTCAGTAAGTTTTGATGGAAAGCATCATATTGATGATGTTTACTATGTTAAGGGTTTAAGGCATAATTTGTTGAGAGTTGGTTAGATGTGCAGAAAAGGATATGATCTTGTGTTTAAGGATGATAAATGTGAGATCTAGAAAGAATCTAGAACATTGATTGCTACAAGAAAGAAATATGAAGGTAATATTTATTAGCTTAAGGGTGCAGATGGACGATGATTTATGACTCAGATAAATAATATTTGGTTATGGCATAAGAGAATGTGTCACATGAATTTTGATAACTTGGCAAGGATTAGTGTTGTTTAGGCCATGAGAGATTTACCGAGAATTACAAAGCTTGTCAATGCAATTTGCAAGAATTATCAGTTTGGGAAGCAAGCAAGAAATCATTGCAGATCAAGAGAACATTCTACTATTGGATTACTAGATTTGGTTCATACAACTCTTTATGGTCCTATGAGAGTGTGAAGTCTACTTGGTGAAAGGTACTTTATTCTTTTAATTGATGATTATTCTAGATATACATGGGTGACATTTCTTAGAGAGAAATCAAATGTATTAGATAGATTCAAGGCATTCAAGGCTATGATTGAAAATGAAGTGAACTTGAAGATAAAATGCTTAAGATCTGACGAAGGTGGAGAATTCACCTCCCATGAGTTCAATATTTTTTGTGAAGTGCATGGAATAAAGAGACAACTATTTGCTTTGAGAACTCCTCAGCAGAATGGAGTTGTTGAAAGGAAAAATAGAACAATTCAAGAGGCTGCTAGGTCAATGATCACTGAAGTCATATTACCAAAATTTTACTGGAAAGAAGCTATTCATACTATTGTATATGTATTCAATCGAGTTCAAGCAAGAGAAAATAGTACAAAGACTCCTTATGAGTTATGGCACAAAATAATTCCTATAGTTAAATATTTCAAGGTATTCAGAAGCAAATGCTATATCCGAAGAGATGAAGAAATTTTGGGCAAGTTTGATGCAAGAAGTGATGAAGGAATATTTCTTGGATACTCTACCAAAAGTAAGGCATATAGATGTTTCAACAAAATACTGAGAAATATTGTAGAAATCTCAAATGTGAAGGTTGATGAAACAGTGAAGAATTCTATTGATATTGATGGATATGTGTTTGATGAACATGACTATGCAAGAATATAAGAAATTATGGAAGAATTGGACAAAGATGAGTAGGAAAAGAAGAATGAATAGAATGAAAGAGAATATTATCCAGTGATGTCCCCTAGGACACCAAAATACGTACATAGGAATCATTCAAAAAATTAGATTATTGGAGACAAGACAAAAGGTGTGTTAACCAGAAGCAAATTTGTTGCTGAATTAAACCTGTGTTTATTCTATGAGATTGAGCCGAAGACAGTAAGTGAATCCTATAAAGATGTACATTGGAAGGAAGCAATGAAAGAACTTTTGCATATTGAGAAGAATCGGACTCGGGAATTGGTCCCAAGACTAACAAACAAAAAAATCATTGGATCAAAATGGGTATTTAGAAATTAGTTGAATGAGAATGGAGAAGTTGTCAGAAACAAAGCAAGGTTTGTGTGTAAAGGCTACTCACGAGTAGAAGGAATAGGTTTCCAGGAGACATTTTCCCCTGTAGCAAGAAGGGGAGCTATAAGAATGTTCTTGGCATTAGCTACTTATAAAGATTTCAAACTCTATCAGATGGATGTCAAGTCAACATTTTTGAATGGTGAGCTAGAAGAAGTCTACATGGAACAACCAAAAGGATTTTAGTTAACAGATCAACCGGATATGGTGTGTAGATTGAATAAATCTTTATATGGATTAAAGTAAGCTCCTAGAGCTTGGTATGCAAGGTTAGACACGTATTTGATTCAACAAGGATTTAATAAAGGTACGACAAATAGTAATTTATACTTTAAGATTGAAAATGACAAAATCTTGATTGTAGTTGTATATGTTGATGAAATTATCTTTGGAGGAAATGAAAAGATTTGCAAGATGTTTGTAAAAGATATGCAAAAAGAATTTGAAATTTCTATGTTTGGGGAGATGAATTTCTTTCTTGGGCTATAGATTAATCAAACAAAGAAAGGAATTTTCATTTTACAATATAAGTATGTGAGAGAGATGTTGAAGAAGTTTGGGATGGATGGTTCCAAATCGGTAATTACTCTTGTGTTGAATGGTTGAAAGTTGGGTAAAGATGATGATTCACCTAAGGCTAATCAGAGCAAGTATAGATCCATGATTGGTGGACTACTATATTTAACTGCTACTAGATCAGATATTATGGATGCAGTATGTCTTGTAGATAGATTTCAAGAAGATCCGAAGGAAACACATGTTGTTGTAGTTAAAATAATATTCAAATATTTGAATGGAACTCTGGATTATGGGTTATGGTATCCTAAAGATACTGAATTTACACTTAGTGCTTATACAAATGCAGATTGGACTGAAAGTATAGATGAAAAAAAGAGTACAAGTGGTGGTGCATTCTTTCTTGAATGTAGGTTGGTGGCATGGTTGAGTAAGAAGCAATATTTAGTCTCTTTGTCTACTACTGAAGTTGAGTATATTGTTGTTGCATCTTGTTGTACACAATTTTTATGAATGAAGTAGAGATTGAAAGATATCATAGTGCTATATGATGATCCCATCTCTATCTTTTGTGATAATACAAGTGCAATCAACATTTCGAAGAATCCTGTGATGCACTAAAAAATGAAGCATATATCTATCAGATATCATTTCTTGAGAGAGAATGTTATGGAGAATTAAGTTAAGCTTGAGTATTTTTTGACAAAAGATTAGATTGTAGATATATTTACAAAGGCTCTTCCTAAAGAAACTTTAGAGTATCTCTGGGAGAAGTTAGGGGTTATTTCCCCTCCTTTCATAAACTAAGATGAATTTGGAGATGCATCAGTCTGATTGATTCATGGTTCTATATTTTTTGGATTGATGTTTTGGTGGCTACCTCTCAGGGGGAGCAGGTAGTTTCAAGTTTTGTCATTATGAGTATTCTATTTTCATGTCAAAGGAAGATTCAATGAACATATATATTTTTTCGTTTGCCATTGATGTCGAAGGGGGAGAGAGAGCATGTGAAAAGGAAAGAAAGCTGATAAGAAGAAAGTAGGTAATGAGGAAGATGATCTCCTGAGGGGGAGAAGCAAAAAAAAATATCTTGAGAACTAGTATGGTGTCTTTGATATTTTTTCACATCATGTGTTTCCATAAATTACAAAGGGGGAGATTGTTGCAAGAATGGAAGAAGGAATGAAAGTTTTGTCATTGATGTCAAGTGGTCAACTGGTTATCTACTAGTTGTTGTTGGTTGTATATGTTGAGGATATTGAGAAAATTGTATTAAAGGAAGTTTATAGGTATTCAACATGATGGTTTGGTACTTGTCCCGATGGTTGTGCGGTTTAGATATGTTAGTCATGATTTCTGAAGGTTGTTATATCCAGATTCTTGGCTATCGGTTTTTTGAGAAGTTCGAGTTGTGTTCACCAGTTGTGAACTATGGTTTTTTGTGTTTTGGCTGAGGTTTAGGAGAAATGTTGTTGGTCTAGATTTCTCTTTGATCAAGTATTTTGACTTGCGGTTCTAGAGATAAGATGTTTTGATTGCATTGAAGATATTTTTGGTTTATGGAAGCTTCGAGCTTAATTGTTCTATGTGTTTTACACTAGTTTAGCCGATCGTGTGTTAAGAAATATCTTCAAAGTTGATGAAGTGTGTTAGACCTATTATGGGTCTTGGTGAATCGCATGTTTGGTTTTCCCTCATTCTAATTTCACCCTAGGATGTTTTGGCACCGACCTAATTTAAATTTAAAGTTGGATGGCTGACTTTATATCTTTTCAAGGTTGGAGATAGTATAAATACAAGATGAGCTAGAAATGAAAATTGTACAAGAGAAAAGAAGGAAGACAAGTGAAAGAGCAGGCACAAATTTGATGCTATTCATAAAGTGTGTGTGAGTTATGTGTGTGGTAGATCAGTGTAAAGCTTAACGCTGAGTTTTTCAGATGTAGTGAGTAGAAGGCGAACTCTATCATTCATGCAAGTTGATCAATGATTGTGGTGGAATCCTTTGTTGCATTGCGATTGTTATCTCTTTGTAACGAGTCTTCTTTGTCTTCTTTGTATCTTTGTGGTAGTGACCCTCCAAGTTGTAGCCCTGTTGGATAGTAAGTCCTTATTGTAGGTAGTGAGCCTTATCTCAGGCTGTGAGCCTTTTTGTAATCAGTTTTGATATTCCCTATAGTGTGAGTTAATCCTCATCGTGGTTTTTCCTCATTAGGTTTTCCACGTAAATTTGGTGTTATTGTGTTTGTGCATTGGATTTGAGTTTTTGCATTAGCATTTGATGATTTATCATTTAAGCAGTGTATGCATTAGTTTTGGTAATTGAAATGAAGGTTATAATCTGTGACAATTGATTCACTCCCCCCTCTTAGTTGTCCTATCCAACACTCTAATGTGCAAACCTTATACACTCATCCAACCCAACCAATTCCAACACCTTGTGAGAAAATGAACACCTTCACTATCACCAATGTCCTATAGCAACTACCACATATGCTACCCCAAAATAATCAATATCTTTACATATTTCTTATATAAAACCTCAAACGAAATCATACCAATGGTGACTTTAGAGGTTCCTATCCACACATAACGCATACCTTAATTTTTAATCCCACCTTTTCTTATTTAAGGTCAAAGTCATTTTGATGATCTTCATAAAACTCTTATTATTGGACCTATCTTGTGCATTTCCTTTAAGATGATAGAGATATGTGAAGATAAGGTTATCATATTCACTGCATAGTCTTAAAATATCATGTGATCTAAATCACATGGCACTATCCACTATGATTCTTGTAGGCACAAATAATATAGTTACAATATTTTTTAAAAAGAATACTACCTTGAATGTAGCATTGTAGGTTGGGATTGCCTAAACCCACTTGGTAAAGTAATCAATTATCACAAGGATCCATTTGTAAAAAAATCTATATATTTTTTATATTTCACCTATGAATTCAACTCCCTAATATTGAAAAGTATAATCTAGAGTAATAGGTAAGAGAGTAAGAGAACCTATAAATTTAATCTTATGAAAAAACTTTTCTTATCTTTTCAGCTAGGTCCTTGAAAAGGGTAGGCCACTGAAAACTAGCTCTAAAAATTGTATGTACAATTTTTTTGGTTTTGAAATGACTCCCACAAAGAAGAAGTGCAAAATCAGTCAAAGAAAGAATTCCTACCTCTATTGTGGAGAAATATAAGGATACTATCTACTTTATAGTAGACATTGATCAATGCATGATGGAAACCGCTAATCCCAGAATAGTCTGGATCATGTCGATGGGTTGTGAAGTTGAGAAGAACATTCTGGAAATGTATGCACAACATTTACTGAATAAGCCTCTAGAACCGGTAGAAGAGAGATTTGGTACTTATGCAAAAAAGAATATACAGGTACACAATGAACTCAAAAAACCTGTGATAGTTAGAAGAGTTAGAAAAGAAGTGGAAATCCTAGCAGAAAGTATGGGCATATCTGTAGAAAAATTAAAAGAAGCTAGAAGGAAAAGAGAAGAAGCTGAAGCAAAAAAGAGCTAGCAAAAATTGAATCTACTAGTCCGACAACACCATCTGCATGAACTAGGTCAACAAGAAGCTTTGCATCTCTACCCACCCTTGCAACAAAGCCAATTCTTGTGAAAACTCAATCCAAGGCATTCGGTAAGGAAGGAAAAATAAAGAAGGATAAAAGAAAAAGAGTCTATGTGGCAGTCTCTGAAGATGAAGAAACAAAATTTGATGAAGGAGTTAGAGAAATCAAGCATCAAGGTACTAAGACAACAATAGTTACTAAAAGAAAGCCCTCCGGTGAAGAAGTCAAAGCAAATAAAAAGGTAAAAATTGACAAACCTGGTATGTCAGTAGAAGAAGTTGAGAAAGCTTTGGTTAAAGATGGAAATCTTAAGCCAATTTGTAAATGGTATGAAACTTTTGATAAATCTGGTCAAAAAACTCTTGAGGAGGCTACAATAAAGCATTTTAATATTTTCAATAAAGTTCTTATTGAAATATGCCTAATTTACCCAAAAGCTTGTATGAGATTTTTGAAATGAGAAGAGTAAATGCTAGATCAAAAGAAGAGAAAATGAGAGAAAGAATTCTTGCTGAGTTATGTCTAGTAGTGTCTATGGAAGAAATGAAGACAATACTGAATAAAGCTAAAAAGGAATTCAAGAGAAAGACAAGAGTGAATAAGCTCATGATTGGTCAGATTAATGAAGTTGCAGAAGAAACTGAACAAATTATGAGAAAAGTTTTGTTAAGAAACATAATTGATGTTGTCTCTGAAGATAAAGATGTCTCATTTGGTTCGGTAGAAGAAGAAGAAAAACAAGATACAATTGAGGATACTCAGATTCCTCCTGATGTGGACAATACATAAATACCTATGGGGATTGAAGTTCGTAAAATTGTATCAGTTGAGAAAGTTGAGATTCCTGAAGATAAGTAAGAACTTGCAGCTGAGGAAACAATGGTTGAAGAAAACAAAGTTGATTTGAAGGAAATTCCAGTGGAAGCAAGAGACACTGCAGAGGCGGTGAAGAAATTTCTGGTAGAACAAAAGGAAGAATTTGAACTTGAATTGGTTGAAGGTCCTATCGACCTATCCACTTTGTCTCCAATTTAGAAAAGGAAGGTTGCATCATTTTCCCAAGCGAAGGCTAGAGAAGAATTGTTGAAGTCTCACATTGAGGACAATGAACTCTTAAATCTTGCATCTAGAGTTTTGGAGAAGATAATTTCTACTCATGTCAAAGATCCGACCGGTTCCTCCTCCGGTGAACTGAAGAAGCTCATAAAATTTATAAGTACTCATTTCGAGTCACTTAAGAAGTCAACCATTGTTAAAGTTCAGAAGGAATTTGATGCCAAAAGGAAATGGGTTGCAAGGAATGATAACAAAAGATAAAACTCTATTAGCCACCTGTGTGAAGAATATTCAAAATGCTCTATTTGAAGGTGGAAAGATTTATAAGTCATGTTTGTCTTTGA
This sequence comes from Sequoiadendron giganteum, assembly GCA_007115665.2. Classification (NCBI taxonomy): domain Eukaryota; kingdom Viridiplantae; phylum Streptophyta; class Pinopsida; order Cupressales; family Cupressaceae; genus Sequoiadendron; species Sequoiadendron giganteum. The sequence goes on along the minus strand of CM021109.1, from coordinate 230,688,277 downwards.
CAAAATTTACTGAGGTCAATGAGAAGAAGGTTAAGGATCTTGAAAAATAGTTAGCTATTATTTATGAAGCTTTTGATCCTTTAACTAATGGTGTTGGAAAGCAAGAAGGAGAAGTGATATATTTTCTTGACAAGATAAGGAGCTTGAAGCATGAAAATGACAAAATTGTGGCAAGAGCATGTGAACTTAGAGGCCTAATTGGTTCGAAGATAGAAATAATGTCAAGTGCATTAAAGGAAGTTGAAGATGCTAAGGCAACTGGTGATCCAGTAAACCTTGAGTCTGCAAAGACACAATTCTACTTGGTTTGTGGTCACATAACAATTTTGGAGAGTCTCAAAAGGGTTTGGGACACAAATTTGACTCTGTTGAAGGAAGATTTTGCAGATTTTTCAAGTTTATGTAAGTTGAAGAATCATGTTTGTACATAAGAAACTTTTTCATAACAATTTTACTTGATTTTTGATATGCGGATTCCTGCCTTTGTCATTGATGTCAAAGGGGGAGAATAGTAGAGTGAAAAATGTATAATCATCTCAGGGGGAGAGTTTTGTTTTTGAAAATTTGAAGAATGGCAGTGTAATTGATGTTGGTACTGATCCGACACTTAGTCATTTTTCACTAAGTGTTGCCATCAATTCAAAAGGGGGAGATTGTTGGCAAGAGACACTGTGAATATCATTTGGTGTTGTCATTGATGGCAACCCTAGTCGGTGATTGGATCCATGCATCATCATTTGGTCATACCGACAGTCAGATTGCAAATAGTTAAGGAAGAACCGAGCATCCAACAGTTTTGTGTTCATCAATTCACATGAATATTACAGTTAATATTTCATGTTGCATATATTAGGGAAGGTTGATCGATGTATGCTTGGTGTTATTCATGAATCTCAGTGCCTCATATTGATTTGTGTGTGAGTTAGAAGATCCAGTTGGCTAATTCTCTGCTTTATCAGTATAAAAGCTAACTTCATAAATATAACATGTTGTAGATGTTTAGGAAATAATTGTTTAAGTATTTTTGTGTTTGTACATGCTAATGTTGATCATTTCTAAGACATAGTCGACTTTGGTTGGTGTACATTAAGGATTACTCATGATTTGAGTTGATAGTTTGCAAATGTTTTCATATATTGTTGAAGCCGACTTATGGGCGATTAATTCTTAGTCATGTATATATATAAGAGATCGTTCATATTATTTTGAGAGGTGTATGAAGTGTGTTGATGTGAATTGCAAATCAGAGCAGAGCATAAGAGCGATAATGCACAATTTCACTTGTGCATAAAGGATTTGTGTTGCAAGTCTGAGAAGAACAAAGCAAAAGTGCAAAATCAGTCTGAAGGACAAAAGATCAATTGTTGAGCCTAATCGAAATTGTAATCAAGCATATGTAGATGCTATTTTCTCAGTTCAAATTCTCAGATGGTTTTAATCTGATTTTATTTGTAAGATAATGATTCTTCTTTGAGTAGTGAGCTCTAGGTAGTGCGCCTGAATGCAAGAGCATTCCCCATATTGAAAACTTCATTTGAGTATACTCAAATCATATTGTGGATTGGCCATCCACCGTGGTTTTTCCCCTAACAAGGTTTCCACGTAAAAATTCCTGTGTTATGGTGTTGTGGTTGTTTGTTTTATGCTCATGCATATTTCTTTTGAATGAATTTTTTAAATGCTTGAAGGATCAGATCAATTAAGTTTAGAAATTATAGAACACCGATTCACCCCCCTCTCAGTTTTGCTTGATTCCAACACATCTTCACTAAACCTTTAGAATCATCTCACTATCTTGTGTTACACCAGTTGCTTGGGGTGAAGGATGTTGTCGTTGCGGGGTATTGAATCCTCCTTTGTATACAATTCTCTCTTTTGGAGAGGAGTTTTTTTCCACTAGGTTTTCTCCTTTACTTTGTTTGTGAGGGACTTTTATTTTGTATATGAGTACTTTATTAGGCCTTATTTCCATGACTCATATTTTAGTGAGTTAATTGCTAAGTATCACTTGGGGGGTGTTAGTGTGAAAATGGTCTTTATGCATCTAGTTTCCTTTTACCTAGTTTCTACACCTAGTAGTCTTATTCACACTAGCTTAAGTTTACTTAGTGGTTTAGTTGTCTCACCTCATAGATACTTGACACATGCCCTTACACTTGTCCCAAGTGTTCTACATGTGTCACATATCTTGGAGGGTTAGTCATTATTTCTATTACACCTTTCTACTTCATCCTTGTCTTATATAAATAAGGAGTGATCATTGTATTTACACATTCTATGATAGTTTGTTAGATTATGCCTTATGCTTGATTCATTTTGTAGAAGTTTGATATTGATTTTATTATTTTCTACTCCAACAATAGCCGCTAGAAGATCCTTAGTAATATCAATCTCCACCAAAATTTGAGCATATGTGGTTTGTAAGATAATTTGATGAACCTTCATCAACTCCCAAGAATTTTCCATATGAATTACCCATAGCTTCAAAACAAGATTTAAACCAAAATTGAAGTGGAAGATTTGGGAGTCTTACCCAAATTGGAGTAGTTTTGAATAATTCAGAGGCAAGGTTGAAATAAGGATGTTAGGGTTTCAACATAAGAAAATTATTCTCGCATCTCCATTGATAATCACAAAGAATTGTGTGGTGATCTCAAACCTTGTCAAAAACCACCACAAAAAACCTCATTCACAAGGGCATATTTGAATATTTCCATACAAAATGGGGTACCATGTATTTGTAACCCATTTATGTAGCTCATAGAGGCTCGAAAAAACCCTTTAAACCTTTTAATCAAACCCTTCTTTGCAAAATATTCTTCATTTTTAGTCACTTCTCACTCTATTTCCTCTCTAAAAATTATTGTAGGAGAGGTGTTGATGCATTGGAGTGGTCGAATTGCCAATCCCATATACCATCACAACTTCCCATTTTCTCTTGGCTAGAACTACATATCTTTTTCCCTTGGCCATCTCAGAGCAAAGTCATCACCCTATGCGCTTATGGCATCAATCCCTCACTGCTTCCACCTAAAATATCTAACTTCAGGAGCATGCCCACCCTATGCACTTTTGGAATCAATCCTTCACCACTTACACCTAAGATATCTAACTTTAGGAGTGTGCCCACCTTGCATGGAGTTGGAAATCCTAGCTTTTGAAGGAAAACATAGAGGCGACATTGTAGGAGCATTTGAGTTATCTTGGGTCGAAACTTTACCAACACGTTTTTTTGGCAATTTTGTAGCTTTGGGAGATTTTTTGGACCCATTAATGCTCAATTGTAAACATATTATAAATAGAAAACTTTTGTAATTGCAAGGTTGAGACACCCTTTTTCCCAATAGGTGTCATGATACATCTAGCTTGCACCATGTTTTATTTAAGAAAATTGCAAAATTTTAATTCCTTCTCCATATTAAAATGGAATAACAATCACTTATGGATGCATCGTTTATCTAATGCTTGGTGCTAAATATTTCTACTATTGTTGACACATTTAAATGACATTGGGTGTTTTAAGTTGCCTAGTGCCAAATTTTAATTATTCTCTTTATTTTTGTACATAAGAATTACACCCTACACTATAATTATTTTGGATCTTCATTTCTTGTATGGTATCACCAAGCAATAGATCCTACACCTTGTTCCCATATGCTATTATTTCATTCATTCATTTCTTTTAAAGTGTTTATTGTAGGTTCCAAATTTTATAAGGAGCACCACTTCTTATTATTTGTGTCTTTTTTTAAATTCATTACTGTGGCATGCCACACATGGCTTTACTTATTACAAATGCTACCATGTTAGGTTGACACCATGTTTTGATTAGAGGGCAAAAAACAATCTTAGGTTGACACCATGTTACAAATTGACTTTTTTGCATTAATGTCAAGGTACTATAGCATTTGGTGTCATCAATCTTGTAACTTGCAAAGTGAGCTTAACATCACTAGAATAATCCCCTTTGTTCATAGAGAATTATAATATTTTAATGCCAAAAATTATTCACTATAGTTATAATGGTGAAGTTTAAATTTATTTGCATGACGTACTAGTGACATGTTTTAGGTAGATAAATAAGCTAAATGTGTCCTAAATCTGATCAGGGGTAGAAACACAATAAAATGAGCGTAAAAATGTAAGGTGAAAAGTGTAAAGTATACAAATTTTAACCTTACATATGCCACATAACTTCGTGATTTTAAATGGCTTCATTCCACATTTCAATTTCATCTAGAGGTCTTTATGACTCTTACCGTGCCTAATAGATGTTCCTTCATTCTTCTTGCATTTACTTTTTGGTCATTAACAATATTCAAGCAATTATGTTAGTGCTTATTTCAAATTCTTATCAAATGCTGCATCATTGGAAGTTTTTATGTTTGTAGGTTTCAAGATGGAGCATCCATTTCAAGGAGAATATACTAAATTGTTAAAATTATATGTAAGAATGTGCATTTTCTATGAGTGATAGAATATTTACTTTCATGTTGATTGTTTATTTTTACTTTGACATGTATCTTCATAGTAGCTCACATGCGATTCAATGAGGGAAATTTTTAAGGGTGAAGATTTATTTCCTTACATTTTTCCCATTTATTTTGGATTTATCTTAATTGGTTTTTCCTAATGCAATGAGTAATGTACAAATGACATATTTTTGTGCAAAAGTTGGAAATTTACCAAAATATAACTCGATTCTAGTTACACACATCCCAAGGGATATGTTATGATCTTTATTTTATCCATTTCAAATATGTTAGTGAAAAAATGACTCAAGGATTTTTTAATTTAAATTAATTATAGCCCAAACTAATCACTTCCCAATTAGTTGTTACCTACCAAATTGAGTGCATACCATTTCAAATTGCATGTTACGGTGTTGTATAAAAGGACATAACCCTAATTCACTTTAATTAATCAAAGATGATAACTAAAGCCATTTGAGCATCACATAGTATTATCATTTGAGTCTAGAGCATTTATTGCATCACCACCTTACATGAACATCTACACTTAACGATAGATTAGGGTATCTTGTGTGGTTGCCTACTGTCTTTGACCCTTCTTACAAAACTGTTGAATTATAATCTAAATGTTTGACCAAGAAAACATCCTTGCTTAGAAAATGTCCAAATACATTCGTCATCACTTGATTTTATAAATATAAGATCTAGAAGGTAAGGTGAATAAATTCCAAGCATGTATGAGCTAATAACTCATTTCCACAAGTGTAAAGTTTAGTTCCACAAGCACAAATTCAACCCAATACAAATAATAGTTCAATCAACTATTTATTAGAGCTTCCTAGTTTCAAATATAATCTTAGAGCACACTTTTGGATAATGGTGAATAGTTCATAATAATAAACCTTACACTTCATGTGAAGCTAAGTCCTACTTCCTCTTCGTCTTTTTGAAATCTGCATTTGCTATTAGTTACTAATCTCAACTCTTTAACCTTAGAGTTAATTACTTATTTTGACTTTATTACTTTACCCTAGATGATTTTGGAGGTATATTTTATTTTGCTTTTAAAATTTAAACACCTAATTAGTAAATTGAATATAAAGAATATTATAAATCTTAATGAAAATATTATAATGATGAAATTTACATACCCATGCCATTTTCCATTTAGCATTTTTAGAGAACAGACTAATGCATTTACATATTAATGAATGATGTAATCTTGTGTAAAGTCAAGTCTCTTCTCTATGCCTTCATTCATCCACCCACACACATTCCTACACATTATCCCTTACCTTATCCATAAATGTATAAATAACAATATATTTCCCAAAATCATAAATTGATTATCCCTATCTATATACTCATTCCTACACATCCATTGTTTATCTTAATCGAAGTTCTTTTATGTCTCAAATCATTTTTGTAAACGCAAAATCAACCCTATAACCACATACTTTACAATTCTTTAATCATATTACCAAATACCTCTTTTCTTTACATTCAATTTTTTTGTTGTATACTTTGATATTTATTATTTCAAAATACATATGTCCACAATTATCAATCTAGAATCTTAGTTAATGTATGTTTAACTGTATAAATTTAATTGGTTTAGCCTATATTATTAAACTTAGACAAAACTACAAACTTCATCATCAAAATTCACTGTAAAAGGGTTGATCTCGAACAAAGTTTACAAATTAAGGCTAAGGTTGATCTCAAACGAAATTTACAAATTAAGACTTTTCTATTGGTAACCCTTATGCTGACCTTGGATCCCATAGACTTCTTTGATCTCGTGAACGTTATTAAAATATTTCATTTTCATTTTTAGCACAATAAGAGGACTCATAAAACCAACCGAGTTATATAAGTATCTCCTTCAGACATCAATAAAATTGATGCTCCTTTGTCGATATGAGAAGATAGAAATAAGAGAGGATGTAAGAGTATGGGTCATTTAGTGGGAAGTCTAAATGTTTAAGTACTGGATGCCGTAGAAGCCTTTGACATTTTCTGGGCGAAAAGTGGGCGGGTTGGAGTCGGGAGTAACATCACTCTGGAGTCCTGGACAATTGGCCTCTATTAAGTCGTCCCTCTTTTTAATCAGGTACCCAAATTTCATCATCTACACCTAAGATTTTCGAATGTAATTATCAGGCAAAGGCAGATAATCCATAATCTTCAACAGGAGTTTTTGAATCCCTTTCACCACATATTTTCTAATGCAATTATCAGGCCAAATCATATAATTCATAATCTTCTACAGGAGATCTTCAATGGATAACAACAACAGCAAGAAGACAGCCGAATTAGCAGACACCCACTTGAGTTGTGCGGCGGCCTATGTGGAAGGAGGCATTCAGGAAGCTTGCGAAGATGCTTGCAGCATCTGCCTCGATCCCTTCTCGCACAATGATCCTTCTACGGTTTGAATTCCGTCTATTTTTTAATATCTTTGTTCTTTATAATTCTTTCCATTTTCATTTTGGATGATTGATTGGTTTTTGCTCTTCAGTAGTTGTTTCCTAGGGATGATTTCCATTCACTATTTTTTTAAATATATAAATAATAGATCAAAATTGACATCTGCGCCTCCTCAATGCCCTATTTTCTATTTGCACATGGATGCATATTAGTGGGTATGTACATATATGCATAGAGGCAAAACCCACTCAAAATGAGAGTGAACAAGCATACCATATTTATGTATATCTCTCTGTATACATATGCAGAAGATACTATTCATGGTCTCTCTCTGTGTTAACCTATGCATATATTATGTGTTGGGCGTTGTGTACATATTTAGAGATATGGAGACCCACTAAGAGGAGAGCGAACAATTATCTAAATATGTTGTGGGTGGGTGTTTGTGTCTGCAATGAGATAAAATGAGATAACGTTTAATATACGTTAGGCCAAATTAGTCTGCAAAACCCATGAAGGTATATCAAACTTTTTCAAAATTTTAGAAGATTGTCTCCATGTATCCAGTTTTAAAATGAACTTTTTTTATTGTCCATGGTTCTTTTGATTTAATGGTTGCACAGAAAGAGCGAGAGGGGGGAGACTTCTAAAGGTTGTTCATTCAACCAAATGATCTTTTGCGACTAAAGCTAACATTGGATCCCCTTCTTTTCTTCAGGTTACAACCTGTAAACACGAGTACCATTTACAATGCATTCTGGACTGGTGAGTTTCTTAGCAAACAAGTTAACGGGGCCAGCTATTTTCTTTGGTGGATGATGCTGGGATACTTATATCGTTCTTTTCATGTAGCATAATGTAGGTTTCGTCTAGTGCTATGAACATTCTATAAAATCACACTAGAGGAATGGCTGCTGTAAGTGTAGAGGCATTCGTTTGAACTGGATCTTGTTTTTTTGAGATAAAACGAACTTATAGTTTTTTGACAGGTTTGCATGACATAAATCCTTGTGCCAGTGTCTTTCAGGCCTATCCAGAATGTGTTCAATGGTTGAATTCTGGTGTTGAATATGAGTCCCTAGCGTCAGTGTAGATCCCCCAGGCTATTGTTTAACAGCATAAAGAAGAGACTGTAGAGCATTCCAGTCTGGCATTTGTAGACCAGGGACAAACAATTGCCTATCCATTTGCTTCAAATTCCTTTCGCCTCTGTACTTTTCCTTGTTGGTCAAGAGTGCCTTGACTCTGGCCCAAATCTGTTTGCTCCTCATGCATTTTACCTCATCTATTCTTTGTTCTGAAAGCACCCCAATTTAGGATAGGCTGTTATATGATTTATTTTTAGAATGAGCTTGTTGGAATTGGCAGTTAGTTGTTATGAGTGGAATTTACATCCCACTTTTGTACACATCTCAGATCACATTTATTCAATAGAACATTGGACCAAGTTGTGGGAAATTTCTGTCTATTGTCTTGGTATGTGTATTTTATGGTCGCTACCTTCTTTCTCTTTTTCATGTCTCAATCGGCTTACTTCTTATGATGGTCTTAATTGTATACATATTGTGTAGGACACTATTATAGTTAACTGGCTTATTGCTTTAGATAACTGAAAATTCAATGGCTCTTACAATTGAGTTTCTTTCATACAGGTCTCAAAGAAGCAGACAGTGCCCTATGTGCTGGCAGTTGCTTAGCTTGAAGGACCCTGCCAGGTTTTTTGTAATCTTTTAATTACTAAGCATGGTTTTGAATGAGCTCTGCAAGTGTTCTAATGAACTGGACTGTCACTGATGCATAACTGATTTGTTCCTGACAGCCAGGACTTACTTGAAGCTGTGGAAAATGAAAAGATCTCCAGATTAAGAAGGCCTCAAAATCTGTCAAATTTTCATCCTACTTTGTTTGAAGACTTTAACTTACACAATGTCTGTAACCAAACTTTAGATAGTTGTACTTGTTTGTCTAGTCCTTTGGTACATTGCAAACATGTTCAGGCAGCCTGGAGTGACATTTCACTTCTTTTATGGTAAGCACATGCAGGTTCCAATCAATACGGATGAGCTGGATTTTGAAGAGCATATAATGCAGCATTTGGCAGGAATGGCTGCAATGAGCAGGGCACATCAATTCGCTAGGAGGGGAACTCCACATAATAGATCTTCTGCTCATGGTCACCCTCAATTTATGTTACCTTCATCAAATCCTAATATGCTTCCTCTGCCCCCTGTCTCCAATTCTCCAGCTTCTCAGGGTGGAAATTCTCCGGCATTGACTGCAGACAGTCCTAGTACACCTCTTGTAGCTGGTGAGAGTGAGCAACTTGAGAGAGCATCTCAGTCAACTCAAGTGGAATCTGATTTCTATTCAGCTAGAAGTGCAATAACACCTACCATTCCACATAGGTGTGTGAGGCCAATAATAAGGGCTATCAAATCAAGTTGAAAATTGTCATTGGATTTTTTCGAAGTTTTATGAGGAAGTGTGGAATGCAAATAATTGTTTCTTTCTGTTCCATGTATTGCGACAATGTTCAATCAGGAATGTTGCAGGACATCCTTCCATTAAATCTCAAGGGAAAGCAGGGCCATCTGAAATGCAGTCATTTTCTGAATCACTTAAATGCCGAATCTCAGCTATGTCATCCAGGTTTGCATTTTATTTTATATGTATTAGGTACTTTCCGATATCATGTTCTCATTTTGTAACACAGAGAAGAACATTGCCAGATGTAAGGAATCTATTTCAAAGACTACAAGGGGTTTTAAGGAGAGACTATTGGCACGCAACACTTCCATGAGAGATCCTGGTCAGGAAGCTCAGCAGGCTGTAACTACAGGAATTGGTGGTGTTGCCCATATGATGGAACATCTTGATCTGGAAGCTAAAAATAGGAGAGACATTAGCATTATTCCCGAAGATGCTGAAGGAAGCTCAGGACATGGACCTTCTAGGCAACACATTGATGAGAACCATGGTAAGATGTGTTCCAGCAACAACATTGGAGTAAGTTTATGCCCTTCAACTTCAGGTTCGAGCCGAGTTGCTCCACAGCCTCTGAACAGTGAATCTAGTAGTACCATGGACACTTACTCTTTGAAGGTAATTAGCTTTAAGCTACTTAGGAAGAAAAAAGTGACAATTTTAAGACATTATCTCAAGTCTTACATATGCATCCTACATGCCTGTTCTCTCTCTCTCTCTCTCTCCTTCACTCCCTCTCCCTCTTCCTCTCTCATCCTCTCTCTCTCTCTCTGTGGCACTTTTTCTATACCCTTTTGCTTGATGTTTTGTCCCTAGGAAAATGTATAATGCATGATATGGGGTGACTTGAATGCCCTATAATTTGGTGTAGTCAATGATTTACAGTAATTTAGTTTTGGACTCAAGATTATTGAATTTTGATGAAACTATAAACAATAAATCTTTAATCACTGTGAAAATGTTTAGCAGTGTTTGCCATGTAATATAAAACTTGTTAAGACCATAAGCATATTAATATTATTTTGACAATCAACTATTTACATGATATCACATCATAAATATTACAATGCGACAAAAATCTGGGGGCAGTGTTGGGATAAAGCTCTTTAGAATAAGAAGAGAAAGAAAGATCATTTATACCAGAAGCCATGCATAGAAAATACCAAACCTTTAGGACCCAAATACACCTGTATAACAGTTTAAGTTGAAACTCCATAGATACAACAAGCTATAATGCTTCTCATACAAGCTAAAAAGAATTGCCAACTCAGAAAATAGCAACAGGGGTCAATGTACTTCAATCTCTTGAGAAAATTGAGAGGGCTGATGCATATGCTCTAGACTAGAAAATGAAGTGCACTGGCTATGGTACTATCAAAGGTGAATTTGAGCAAAGTAGCATTCACCCTCGTTGAAGAGTGCCAGAAATCCTAAGCATGCCATATAGGTGAACAGAAAAAGGAAAACAAGGTGAACTCAAAATGAAATCAAGAGATATAATTCAGATTGTTGTGCATGCTGCTGTCTTCATCTTTACATTTGGCATCTTTAACATGCTGGCCTAATGTTCTTCAGTGGCCAATTTCTAACCCTTGCAGCAATTTGTTTCAATGTCCTTGAAATAATCAATCACAAATGACCCCGCTTCAAGCTTGATTGGGAATGCTCTTTTAATACAGTTGTGATAATGCAGGTCCATCTGGACAGGATTGATTGCAAGTCCAGTTTCTTGGTCAAATGGTGGAATTGATACACCTCAGATATAGTTTCTTAGTCAAATGGTATCCTGAGCTTGATAAGCCAATATGTATGAGTGTTTTTAACAATTTAGCAAACAAGAGCTTTTATGGTTTAAATTTTGAATTTCAAATTTCAAACTATGAAACTGAAATAGAGACGATTTCTTTTCTCAAAACTTAAAAGCTCTAATTCTCAAATTCAAATAAGAATAGACCAAAAACAAACTAAAAAAATATCAGCACATCCAGCTTCAGACTTTAAAAAAGTAAGTTGAAATTTATTTCATCAAACAAGAACGCTTAAGGAAAGTGCCAAAATTTGACACTAAATATCAAACACCCTATGCTCAAGCTCCAAAATAGGTGTCATAAGATTTGTATCTAATGCCTGGGCGACTTGCTAGTAGTGCTTTCATTGTGGCCTAACCAAGGCACCCAGGGTCTACTAGAAGACTACTGGAGAGGATTCCTCCTTAGTTGTGCTCTGGCTTCTTTACTAGCAGACTTTCTTGTCTGCTATCTTTGTTATTGTCACATGCCCGTCTCAACTTTATGAACTAGGTAACCAATTACACATGTAAATTTAGGAAACATATGGCACATTTTGTATGGCTCTTTGCTACAGTTCTCATTGCCATAGTTAAAACAATTGCTGAGTACTTGCTAAACTTGTGATTCAAAGTAGAAAATGAGAAAACCAAGAGTTTACTTGTGGCCAAGTTGGCACAAGTTTGAGCCATGGACTTGCTGTGAGTACTCGCAAGTCTATTCAGACATGCTGATGCATTGCAGACGTGACCATCGACAATACATGCCCAAAACACTAAAAAAGGTGGGAAAATAATTTTTTTTTGTGAGCATTCAACTAGTATGTGACTTAGACTTGTCAACTCATTGCAGATGCAGTCCATGGACTGTACATGCCCATAACATGGAAAAAATGCATTTTTTCCCTTTTATAATCTTGCCCGACCCACATTTCATCTCTCCTTTGAGTGATTGAAGGCAATTGTGGAAGTGATTTTTCTACAATTTTCGAAGTTTCAAGTATGTTATTTTTACTTAATTGTTTTTCAAGCTTTTCCAGATTTCTTTTACATTTCTAAATTCTTCCCTTACATATTGGTTCGTGTTTCACATGCATTCAAATTAATGTAGGGCTTCTGTATTTAAAAGTTTGTTCTTGTTTATATTTTTTAACCCATGGTTCTGGAACTTTTTTTTCGATGGTAGAGTTTATAGCAATTAAATTTGTTTTCTTATTTTTATGGTTTGTACTTCGCATCCAATGTTGTTAGGAAGTGGAAGTTGAAGCATTGGCTGAAGGGATGCCACTTGGAAGCATGGTATGCTAGGATTCACTGTGGTATCAGTCATTTGCAACTTTTCATTTGGAGGTACAAGTTGGAACAAGGTGAAACACGATGAAGCAAACATGCTGTGTGCAAATTTGTGGTATGACAACAACCTTCCTTTCAACATGATAGATGGGCTGTTTCTATAGAAAGTAGTGGTCAATGTAGAGACAGTTGTGGAAGAGCAAAAGAAGCATGCCTGTGAGTATGGATGCAAATAGTATTAGATGGGTGGACAAATGGAAGGAATTGCCCATTCATCAACTTTTTTAATGGCTTCAAATGGTGAGACAATGTTCTCAAGGTCCACCAATGCAAATAGAGAATTGGTATAGAAAATGTGGTCCAAATTGCAGTAGAGAATGCAATAGCATATGTAGCAGCAAAAAGAATACTTGAGGAGAGACACCTAGCCTTTTTCGGACCTCTTGTGTTCCATATGCTTTGATCTTTTATTGGAGTACATAGACAAGCTTGATTGGGCGAAATTTGTGGTTGAAGATGCCAAAAACATCAACAAATACATCTACAATCACCCTTGCATACTTAGCTTGATGAGAGATCACCCCAAGTGAAAGAGCTTGTGCTAGCGGGTATCACACAGTTTGCAACTAACTTCACCTTGCAAAGCATTTATAGTTTGTTAACACCTTTGAAGTAGATATTTGTGAGCAAAAAATGGTTGGATTATTTTTATTTGAAGATGGATGGAGAGAGGGTTGCAAAGACAATTTTTGATGATGTGTTTGTGAAGAGCTTTGATGAGATTATGAAGGCAACTTTTAACTTTTATGTAAATTTTATATTGTATCATTTAAGTTCACTTTCTCTAAATTTTAATTACAAGATATTGTTCAATTCAGTAGTAGTATTAAATTGCAAGTTTAATTTGTTTGTAGGTGTCAGAGCCTTCAGTTAGGGTTTTGCACTCGGTGGGCAAGGAGTAAAGCTATAATGACCTTTAACTCAATATTCATATAAAATACTCAGATCTGAAATATTATAATGAGTTTTAAATCAAAATAATTTAAATTTGAAATAATTGTAACACATTCATATGGATTTTCTCTTGTAAGCTAGTTGGAAGAGTATTTCATTCAAATAACACATTCAATGATTACAAAGATTTGCTTCTTCAAATGTTTGTTGATAACAAAGATTATGATGATCACAAATATATTTAGAAAATACTTAGAACATTGAAATGCTTGAATGCTTAAATCCACTAAACTTGAAGTGCAGATATAACCTTTGTGTGAAGTTGCCTTTAGTTATCCAAAAGAGGTTTTGTCTTCTAAACTCTAGGAGACCAATGGGGTTTTGTACACTAATCTCCAAAATCTAAGGGTTTCGTACTTATATCCTAAGTTACCGGTTCGGTTTTGGGTTCGGGTTCGGGTTCGAGAACCCGGTTCGCCGGTTCGGGATTTTTTTTTTTTTGATTTGGGTTCGATTTGGGTTCGGTAATACAAAAACATATAAAAATCAGAAATATAGACAGATTTGCAGCAGTAATTAAGTTCAGAATACACCACCATATTAATAGTTAAATAACATAGCAAAAATGAAAAATACACCGCCATTTTATACTCAAATCATCGAAGTTCAAACATAAAAGATCTTCAAGTCTATTCAAGCTTGTGCAAGCAAAAGAGAAAGTTCAGCAATGGAGGCAAAAGATCTTTTTTTTTCATTCACAAATTGGTAAATGACTATCACTTTACCTATTTCATGTTTTAGAGGCACATATTAGGGTTAGAAAGAATAAAAAAATACTAAAAAGTCAACAAAGACTCGAAATATTATTAAAAAAATTCAAATTTCTGCTTTTCCGTCCGCCTGGGCGCTCAATTCTAACCGGGTTCGAATTTTTCGAACCCTGGTCGAACCCACAGTCCGGGTTCCGAACCCGGTTCGAACCCACAGGCAGATTTTCGAACCCTGGGCGAATTAGGGCGAACCGGACCCGAATTTCGAACCCGGATCGAACCCGAATCGAACCCGGGCCTCCCAGGGCCGAACCCGGTAACTTAGCTTATATCCAATAAATGAACACAAGTGCTCAACTTTGCAATTTGGGTTTTGTTGACGGGATGTCCAAAAGATGATCCAAATTGCTGAAGTTATCTGCCTTATATAGAGGTTGAAGGCCTAGTGCAGACCCACTCATGTTGAGAGTCATTTGAAATCTTCCCGCCATTTTACATTCAAATTTGGGCCCATTAATGACACCCTTGGTCGACCTTGATGATCGGTAGATTCCTTTGTTTGAACAACAAGGTTCCATGAAAGAGCATGTTAGAAGGAGAAGTGCTTGCTAGTAGATCAAGTAGAGAATATTCCTAAGGCTTGATCTTGGGAGTTTAGGAATCCATGTGCCTAAAAGATGCAATATTGTGGGGTTAGGGGATTCCCATACTAGAAGGATGCATGTTTGGAGGGAGCGAGGATTGGGGTTGCCAATATTGAGTGCATGGGTAAGCAAATGTTTGTAGGTCCGCAAATAGTAAGGAGTGAGAGATTGGGTGCCAGAGTTTTGGGATATCTTATACCGGCATGGAAGTGGGGAATGGGAGAAAGGTATGATAGTATGAAAATGTTTGAAATCCCATCCAAGGTTGGAAAGTGACTTAGATATCCTCATACTTAGGATTAGGGTCATTACAAGTTTCCCCCTCCCAAAATTGCTTGCCCTCGAGCAATGCAAATTTGGATGCTCCAAGATATTTGGTCCTTCCCAAGTAGTATCTTCAATAGGTAGATTCTTTTAATGAACTAGATACTTTGTAATGCTTTTGTTCCTCAATTTCTTCACTTTGGTATTAATAACATCATTAGGTTCCAATACGAGCTTTCCCTCATTGTCCAAGGGTGACAATTCCCCTAATGGCATACATGTTGTCCAAGGGCCCTCTTGAGGTGAGATACATGAAAAATATTATGAATCTTGCTATTTTTTTGGCAATTTCAACTTGTATGTAACTTCACCAACTCTCTTCAAAACATTGTAAGGCCCATAAAATTGTGGTTTGAGCTTTTCAACCTTACTACCTTTGATGGAGGTTTGGTTATAAGGTTGCAATGGCAAAAAGATCATATCTCCAACTTCAAATGACCTCTCTTTTCAACTTTGATTAGCATAGAATTTTTGTTGATTTTGGTCTTGCTAAAGGTGATATTTGAGTGATCACAATATGTTATGTCTATGCTTTACCAATTCACTAGCTGTAGGAACTTTGCTATTTGTGAACACCGAATCAACAAACATTAACACATCATAACCATATAATGCCATTTATGGAGACATATCAATCGACATATGGTGGGTTGTGTTGTAGCAATACTCTTCCAAATGTAACCACTTAATCCAAGTTGGTTGGTGATCTAAAACATGGTTCTTCAAGTAGCTTTCAACCCATTTATTCACTATTTTTGTTTGTGGACGATAGCTTGTGCTAGGAGTGAGTTATGTCCTAGCCAAATGAAAAAGTTCATACCAAAAAGACCCAAGGAACCTACTATCTCTATCATTGAATATTTTGGCAATCCATGCGGCCTAAACACCTCTTTGAAGAATAATTTTGTCACATGATGTGCTTTGAATTATGAAGAAAAAGCAAAGAAGTGTGCTTACTTAGTTAATCTATCGATAGCAACATAAATGCAATCATTTCCCTATACCTTGTGGAGGCTTGTGATGAAATCCATGGATAGGCTTTCCCACTTTTGATTTGGAATAGGTGATGATTGAAGCAAGCCCGTTGGAAAAATATGTTCTACTTTGTTTTGCCGATAGGTCATTTGAGAGCATCTTGCTTGAGGCCCTTCCATGAGAACTTTCTTTGACTTTCTTGTAGGTCTTGTAGTATTTTGGGTGTCCTACTAAAGGTACATCATGAAAAACTCTTAGAATCTTCTCCTTCATTCTAGATTTAGGAAGATTTGTTTTTGTAAAGAATGAGGTCATTTGCTACTACAAAGCTGTCATTTGTCACATTCCCATCAATGAGATCAATAGCGAATGCATTTAGCATCTTCTCCCATAATAAAGACCTTCCAATTGATAGAAATAACATTAGAAAAACATAGAGTAGACATCCTAGAAAGAATATCAACAACCACATTCTTTTTCCCTTTCATGCACTTTATGTCAAAATCATAAGCTTGGAGCTTACTCACCTATTTTTGTTGCTTGTCATTCAAGTCATGTTGGCCAAGGAAGAACTTCATGTTATTATGATTTGTCTTTACCATAAATCTTCCCCACACCCAATATTGTCAAAACTTGGCCAAAGCATGCTTGATGGCCATGTCTTTGTCATAGATAGAGAATCCTTTTTTTGAATCTTTTAATTTCCCATTTTCAAATGCTAGGGGATGCCCCTTTTGTATCAAGACAGCTCCAATGCCCTCTTCTAAAGCATCGCATTTTATAACAAATGGATGTGAAAAGTCTAGGATTGCAATATGGGGCATGAACTAATTAACTTCTTAAGTTTATAAAAAACTTTTTGATTTATTTCTATCCATGCAAAAGCTTCTTTCTTAGTCATATTAGTTAAGGGTGCTTCTAGCTTTGAGAACCCTTAACAAATCTGTTATAATAGTTGGCAAAGGCCAAATGATCCCCTCAACTATGTCAATGTGGTAAGAGGAGGCCAAACCATGATGGCTTCTATTGATCTACCTAGACACCCTAAGGACTAATAACATGGCCCAAGTATAGGCTCTTCGTCAGCCCAAACTCACATTTTGATTCTTTTGCAAAAAGAGGTTGCTACTCTAATATTCCAAGGACTATAACTAGATGCTTCAAATCATCTTTCTATCTTGTTGTAAATTAGATTGTCATCAAAGAAAACTAAAACAGTTTTTTTGAATTGATTGTTGAAAAGATGGGTCTTGCATGATTAGAAAGTAGCTAGTGCATTTGTCAAATCAAAAGGCATGACTGAGAATTGAAAGTAGCCAAAGTGACATTTGTATGTTGTGTTGTGCACATCATCATCCCTTAAATCTGATGGTAGCTTGATGTCAAATTGATCTTTGAAAAATACATAGCTCCGTGCAGCTCATCAATTAATTCATTGATCCTAGGAATTCGATACTTGTTTTTGATGGTCTTCATGTGCCATCCTTTTTTTTCACAAGAACCATGGATGAAGCAAATGGACTAGAATTGGGCTTAATGTTACTCATCTCCAAGAGCTCTTTTATGGCTTTTTCTATCTCCTTGTACATTCTAGGGTGGTGGTAAGAAGTGGTTATGATAGGCTTACAGCTTGGCTCTAGCTCTATAATATGTTGGAACCTCCCATCAAGTGGTAGCTCTGGAGGCAAATCACTATGTTTATCCATAATATTTTGAATATCAACATGATAAGTGCATTACTCAACCGTGGATAAATTTTTAGGCATAACCAAATAGCTTGCTACCCAAGCAACTTGTCCCTTGCGGAAGGTCCTCCACATTCTTTTAGCTGTAACCACTTGTGGTTTCCCATCAAAAATTCCTCTAAGCACATCCTTCCCCTCAATTTTAAACTTAAGCTCCATGGATTGATAGTTTCGAGAAAACTTGTCAAGGGAGTGCAACCATTGCACACCCAAACCTGGTTAGTCTCTCTTATACCCACAATATAAAAACTGTCGGATGCCTTATGGTCTCCCATGGCTATGTTGAGTTGTTGGATTATTTTGGCGCATGGAATGGTGAATCCATCAACAACAATGACATTGAATCCTTCAAAATCCCCAGCTTTCAGTCCTCTCATAACCACCAAGCCTTCGTTGATGAAATAGTGATGGCCTCACTATCAATAAGCACTATGACCCACTAGTTGGATAGCACTCCTCAAACCTTAAAAGGATGATATCTAGGCGCTTGTGAAAAAGCTGCAAGTGTACCTCCATTGGTGTCTTCATCATCTTTTCAAGTTCATACTCTATAGCTGGTTGCAGCTCAAGTTCTTTAGGACCTAAATCATCATCAAAGATTACCTCAATGTAATCTACTTGGCCTTTGACAAGGCATCTATGATTAGGTTCCTATGGCTCCTTGCAAGAAAAAGCATAGCTTCTTCCTTTTGAGTTCATTTTTGGTATAATCAATAGTCTTCCTTGTGGTAGGTGGTGGAGGTGTGATCTTTGTGGTTATGAATAAAATTCCCCTTCACGGAAATTTCTGCCGTGTTGACCAAAGGTGGGTGCTTTAGGTGGAAACTTGTTTTGTAGCACCAATGATTCAAGTGTTAAAGCCTGCTTGATGGCTTCTTGGAGAGATGTTGGATCAAAAGCCTTAAGTAGGCCTTTGAGAGCTTCAAACAAACCCTCAACAATGAGGACGGTGATTCTTTTTTGTGAAACATTAGGTACCAATAATTTTAAGCCTTTGAAAAATTTCCATGTAGTTGTCTGCTAAATCATTGTCCTTCAATTGTGCTAACTCTCTAAACTTCTAAAGTGTATCTTAGAATCCTTCCTCTCAAATCTATCAATTAATCTTTGGCTTAAATCATCAATTCGTGATATGGTTGTGACCTTGGGTGATTAGGCCATGGTACCACCATTCACGAGCTACTCCTACCAGGCGGAGGATAGCAAATTTGATGGCATCTTCTTCATACATTAGACTTAAAGAAAAATAAGTATTCAACTTCTGGATCCAAGCATGGGCTAAACACTTGTTGGATCCATCAAATGAAGGAACTATAAGCTTACACGACTAGTGTTGAAGATCCCCTTTAGTTTGGTTCTAATTTGCTTTGTTCTAGTTCTTAAGCCTTTCTTTGACTTAAAAGTATAGAAATCCATAAAAAAGGTGTTAGCACAAAATTCATCACTTTATGCTCTATATTTCACATGGAGGGCTGCCCAATCATCATCTTGCTAATCTATGAACTCTCCTAGTTGCGCCATCTCTTTCTACAAGAAAGTAACTTTGGGTAGCCTAAAACCACAAGCTACTCCAGATGTCCAATTTGTTATGGGGGTAGAAGGTTCCCCTTGATTTTCTTTACCCAAGAAGGTAAACATTAGATTTTTGGTAGGGCTCTAGAACATTTGTTTAAAGAAACTCATGAGCTCATTGACAGATCTCATGGTTTCCCATAATTCTCTTCTTTCTTGATTTTTTGCATCCGCTTCTCCTTCTTGGATTAGGTCTCGTTCTTGCTCGAGGGTTTGCATCAAGTTGATACATGATCTCCCTTTCACTAGGAATCATTAACAACACTTTGTACCTTGTAGGTTGGCAAGATTAAAGCTCTAATACCATTGTAATGACCCTTAACTAAACATTCATCTAAAACATTGAGATTTGAAATATTGTAAGAAGCTCTCAATCAACATGATTAAATATGAAATATCCACAACACACATTCATATTGATTTTCTCATGTAACCTAGTTGGAATGGAGTATTTCATTCAATGATTACAAAGATTTGTTGCTTTAAATGTTTGCCGATAACAAAGATTACAATGAATGTTGGGAATAGGATGCCATTTAATTGCTATCCTAAACATATTTCATGTATCTCCTAAGTCCTTGGAAAGTGTTCACCAACATTAGGATTAGAAAGAGATTAAATTCGAATGAAATGAACATGTAAATTGACATTTGTAATTATTCCTAAATAATAGGAACATGTGGGGGTGTCCAAGAAGAGTTCTTAAATAATAGGAGCACATGGGGCTCACACATGGAAGGTGGAACCCACCTTGCTTCAGTTAATTGTTTGGAGGATTAGTAACACTTCAGTAATGCATGTTTAGGTTCCTACAAAATAGGGATTGATAATTACAAGAGTGAAGTGGCACTATCAATTCAGTATCAATTCAGTTCAATTTAGTTATGGTTCAGTTATCTTTAGTTGCATGTAGTTATTTTGAGTTGGATGCTAGTTGACTTGAGTTGCATGACTAATGACTTCAGTTGTATGACAGATAATAGGTGGATACTTTTAGTTAAGTGGGGATGATCAATCATGCATGATGTTTGCATGAATTGGTGGAGAGATATGTTTCAGTTAACTAAGATTGACTTAGACCCACCTTGGGTGCCCAAGTTGACATCTTTCAGTTAACACCTTTTGCATGAAAAGATATTTACAAGGTTTAGTTAAGTGGGCCCAATCTTGGGCGCCAACTTTGAGGTGAAGCTTCCAAGATATCTTCTTATCCAGAGTTCAGTTAAGTGTTTAGTTTGGGACACCTAAATTGATGAGACTTTGGTTTTGGCTTCAAGTTACATTGTGAAACTCTACTTGTACAATTTGGGCGTAGATATTTGTGAGGAGAGTTTATCTCTTGTATTGATAACTCTTATTTGAGTTTACATGCTCAGAATTGTCTATAAGTTGCAGCAAGTGTATGAGAGTTTTATGTGAGTTCAATGAGAGTCAAAGAGAGTTTATTGCAGGTTGTGAAGAAGGATTATTGAAGCCATGGAAGCATATCAATCAAGGATTGATACAGTATTATTGTAATCTTGTTTTAAGGTTAAATAATACAAACACTATTGATTCTGATGGTGGAGTTTTTTCTTGAAAGGGTTTCTCCACGTATATGCTGTGTCACTTCTATCTTCTTGTCTAATTCTTCTACAATCTTCTATCTCTTTCTACAATTGGTAAAATTGATCTAAACAAGATTAATCATACACAAAGAATTGAACCAAAGAACACTTAATTAAATCTACAATCACATAGGTTTACAAGTTTTAAAGTTACAATATTACATTCAGTTTCAACAATGATCACATATATATTTAGAAAATAGTCAAAGTGCTGAAATGCTCAAATGATTAAATCCACTAAACTTGAAATGCAGATGCAACCTTTGTGTGAAGTTGCCCACAAGAATCCAAAAGGGGTTTAGTCCTTCGATCTCTAGGAAATTGATGGGGTTTTGTCCACTAATCTCCAAAACCTAGATCCAATGGTCAAACACAAGTGCCTAACTTTGCAATTTGGGTTTTGTTGATGATATGTTCAAAAGATGACCTAAATTGATGAAGCTACTTGCCTTATATAGAGGTTGAAGGCCTAGCATGGGTCCACTTGTGCTAATAGTTGTTTGAAGGTTTTCTACCATTTTACATTGAAATTTGGGCCCATTAATGGTGTCCTTGATTGGTCTTGATGATTGGTGAATTCCTTTGTTTGAACAACAAGGTTTTATAGAAGAGCATGCTAGAAGATGGGGGTTTGGGGTAATGCTTGCCAGCAGATTGAGCAAAGAATATTCCCAAGATTTGATGTCGGGAGTTCAAGAATCTGCATGCTTGAAAGATGCAAAACTACAGGGGTCAAAGGATGCATTGGTTGCAGGGAATGGAATCGACAGTTGGCAATATTGATTGTTTGTAAACAAAACAAGGAAGCATAAGGCCGATGATCAGAGTTTTGGGATATTCGATATTGGCAGGGAAGCTGGGAATGAGGGAAAGGTATGATAGTATGAGAAAATTCGAATTGCCCAAGGGTGGAAAGTGATTTAGACATTCTCATACTTAGGATTAGGGACATTACAAAAACCCAATGGGGGGACATTTATAAGGTCAAGGAGGCCATCCAAAACTATTGCAAGGGAGAGAAGGAAATTTTACACCATTTGGAAAATTATTGATTGGAGGTGGAACAATCAACTCCACCAACTGATTTATTGTAATGTTTTGAAACTGACTTTTTTTTTCAATTTTTACAAACTTATAATGAAATGCATAAACCCTCACACTTTTTGATCACCTAGATCTTGATGTGGGCAAGGTGAGAGCATATGGTGATTGGGACACTAACTTACTGGCAGTAAGGTGCACAGTTCTACAATGTATGGAATGCAGAAAGTTTAAACAATTAACCATGTCATGGCGGCATTGCCATCCAGAATTAAATTATCAAGCTAACTTGGTGGTGAACTGCATAGATGATTACAATTTTGAATGATAAGCAATGATATACTCTTCTAAATCAAATCTAAGAATTTTGACAAATAGTTGTCTAACAATCTGAAAGTAGACATTTTGTCAAACAGTTGGAAACTGAAAACACATAAAATAATTACCTGGATTGAGCTGATATAATTGAGTGATGATCAAGTGCTGACGTTAGACCAAAAAGTTGATTAACTGTTGATGAATCCAACCCAAACTGCTGTAGAAAATAATCAAGCTATTGTAGGAGTCATCCACATAATTGATTGTAGTCATCTAAATATATTCTATCATTTTCAAACTGCTACATAATTGGAATACAATATGGTTAGCAATATTGAATTAATCTAATAAACTTTGCAGTTGCTAAATTCTGAAAGCAAACTCTGTAATGCTAGTAAATGAAACTTTAACACCACATAATGTGACTGATTTTATATGCAGCCCCACTGATACAAACAACAATATCATTTAATCACAACCAAATTTAAATACCAAATACTAATTTAACTGAAATTCCATTTACTTTCAGCAACCATAGCAAATAGAATGGTACGGCAAATAAATGTTTCCTATTGTAGAGTGTACATAATTTAATCAACAAGGATTTATTCAAAATAGGTGCATTGGGTGCCAAAATGGAGCAGCATCTAACAAAGATTTTAGTTCAGCTCGGACAATATTCAATATTCCTCTAAGTTTGCAGCTGGTAACTTCGGAAAATGGCGGCATATTAGAAGAGTCAACGTCCGATGAAGAATCAACAATCAAAATGTAAATTGCAGACCTCCCAAATGCTTTAGTACCTTAAACACCATAGAAAGATTCTTTGCAACCTTAACAATATTAAACAATTTGGATTTTGCCACCTAAAATGTCACAGCACCCTTTAATATTGCATTTGAAAGCTAAATCACTGACTCCTTGAAGAGGGATACTGCTAAAGACAAAATTATTAGAATGTCTCCTTGAGAGTCCTGTTTAGAATGGATGTTCTCAAATAACCAGCGGAGCTGAGTAAGAAAACCTAGCACTAAAATATAGATACGACTCCATTAAATATTAAACAATCCCTTCAATCAAGCTGCGGCTAGCTTAGAATATTCAATCCCTTAATCATTCGACCCTTCCAAAAGAATAATAATAGTAAGATTGAATGGTAATTTAAGCACCAAAATAGCCTAGAAATTATATCATTTTCCAACTGTTAACGGGTGCAGATATTAATAAGGATAAGATATATGAATATTATTAATTATCTTGAAAGCTTCAATTCAGAAGCATGATTGGAGTAGCATACAAAAAGGAATCTATATAATTTGGTAAAATCATCTAGAAAATAAATCCTTAACACTCACAACATCAATCTGGAAGGCTGAAATATTGAAACTTGGAAATAGTTTGAACTTCGGCCCAATTTTGGAAATTCTTCAATATACTCTGGAAATTGATCATTTCACACAAATGCAATACTTGGATGGAATCACCTTTGTCGGATAAGAAAGTTTTTGTCCCCAAATTCAATGTGGAAACCAAGAGGCTTTTCATCCTTTGTCCAAAAGATGAACATAGATGCTTAATCTTCAAGGAATGGGTTTTTGCAACAAACAATGGACGCATTTTTCTCAAGCCTAGCTCCTTATACTTGTTTTCTATTTTTAGTCCTCTAAAAGGAGTCTCTAGGCTTTTTTCTTTTTCTTTAATTTTAATATTTCATTTTGTAACCTTGACGTAGTCACTTTTTTGATAACACTTTATAAAATCACTTTTTGGTACTTTATAATTTAATTATAAAATATAAATTGTCTTTTTATAAAAATGAAGTTATTGGGCAACTTAAATTAAAATATTAAATCATTTCCTTAAACTAAAAAAGGGGACATGACATTCATGTAGTGACATACTACTGTTCATAAAATGAACTGGTAGAATGTGAAGATATTACTCAAGAAAAGAGTACATTATATAGAAGTTACAAAGTACTGTAGCAGTATTGTAGTCATTTAAGAAATGACCTACTTCTAACTACCTACTATTGTTGACCATTAAACAATTGTAGAATATTATATTCTAACACTCTCCCTTAATGGTCAATCTACAATCTAGCCTACAAAAAACAATTTGCAGGTCGGTTGGTCATGAATTTTTCAAAACACTCTGCTGCTACGGAGACCCTCCCTGGATCTGCAGAATGTGAATGACCAAGAGAACCAAAAACCGAGAAGGCTGCCCCCTTCTTTAGAATGCTCTGCAACAAGAGACAAGAGCCTGCCACTGACTCTGCCACCGAGAAGAGTTTGCCACCAACCCTTCCAGGAATTGCAGAACTGTTGACCAGAAGTCATCACAAAACATCCAACCTGACATTGGATAACAAAGCTGTCCTTCCTTGAAACCAGAGACACACCAAGAACAGCGGCCATGATTTTGAGGATAAATCGGCAAACCGTCGAAACTTTTGCAGAGGAGCATGACGCCCGAGAAAAGACTACAAGAAGCCAGTGGTGCAGATGTTCGCCCCAACAACTCCAAGTGCGACCAATATAGATTGCGACCAAGTTTGAGGAAAAAATCGCCAAACCCAAATTACAAATCATTGTTTTTTTCGGGAAAAACGGTAAAAATCAAATATCAGAGAGCCTTCCCAAACAACAGAAACCCTGACTAGGGTATATGGGAAAAACTCTTAATTTTTGAGGAGAAAATTATAAATCCTCCCAGATTACAGATTTTTTAAGGGAAAAAAACTTTAAAACCCAAACAAATTTTTTTTCTTTTCTTTTCGGGACAAAAAAAATATTTAAAAACCCAGAAAGAAATGGTTGCCGTAGAATTGCTGACTGCCCTCCAACAGAATGTTGTTCAAATTGGCCATCTTCACGCTTTTCGAGGCACGCAAAATGAGGTACTGAGAAGAGGTTGATGCATAAAACCTGAGGCACGAGTTTCAATACACTGAAGCAGGTTCATGCACAGAAAACAATGCAAATCTGCAAGCACAAAATTTGAGGCACAGAAAATGATGCACCCAAAAAAAACGGAGACCAACCCAGTTGAGATCTTGAAAAACCCAGTAAGAATTTGCAGTCAAAATAATTTTTCGCCTTGAAACAGAGGGTCAAAACCCTAGACAAAAATTCTGGGCAAAGTGAAGGCGCCTTATGCAACAACAAATCACGACCTTGAGAAGATGAAAATGGGCTGATCTGAGCTGAAAATCGCGACCAAGAAAGATCTCAACAACGCGGCCAAACCACAGTAAAAACGCAGCTCTTTCAGACGAAAATCGAGCCCAAGAAGTCCCCTACAAATGCACGAACCAGGAAGAAGATCCCTCGCCGCTCAGGACTGGACAGGGGTTTCAAATAACAAAAACCCATCACACAGGAATAAAAACGCGGCCATAATAGAGGTCGCACAACCCCGAAAACGCGTCACACGCAGGTAGGAGCTTCAAGCAAAAATGGCCACGAAAATCTTCAGAGATCGCGTCCAAAGGAACCCGTCAAAAATGTCGTCGCCAGGAAAATGCGCGTGAAAAACGCGACTAGGAGAAGCGACCACAAGAGAGTCAGAAGGCACAGACTTAGCAGGTCGTGCGGCTAAGAAACAGGCACACAAATTCGTCCAGAAAATCGCAACTCTGCAAACGTGTGACTTCGTGAGTTCTTGCTGCTCGTGCGACCTCCATAAGCAAACAAACTCCAGAAGTGACACCAAAATCTTTTACGATTTGCAACACCCAAAAACACGACCCTAAACCTAAAGTCGTGCCCAGATGAAAGCAACAGGAGGGTCAAAATTTTTCATGAAAGTACTCATGAAAAATGCAAACAAAAAACCCTCGATTTGGACTAAGCAAGCAAGACCCTCAGACACACTAAATTTTTTCGAATTACAGGTTAAAAAACCCACGAAAATTGCAGACTATAAAAACCCTCGAATTTTTCAGAGATCTTGCTCAAAAGACAGGTCAAAACCCTTCACGGGTTTGAACACAAAATCCCATCTTGCAATCTCAGAAGATCACACTCATAAACCTGGACCCTCCCGTGAAGGAGTTAGGCCTAGACTAGCTCTGATACCATGTTCATAAAATGAACTGGTAGAATGTGATGATATTACTCAAGAAAAGAGTACATTATATAGAAGTTACAAAATACTGTAGCAGTACTGTAGTCATTTAAGAAATGACCTACTTCTAACTACCTACTACTGTTGACCATTAAACAATTGTAGAATATTATATTCTAACACCTCAATCCCAAATTTTACTTCATAGACGACTTTAGGGATGTTGATGGGGAGGTTATGGAGGGCCTTTCAAGGGGCATTGTGAGTATGTCGCTTGAGGTCAAATTTAGGGACTTGATTATGGATAAAAAATGCAAAAATATAAGCATGTTGACAAGAGGCTCTTCGCTTCACCACTAGCTATTTGAGGAAGAACTCAAGCACTTGGTAACCAAAAATTTCAGTTTTCACTTTATCACTTCAAAATTTTAAATCTTTGTAGTGTACAATTATTGCTTGCTTACAAACTTGTGAATGTTTTCTTTAATTGCATTGTGGGAAGATTGGGGTAGACATACCCCCAATCTTCAAAAGGTAGCCCTTCGAATTTTGTCCCAACCTTGTAGTGCTTTTGAATGCGAGCATAATTTGAGCTTATTTTGATGCCATTCACATGAAGAAGAACAAGAAGTTGACACAAAAGCACCTCTATGACCTTAACTTTATTTAATACAATATTCGCCTTTGCTCAAAAATGGTGGAGGGCCCAACTAATCATTAGTCAATTGACTTGGATGACATCGATACATATAGCCAATGGACTACACAAGACAAGGACCTCATGTTTATAGAAGATTAGATTGTTGATTTTGAGAGGCAAGTAGAGGAGGGTACACCAAAATTAGAAGTAGGAGGAATTGGATTGTTAGACACCATGTTTAATCATGATGTCGAGTTTGAGGAGGAACCATTGCCTTCTAGTTTGGGGGTGTATCTTCAATCTAGGATGTATATGGGAAAGTCAAAATTATAAATTGTTGTAACTTGTGTGGAATTATAAATTTTGATAATGATTTTCAATCATCATAATACATATCATATTATCGATTATTGTATTCATGTATCGATGCGATATGATTCCCATTGTCTATTCGAATTTTATATAAAACATTTCCTCAATGGATTATAGACTCATTTAATATGTGTCGTGTTTTGCATGAAATTTATGTTTTTTTAAAGAATTATAGTATATTTTTAATTTGTTGAGTTTTGTCAAGTTGCCTACTCTAATTCAAAATCGAGTCCAGCCAAGTCTTGGCAAGTTGTAAGTTTTCAAACTATGCTCATCACTATGGTGCCTACCACGTTAAATTAATGGTTATGAATGAGTCATAACTTTGGACACATGCACATAGTTATTGCAATATAGAAAAATACTATGTTACTGATTCACTACTAGGGGTCCCCTGGTCCTGTCCGGTCCGACCCAAGTTTGAGGTTTGGGTCTAGTCCCTGTGAGTTCAAATAGGGTCCAGTCCACAGACTGTGGGTTTGGCCTTGTCGAACTCAAGCGGACTCGAGGAGAATTTGGGTGTTTTTCAACACTTTTTTGATATATTTTTTATTTTTTTAACTTAAAAAAGCTCAATTCACCCCCCTAACCCTAAAATGATGTCTGCCATGAAGGTTTGCATGGATTTGAAGGTTTTAATTTGGGTTTTATTGTGAATGCAAAATGATGTATGCCATGAAGGTTTGTGTGGTTTTGGAGGTCTTAATTTGGGCTTGGTGGAAGGGGCTTCACCCCTCGACCCCACCTTGTATTGCAATAAGTATTTTTATGATGTTAGAGAGAGTCTAGAATTTGTATGTAGCTACTGGTTCTCTTCTTTTTCTTGCTCTAGGCATATTAGAACCTCCAAAGGGTGAAATATCATTATTGACTCAAGGCTAGATTGGGGAGTAGTGGGATTTTCTATGATCTCTTGGGAGTATGGGATGATTGGAGCCTTAAAATATAGAGGGGATTTGCTTGGTTATAGTGCATGCAGTTTATCTTGCCAAACCATATTGTGCACAAATGCATACGGGCTATGAATTGATTCCCCACGATCTTTGTACAAATCGGGCGTTGAGTAGTAGATCTTGTTTTCCCTAATTATTTTTATTTTTGTTTTCTTTATTTTTCTGTTCTTTGTAGGAAACTGCTAATTTTAGTGCTTGTATGCTATGACACTTCATTAGCATTTGGGTGCAATACCTCAATGCCAATTTTTTTTCATAGATGAATTTTATTTTTGTTTTCTTTATTCTAGGCTCCTATAGAGATCAATATGAGATCTCTAAATACAACACACACTCCACCATTGTGCAATCAAGCACCAGGAAAATATCAGACGTAATCTGATTTGCTGTTCTATAATTATTGGTTGTTCTGTAACATATTTGTGCTTTTATATCTGCTGCATGTTTTCTTTGCACTTTAGATATATTCGTCATTTTTTTGGGGTACAAAGCATGCAAATATGCCAAATGCCAAATACATTTGTAACTGAAATGAAATAATCTTACCAATAAAGTCTATGGTTAAACAAAGTTTCAAGGTATTTGTCTTTAGCCAAGGTGGCCCGGGGAGATCAAGTATTGGCTGAAATGGATTAAGGCAATTTCTTAGATGTTTAGAGATTCCTAGAAGTAAGGAAGGTGTGGAGACTCAATTGTGTAGATTAGACCCTATTCCAATAAGCTGTTTGATAAGACCTCAAGAATTTGATTGTTAATTGTGCTAATAATTTAAGAGAATGTGTAAGAGCAGTTTTTGTGAGTACTTAATAGATTGCTATCAAGTGTGAATTTGGAAGGTTAGAAGTTTCCTACATATATCCTTCCAATTATCTAAAAAGGTACATGTGAGATGGCTTTGGCTGGAGATAGATAATCATAAAGCATTTGTTTCAAATGGAGATGAATCCATATTTTGGGGATAAGGTCTATAATGAAGGCTGGATGGATCAAGATAAGCAAGGGTATAGGAAAATGCGTGAGAAATGTGAGATAAAGGGACTTAAGAATATGTCTCCCAAAGTATACCCGATTTGCTCTTAGGCTAGGGCTCAACAAGAAATTGGGTATACCTTGGAGTTAACTAATGGCCAACTCTTTCCTTGCTACGAGAATTGCTAGGACTACTTAAATGAGCTGTGTGAGATGGAGCCATGGGTGTTAAACTATGATCACACTAGTACTCTCAGTGATCTCTTTGCTCAACTTGCAGCCCACCTTCTCACTCCTTCCCTGAGCTTTCCTCCTCCTTCGTGAATCTAGAACTTCAAGTGCATGGATCCAACCATAGATGCAAAACTTGCGAAAAACTCGGCGAGTTGCAAAAACTCGCAAGTTTTTTTGCGTGCCAAGTCTTTGCACCATTTACTCACGAGTTTTTTTTGCATTCTAGATTTTGGTTTGAAATAGGGAAACCTGGGGACACGTTCCCCCCCAACCCCCCCCCACCCCCCCAAAAAGCCATTAAGTTCCCAGGATGTCCTGTGAGGAATGACAAGGGACCATCCCTCTTTTTTCAAAAAAGATAGGAAATGTCCCCGGGACGAGGGGACTCCGTTTATCAGAAGAGGGACGGCTGACTGTCCCCAGGGACAGCCAAGGGACGACTGAGCTGTCCCTCGATCGTCCGGGGGATGGCTGGCCATCCCCCGCGCTTTAGCAAGTAATAACATAAAAAAAAATTCACAAAATTAAAAAAGTTCGGCCCAGCCTATGTGGCATGTGTGGGCCCCATGGAGTTTGACTCTCTTATGAAGGAAAAAGGGCCTCTCTAACCTCATTTTATGCATTTTGTTTGTTTGAGCAGCCAAGGGTTTGAGAGCAAAAGAAGTTGCAGTCATTGAAGGAGAAGGAGCAGCAGATTGAAGGAGGAGAGGAGGTTGAAATAGTGTTGAAGGGAGTGCAAATTCACCAAAGAGGTATGCATTTCCTTTCCCTTTTTTATTTTTTTTTTCATTTTTTTGCAAAATGTGAAGCATACATTGTTTAATTTTTAATTTTTTTTTGCATTTTCAGTTGAAACATGCATTCTAAAAACAAAAAACATGAGCAACAGTGAGGGTGGAAGTGATAGTGAAGTTGAAATGCAAACTAGAAGGGAAAGTGGTGGGGGTGGTATAGAACTAGAGAGCAAAGAACCCCAATCCAATGCCCTCCTATCAATACCAAAACCATGGAAGACTATGCAAGACACCCATTAAACCCAAAAAAACTATTCCTTCGATATGTTACACCTGTGGGTGAAAGACAAAAAAATTTAGGGGGGAGTAGGTTTTGGTTTTGCCATGTTTGTGAAAAGGACTTTAGGGGCAGCTACACAAGAGTTAGGTCTCATTTTGTGGGTGAGGTGGGCCATGGAGTTAGAGTGTGTCCTTCATTGATAGATGACCTATTTTTAGAGTGCCAAAAAATTCAAATAGAGTGTGATGATGGGGTTCAAGGTGGGTCTCCTTCTTTCCCAAGTGCACAATTATCCATGCCTACTCCTAGTCCTTCCATGGTTGGTAGTAGTGGAGTTGTCTTAAGAGCAAAGAGGAAGGTGAGTGCCAGTGTAGTGAAAAGGCAACCTCAATTGAGTCCATGTTTAATAACCAAGCACGAGATAGTATTGAATCCTCCATTGCCAAATTTTTTTTTGCACATGCCATTCCATTTCATGTGGCCCGTTCCTCTTATTTCAAACAAATGGTGAGAGACATAGCCACTGTTGGTCCTTCATTCATACCCCCTGGAGATCATAAGCTACACACCACCCTCCTAGACAAAGAGTACTCCAAAATTAATGTGTTAGTGGAGGAGATGAGGGAAATGTGGATGAGGACGGGGTGCTCTATAGTGATGGATGGGTGGATTGATTGTAGACGTTGGCCACTTATCAATGCCATAGTCACATGCCCTGCTGTTTCTTATTTTCTTAGAGCCGTAGATTGTTCGAGGAGACGTAAGGATGCAAAATTCCAGTTTTCCATTTTGAGAGATGCCATAGAGGAGGTTGGGGCTGTAAATGTGGTGCAAGTGATCACCGATTCAACACGTGTGTGCAAATCGGCTGGGTTGATGGTGGAGGGTAAGTACAGGCACATATTTTGGACGCCATGTTGTGTTCATGCATTGAACAATGCATTGAAAGACATAGGGAAGTTGGATTGGGTGAAGCAAACAATGGCAGAAGCTAGAGACATTCAGATGTTTATTTGCAATCACCACACCTCACTTGCTCTCTTCAGAACATTTTCAAAGAAAGAGTTTCTCAAACCTATTGATACAAGGTATGCCACTTCATTTTGTTTCACTTTCAATTTGTATTCATAATTTGATTTTGTTTGAAATTTTTATTTTTTTAATGAATCATTGAATCAATGAATGAACATTGAATGTAGATATGCCACATACTTCATCTTGTTAGAGAGGATGGTAGAGGTGTATGAGCCTCTACAAGCGATGATGGTCAATGCAGAGTGGGCTAGATGGCCTAATGCAAGTTCTACTGAAGGAAAGATCGTCAAACAAAAGATCCTCGATGACGATTGGTGGGCCAATGTGAGGTAAGACATTAGATGACTAATTTTCAAATTAAATTTCTGATTTTAATATTTTAAATTTATTGTCCAATGTTCCAACTTTTGAAGTTTCTAACATGCCAATTAACTTGTCAACTAATTATTTTGAACTTTTTGTTTGCATTTTGTAGATATATTTGCTCCTTCATCTCCCCTATTGTAGATGTCATCAAATATGCTGATACAGACTCTCTCCTAGTCTTGGAGAGATTTATGAGACATTTGACAGTATGCTTGGGAAGATCAAGCAAGTTATTTTGGCAAAGGACCCCACTTTGGATTTATATGAGCAACACATTGGGCCCATTGTGACACGGAGGTGGAATATAATGAACACCCCGCTTCATATTGTTGCCTTTGCTCTAAATCCAAAATGGTATGCACCAAGGCCTGGTAGGGTGCTTCCATGTGATGATAGTGAGGTTTTAGATGGGTTCACACGGGTCATTGAAAAGATTTATCCAGTAGAGTAGGTTTCACTAGTTCGGTCACAATTCCTAGACTTTGCAAATCTTATTGGCCCAAACTTGAGTAAACCACATGCGAGGTTGGATAGAGCTATATTAGCTCAATCGAACCCTATTGGATGGTGGACCTATCATGGGAGGGATACACCGCAGTTGAAGACACTTGCTGCTCGCCTTCTTGCATAGGTTGCTAGTTCCTTTGCTACAAAGAGGAATTGGTCCACGTATAGCTTTATCCACTCCGTCAAGAGGAATAGACTTACCTCTAGACGAGCGGAGAAGCTAGTGGCCGTTCATAGTGCTCTTCGGCTTCAGGATCGACAAACTCCAGAGTATCGACAGACTCCAGCTCTATGGTGGGATATTGATCCCGAGGACTTGGTCCAGGTAGACGAGGAGGAGACAGCTGAGGGTTTGGTTGGGTTTCCGTTGGTTGAGGAGGAGCATCACAATGGCAGTGACTCAGAGGATGACTATGATTTTGATGCAGTTATGAGGGATGATTAGGGGCAGCAGTGCTCTTTGACTTTGTTTATTTTGTATTCATTACTGACATTGTATTTTGATTTTCATGGCAAACTTTAAAACTATATGGCAGCAATGTAGCCTTTGGGCATTTTGATATAAGTTTATAAATTATAACTTGGAGGTTGTTTCATGATTTGTATATGTTAATTTTGAATGCGTATTGAGTATTGGCATAATGTTGAACACAAATGTTATATTTTAATGTTCTATAATGTGTATTATGCATGCCTTATCCATGTTATCATATGAATATTTAAAATTTTCCCTATATTTTTATATAGCTGTCCCCTGCTGTCCCTAATTTTGGCCTCAAAAATCGGAAACTTGGGGACTCGTCCCTTGCCGTCCCCGTCATGGAAACTTGGGGTAACCTTGGTTTGAAATTATACCAAGGTATCCTGTCAGCTATATTTGCCTCTTTTGAATTCCAAATGGGTTAACTGGAGTTGTCTTGCGGGTTTTGATAAGCCTAACACCATGGTTTGGTTTGCACATCTCATCACTTGCATTCCCAAATCCCGATTCCTGAATTAATTTGGTCAGCTCCTTGGATTTAATGCCAAAACAGTTTGTTAATAATTGCCACAATCTTGTTCGCATGGCAATTAGCTAGCTTAAGGGAAACAATTTCGAGTGGCACATAGTTGCATGTAAAAATAGTTCAATGGTTCAATTTCATTCCTTAATGCATGTGGGATAGAAAACTATATTTAAAATTAAAATCCATCTGCAACTGTTCTTTGTATGCGTCTTTTCAATCACTTGGGCTTTAAATTCGACTCCTTAAATTTCATCACTGAAAGTTTCATCTGCTGGAAGTTTTGAGACCTTCATTGGCACTAAAATTTATATTCTAATTTTTTTATTAAGAAACATATCATGGTATCATAAAGCCTACATTTGGTGATTTTATGACACATTTTCTCTCTTTGCCTTGACTCTGGGACAACAGGTTGTTTTGTGGTTAAAATATTGGCAGGATATCATTGCTTTGTGTTTTAGATGTTTGTCTTGTTAGTTTTAGGATCAGAAATGAAAGCAATCAGAAAATGCAACACATAAGACAATGAACACCACAAGATACCCTGGGAAAACCCTCCTACTTGAGGGAGAAAAACCCAGCAAATATATCGCTTATATATTCAAGGAATAAGAGCAGAAATCTGCTTACAACTCAGGCCCAACACAAGGCCGAATTTGATACAATGAATAATAGCACCTCTCCTAGATGTGAAGATACAACATGAATATGTTTCTCCTTGAAATCAATTTGCTGCACCAATATAATGATCTGCTGCTCAAGTGTGAACTTCTTCTAGGAGTGCGAACATGATGAAATGAACTTGATGATCAAATGAGGTGATCATCACCTTGTATTTATACAACTCAAAATGATTCTTCATGATGTCGGCCTCAATAAGGAATGGCAATAATTAAATGAGTCGGCCAAGAAGAAATAATAGATATATTTTCTTTGATGAAGTGAAGCGCCCCTTCACTTAAATTTGATCAATAATAAATTAAATAGCCAAGGCTATTATTTAATTTATTCCTCTTTTATTTATTATAGCTGCTGGAAGTAAGAGACCCGACGTTGTAACATCAACATTCCCTCTCAGCTAGGGAGGATTACTTCCAGATACACAAAGTCATGGATATGACACTCACAATGGCTACACCCATATGTGAGAAGAGCTCATCACGGATTCACTCAATCGTGATATCAACCATCATGGCTACTCCCATGTATGGTAAAGCATATGTGTACAAGTGCCCATCACAGAATCACTCATGTGATGTTGTCATGGGGTCACTCAACATGACATCCACCATGGCTACTCCCAGAGGGTGGAAAACAAGGGCTTTCACCTCAAATTTCTCACAGAGAAAAAATGCATTAGAGCAAATCACAAAAGATCACTGAAGTTGAGTCTCCCTCTCAGCTAGGGCTTCATTCTCCACAATACCAAGCTTGTCTCAGAAGTACACAAACTTTACTCTGGAGAGAGGCTAGGTGAGAATGTTCGCCGTCTGTTCATCAGTGCCAATGTATCTCAACTGGATTGCTTTCCTCAATACCATATCTCTAATATAGTGGTATTTGATCTCAACATGTTCGGTTCTATCATGAAACACTGGATTGATAGAAAGCTTCACACAACTTTGATTATCACAATGAAGTGACAATCAACTCCAATGATTGTCCAAACAATCCTGCAAGGAGCTTTCAAAGCTACACTGCTTCTTGAGCTGCCCCACACGTTGCAATGTACTCGGCCTCTGCGGTGCTCAGTGCCACTGAAGATTGCTTCTTGCTACACCGGGAGACCATCGCAGACCCCAAACTGAAACAACATCCAGAGGTGCTCTTCCGATCAACAACACACCCTGCCCAATCAGAATCAGTATAACCATGCAGCTTCAAGTCCTCATCAAAAGAATATCTCAAGCCATACCCAACTGTGCCACGCAAGTATCTCAAGATATGCTTTGCTGCAACTAGGTGTATTTGCCTTGGTTCACACATGAACTGACTAAGTGCACTCATTGCATAGCAAATATCTGGTCTAATGTTGACTAGATACATAAATGATCCAATCAATTGCCTGTACATAGTAGGATCCACCAGATCTGAACTAGGTGCAGCCTCTTTTAACTTCTGAAAATTGGTTTCCACAGGTGTAGACATGGATTTACAATCCATCACACCAAATCTCTTCAAGATGTCTATTGTATACTTCCCTTGACTCAAAATGATCTCATTAGGCCTTTGCCATATTTCTAAACCAAGGAAGTAATGCATGTACTTAAGATCCTTCATTTCAAATTCAGAAGCCAACTCCTTGCATTTGATAATGAGGTGTTCTTCTCCAGTAAGAAATAGATCATCAACATAGAGAACCAAGATCAAGGCCTCACCATTAATTACCTTGAAATATAGATTTGAATCAGCATCATTCTTGGAGAAGTCCAAGCCCAATCCTCTCATACCAAGCACGAGGAGCTTGCTTAAGGCCATACAAAGCCTTCTTCAATCTGCAAACATGAGACTCCTTCCTATGAACTTCAAAGCCATTAGGTTGCTCAATGTTAACTTCTCCTTCAATTACACCATTTGGAAATGTTGTCTTCACGTCCATCTGGTGTAACTTCCATCCTTTAGCTATTGCAAAGGCAATGATAGTCTTGATGGAGGTATAACAAGCAACTGAAGCAAATGTTTCCTCATAGTCTATTCCCTCTTTCTGAGAGAACCCCCTAGCCACAAATCTAGCCTTGTACTTCTCAATGCTTCCATCAGCCGCATGCTTGATCTTGAAAAGCCACTTAGAAGATACAACAGATTTGTCTTCTGGTCCAGGTACAATGTCCCAAACATCGTTCTTGAGGATAGATTGATATTCTTCAGCCATAGCATCTCTCCATACTTGCTGACTTGAAGCTTCCTCAACACTGGAAGGTTCAGTCTTAATGATTTGACTCATCAATTCAACATAGTTTGAAAACTTGTGAGGTCTTTTGCTCTCTCTGAATGTTCCTCTAGGGGCTGCAAACTTTTTTGCCTCCTGCATTGTTTGTCTAGCCCATAGAGGTATCTTTCGACCTATGACAATATCTCTTGGCCCATTAGTTGGTTCCAAAGGCCCAACTGAATCACCATCCTCTTCTGGTTTAGTAGACTCCCTCTAAATCTCCAAGTTCTTGCATCAACCTCCTAACCTCCTCGTCCAAGGTTGCCTTTGTTGGTTTGTTAGACTCCCTTTGAAGGTTAATTTTTCCTCTTCGAAGAAACTGATCATAATGACAACTTGAATAGGTTCTTCCTCTTCGAAAGATGTCTTCAGCCACCAACTCAGTCGCATGGTTGCAAGCTATGACTCCATACTTGACCATTTCTCCAATCGGCATGACTTCCTCACGAGATGCCTCAAGCTCTTCCTCTATATGCGATCTCTCATCACCCTCTTTCTTCTCGATTCGTCCTGGAAGCATTATGGAGAGAGATTACTAAAAGTTCATAGAACTCAACTATCTCGAAGAGAAATATCAATGCTAGAAGCATACATGATCAATGTTATAGCATGAATTAGTTACATAAGAAATTCATGAACATTATTCAAGAGTACAAACAAAAATACTTATCTCTTTATTACAAACATTAGCCAGTGATGCCTTTCCAGTACATAGTGAGTAGCCAACTGGCGAAGGTACTTCTCCAAGGCTATCCTCAGTTGCTCAATAGTTTCTTTCTTGAGCAGAGTATAAAGAAGCTTTTCACAGCATGAAGGATAGCACCAGTCATATCACCATGTACTGGAAAATATATTGAGAGCATCACATCATCATAGCCACGAATTTGATCAGGCATCTTAAGAATGCATGCTAGAGTTGTCTCCCTTCTTGTAGTTACGTCCTCTTTTACACACAGCCAGCACCAAATGAAATAATTGAAAGATGAATTTTGGACTATACCAAATACTGGTTATACTGTTTGTGCCAAACACAAAATTCCAATATGACATATTCAGTTAAAACCTCCAGATCTCTGAGTATGAAATTCTTCTGATAATTGTACGATAATCATACAATATAACAAAGCACATATACTTATAAATGTTTGTCTTATAGTAGAGAATCGATTACACTTATATGATCGAGCTCTATAGTGTCTGGAACAAAATGAGCGATATAGCTCCGCCCACGAGTGGCGCCGCTATGGCGTGGGTGTTGATTATCTGCTAATTCGCTGTCAATTCGTGGGCTTCCAATGCGCTCAGACTTAGACGGAAGAGACCTTTGTGTTACTCGCTTTCTTCGGATTCGACCTTGGTTGGAGAGCAGTGTGGTAATGTTCGTGGCTCGATATGAATAAAATGCACATAGGATGAATGAAACTCCCAACTTGAAGTCACAGGAGAGCGCTGCAGTGATCGTTTGGTATGTGACCCGATGATGAGAACCTTCAATGAGCGCCGGCCAGAGCCAACGGCTTTGCCTGGACGACGGAGACAATCTAGATCTCGATTGGTTGTAATGCACCTATTAGTTTTATATCTTCCTCCCGAATAGAACAAGAATATCCTCACAAGAATTCAGCAGAGACTCCGTTGGCGGCTTTGAGAATGTTCCCGACTTCTCTCGGCGTATTACAGAGTCCCGTCATCGATTGAAATAATGAGAAGCACAATACGAATTATAATATTGACGCCATCACTAGTGCCAAGTGATAACCACGAAATAGGATGCCGCATTTCGTTCCTGTATAGGAACTCGAGGCTATTGTTGCGATGATAGTGATGCAAGTGGTAATCTCGATATCAGGATTCTGAGTGTCTTCTAGAACTGCTATTCTTCATGAAACATTCTTTTCCGCTTAGTGTCATTTCCATATTCTCGAAATTACACAGAGTTATGCCATGGTTCAGCGACACCCATATAGATTTCGAAAACCATTGGCACTTTCAAATATCACCCATATGGACATATGGATTCATGGCTTTCTTAATTTCAATCAGCATAAACTTATGTTGACTTTATAACTCTCACTGCAATCAATTTCTGATCAGATCTTTTCTTAAACCTGGCTCTGATACCATGTTAGTTTTAGGATCAGAAATGAAAGCAATCAGAAAATGCAACACATAAGACAATGAACACCACAAGATACCTTGGGAAAACCCTCCTACTCGAGAGAGAAAAACCCAGCAAATATATTGCTTATATATTCAAGGAATAAGAGCAGAAATCTGCTTACAACTCAGGCCCAACACAAGGCCGAATTTGATACAATGAATAATAGCACCTCTCCTAGATGCGAAGATACAACATGAATATGTTTCTCCTTGAAATCAATCTGCTGCACCAATATAATGATCTGCTGCTCAAGTGCGAACTTCTTCTAGGAGTGCGAATATGATGAAATGAACTTGATGATCAAATGAGGTGATCATCATCTTGTATTTATACAACTCAAAATGACTCTTCATGATGTCGGCCTCAATAAGGAATGGCAATAATTAAATGAGTCGGCCAAGAAGAAATAATAGATATTATTTCTTTGATGAAGTGAAGCGCCCCTTCACTTAAATTTGATCAATAATAAATTAAATAGCCAAGGCTATTATTTAATTTATTCCTCTTTTATTTATTATAGCTGCTGGAAGTAAGAGACCCAACGCTGTAACATTAACATGTCTTTGTCATGAGGTTGGTGACACTATATCATATTTCAGTTATATTGGTGACGTTATGTATTCATCATGTGTTTGGGTTTTGTGTTTTTTCAGCTCTCTTCAATAATAGTGTTGATTGTGGGTATCACTTGTTATTTTGCAAGGATCAGCTAGGATTTGAACCTAGGACCTCCATTTGCATGTTGGGGTGCTCTACCACTAAGCTACTGCCCCCTTTTATTATGGTAGGCTTCTTGTTATGGTTTGCATGTGGCTCATTTTCTCCAACATCCCTTCTTCTGTCACTCTTGTGCACAAAGCTCTTAGTTTGGATTTGATACCATGTTAGTTTTACATGCACCAGCTAGGACACAAACCTAGGACTTCCCATATGCATGTGTGGGTGCTCTAACATTGAGCTACTGCCCCTCTTTGTGACTGGGCTTTTTGGTAGGTCCCTTATTATGGTTCGGAAGTGGCTCATTCTCTCTGGTAAGTTCCTTATTATGGTTTGGGAGTGGCTCATTTTCTCTGGTAGGTTCCTTATTATGGTTTGGGTGTGGCTCATTTTCTCCAACATCACTTAGAGCTGTGTTAGTAATTGACAGTCCAAGTTTCAAGTTTATAATATTTAACCATGTATTGGAGTCATTTTAAATTTTTATAGAAGAGTTCTGAGTTGAGTCCTCCAGTATAGTCACTCCATCTTGGGGTGTAATGGCAATGTATCACTATTTTCAGCATAAAAGCATGCTTTTGCTCAATATCTTGTGTTGGCAGATCTCTTGTGTTTGGAATTTTGAATGTCTATGAATGATGGTGGCATCCACATAGTTTTTTCATGTATATTGTTAAAGTAAAATGATGGCAAATATTTTTTATCTCTTTTTAATATTTTATGCATCTTGTAATCATGAGTGAGAAGAAGGCCAAAGTTCTTGAGACAATATGCAGGACTGACAAAGACGGACAAGTTTCAAAGATATTAACTGAAATGTACACAATACATGTTATGCACATGACATTTGATTTTCTGGGATTTTGATTTTTGTAGCTTCATCCATGAT
Source organism: Sequoiadendron giganteum (assembly GCA_007115665.2). NCBI lineage: Eukaryota > Viridiplantae > Streptophyta > Pinopsida > Cupressales > Cupressaceae > Sequoiadendron > Sequoiadendron giganteum. The sequence goes on along the minus strand of CM021109.1, from coordinate 230,647,995 downwards.
ATTTAAATAATAGTTGTGGATAAAACCAAAATAGTAAGACTTGTCAATATTAATCATTGGATTACTAAATTGAAAAGATGAAGATATAAGTTATTGCTGGGACTCATTCCCAGGTAGATAAAGTTTTAGACACACTTAACTCATTGTGAACTAAAAGACAGACAAAATGCATTCTCCATTTTGTATACATCATGATTCTTCAAAAACAAATGCAACATCAGAGTATTGGATGCAAATTTAATTAACTCACTACAACAAAGAACTGACAAGTAACTTAATTTAAATTTCACCTAGTTTATTTTAGGAGCTGGTTTGTGGATCATTGTTAACTTACAATTTATACAGAATCAAAATCAGTTATTTTATTTGGAGGATAGTGTCCACTTGTAAATAACTCACTGCTAGTGGATAATTGACTAGAGACTTGTCACTTATGTTTGTCAGTAATTGCTTTGTGCAAATTTGTTATTTTACAAGCGAATTCCATCAGCAAGATCTTGTCAGGGCTCTACCTATGTACTTGATAAGGATATACCTCAAAATCATATGCTCTGATGCTTGTCTAATCTGGATTTAGGATTTTTAACCATTTGACCATATACCCAATAGTTATTTTGTTTGTTTAAAGAATTCTATTTTCAAAATTACTAGTCAATTCAATTGTGGCAACTCTCTTTTTTGTCCTCTTGTAATAACACACTGCTGTTGGATAATTGAGAGGAGACCTGTTACTTATGTTTGTCATTAAATGCTTTGTGCAAATCTATTATTTTACAAACGAATTCCATCAGCAAGATTTTGTCAGGATCTAGGTCCTTGATAAGGATATATCATATACCTCGAAACAGTATTGGGAATTCATAATTTTGCAGACCAATGGCAAAATCTGAGGCAACTTTCTTTTGTGTCCACTTGTAATAACTCACTGCTATTGGTTAATTGACAGGAGACCTATTACTATGTTTGTCAGTAAACGCTTTGTGTAAATCTGTTATTTTACAAGTGAATTCCATCAGCAAGATTTTGTCAGGGCTCTATCTAGGTCCTTGATTAGGATATACCTCAAAATCATATGCCCTTATGTCTGTCTAATCTGGATTTAGGATTTTTGATCATTTGACCATATACCCAATAGTTATTTTGTTTGTTTAAAGAATTCTATTTTCAAAATCACTTGTCAATTTAACTGTACATGATGAGTGAAATTTTTATTTATCTTTATATAATTTTGCTTATAATTTTTATTTCATGCCTAACAGTGATGTTTACATAATGTCCTAATCATTTTTGCATGCAGGTGTGTTGTAGTGTAGATCCCAGCTTTATTTTTCTCTTTTACTCTACCTTTGAAGTCTTGTTTCAAACAATTGAGATTCCATGGTGGCACCAGTTGTCTCACTCCTGCCCATTATTTGTCTTTGATTTCCTTTGCTTGTCATGGCATTAGTGTTCAGATCATTGGAGCCTTATTTTCCCATTTTAGTTGCCGGGTATCTTCTTGAAAAACCTTCAACAGATACTTAGTCAATTTTCTTTGTTCCAAGTAAAGAAGTAGAACCACTGATAATTTTTCCCGATCCAAGCATTCTTCTCCTTTCTGCTCTTAACTTCTGTATGTGCGATTGGAGATGTGAAGCCATTTACTGATTTTCATGTTTCTTTAACTTGTTTATTTATCTAATGATTTTGCTAACACTTCATCTTTCTCATGCTTTGTCAGTGGACCAGGCCATTGAGCACTGAAACAAATTTTTAATTTTCCATTTCAGTGTAGACATTTTTTTACAAAAGTTTTTTTTCAACTTACCTGCTTTGCCTGTTCTTTATGAGAATGTGCATATTAGTCACTTGCTTGGACAAATCTTAAAATGTGGCTTTAGATAATAAAAGGCTTCAAAACTTCGTTCCCCTGTTCATGTAGGATAATTACTAACAATGCTGTTTGAAAGCCAACATCTGCTAAGTCCGCCTTTGAAGGCAGTGATTTTCTGTAATCAAGCTTATTATCCAGGCATGTCATTAGCCATCAATCTTTCTTGTTTACATACACCATCTTGACAGTTATCATCTGTCTTGGGAAATAACTCCCAGTGTCTGTTTGCTGTGGTTGCCTTTATGGATCAGATTGGTTCACCTATCCCTGCCCATCCTTGGTAGTTTGGAGGTTGTTGACAAAAACTCACTTGTCTTTGAGATTTTATATTCCAAATTTTATCCTGGAATGATTGCCTTTTCTTGTCTATTATCTCATCTCTTTCTACACAAATCCCAACTGGGTGTGAGAAAAACTAAAAGAACTACTGTAGTCTATCCCCTGAGATGAATCAATCTATTATTTTGACAAATGAATAGGACATTTTAACACACCCATGAATCACATATTTATTCTTAACAGAAATGATTCAAGAAACCTTAACTTGAAACTTATCAAAAGAGTTGTATTTACTTTTGATTTTCAGATCCAATTAGGTAATTAAATTTGAGAATAACACATCTGATTATTGTAGCTATGTACTTGAATGCGCTCATGTTTGAGAGAGTTATTCTGACGTGAAGTATGCTTCTAGATTAGACTATAACTTACTATGACACCCTTACATTAGTTCGTGTGTTGCTAGTCTTTCTTCTCAGCTAGGTGGCGGTTGAATTTCAATAGAACTTTACCTGTTAGGTGTCACACTAAATGCTTGAAGCTTAACACTGCGTAATTGCTACCTCTGTTAAGATTTTTGGAGAACATGCATTGAAGTTTTTTGTCATTTATGTCAACATTCCAGAATCAACTTCTTGCTCCCCTTCAGGCTTTCAAGTTTAGTGGATTATACCTCAAAGTGTTGGAAGTGTTATAAATAAACTTTTAAAATATGAAGATGTTGGGTTGGCAAGCTTGGATTTTTTGAAAGATTGAGCATCATGGTCTGCCTCATTACCAAGTCTGTAGATGGTGGGTTTTCAAGTTCAACTAAGATTCCAACCATCATTCCTGTTGATATTGTTCCGGTGTTTCCTATTTGAACTGCCTCCCAAAGGTGCCATTGAGTCTGATGGTTGACCTTTGATCTTCACATCATTAATATACATCGTGTTTTATGACATGTGGATGTTCTTTTTAAACTCTCCTGTGTTTAGGTACCCATAGGAACAGAGAATTAGGTTAACACCAGTGCTGTTCTGGATAGTTGGGCTTTTGTACTTGTCAGTTTGTTTTCAAGGGTGTTAGGAGGTAGAAAAGTTGCCTTAGTACCTTTTCTTTTTAGATTCTAGCAATTTTGTTGGCAGTTCCTTGAATGTAAGGTAGAAAGGCGTTAACCCCCATATTATCGACCTAATATACTCTTAAGGCTCTATTGGCTAGAGTGCTCAAGGCCCCCATCTTCTATAACATATCAAAGGTGATGGTGGGAGATAGCCCACAAGTACAGATCTGTGTGCTTTTTTTTATAATTGCCAAACTAGTGTTATATCATTCTTTCTTTTAATAAGAACATCTAGGAAGGGTAAATAGTCATCATTCTCTTCTTCCATACTGAAATTTATATGTCTAAAATGGCTATTGAGATGGGAAAAGAGCCCTCCAGAACTTATGATATGGCCCATCTGAATTAGTATCATCAACAATCCTGATTCGTGATGTTCAAATTTTCTTTAAATAGGTCAGCTATAATGGGCAACAATGGTGAATCCATCATTATGCCTCTTGTTTTCTCATATATAATTCCTTGAAACTGAAGAAAGATGATTTCAAACAACTGATGATCAATTCAGTGGTCTCGTAATTATGCTACCCTTTATGACTTCAAATTTCAATGGTTTGGTGTATGTGAATAATGACAGCATTTTGGACTGGCTAATAAATCCTGGTTATACATATTTAAGTTCTTAATAATGTTCACAAAGGCTATTGAATCCTCATTGTAAGATAAGGTTGCCAACCAAGGGTTTGAGCTTATTTTTCATGACTGCTGCAAGCTCAATTGCTATGCCCCCTATATATTGGAAGAAAATTTAAAAAGTAATGCTTAATGCTTTGTTTATTCAGTTCAAATGTGAGATTATGCAGTGATGTTAAATTGTAGCAACCACAGCAGCAAAAATCGTTTGGGGAAAAAATCGGCAAACCAAAAGTATAAGATTTTTTGTGAAAATTGGGGAAAAATTGAGAAAAAATGGGGGAAAAATCGGATTTAAAAAAAATGTAAAAAATTGTAGAAAAAGAAACAAAACTATTTTTTTTGAAATTTAAAGGTATTTCCATAGCATAGAGATATAAAAAGCAAATAAAATAGAGTTTAACCTAAGTTACTGGGTTCACACCCACAGGCCTCAAACCCGGTCCGGGTACAAACCCGGTACGGGTTCGCCTGTGGGTACACCTTGGGTACGCACAGGGCTGGGTGCGCACCCTGTGTGCACCTAGCACGAACCCAAGCAAACCCATGGGCCAAGTCAAAAAATGTGGGTCCAAATTTGATTAAAAACCTTTTTTTTTTTGTTAATTTTTTTTCTTCCTAACCCTAAAGCAGCCCAATATGAGGCCTTCAAACACATACATTTCATTTTACCCCTCATATTTTTTGCGGTTTGTGTGTTTTGAAGGTGTTAAATTGGGTTTTGTCAGTATTATTTTTTGCCACTCAAAAAATCATGAAAATGAGGTGCGCCATGGAGTTTTGTATGGTTTCAGAAGCCTTAAATTGGTGCTAGTGGTGGGGGCGCTGCCCCCAGACCCTTGTGAGAGGCACTGCCCCTCAATCCCGCTAGGGGTGCTACCCCTCAACCCCCGCGAGGGGCGCTGCCCCCTGACCCCGATGGGGGCGTTGACACCAGATCCCCACGAGGGGTGTTGCCCCTCAACCCCGTTGGGGGCGTTACCCCTAGACCCCCACGAGGGGCGCTGCCCCTCGACCCCGCTTGGGGCATTGCCCCTAGACCCCCACAAGGAGCGCTGCCCCTCGACCCCATTGGAGACATTGCCCTCAAACTCCCGTTGAATTTAATTGATTTTCTAGGTACTCTCCAAGTCCAAGTTTCCATAGTTTTCCTACAAGTCTTCATCTATAATATCGCATTTAAGGCTTCTGAAACCATACAAAACTCCATGGCACACCTCATTTTCATGGGAAAGAGGAAGATGTAAATTTGTAAAATATATTTATGTAGTATTTACTTTCATTTTTACAAAAACAGTTTTCTATTTTCATTTTGTTTAAGAATATCAACATCAGCACATTCCACATGAGGATGCCATTTTGTACCTAATTTGCTTTCAAATCAATCAAATACAACTATCAATTGGCATTTAATATTTATCTTTGGCATTTGGCATTGATCAATGATCAAGTATCATACTATGAAATGATTTAGTTTTACAATTCTATATATTTCTCTTTTTTTTTTGTATATATAATACATATATATATATATTTATATATATATACACACGTACCCAAACCCCTAAAAAAAATTTTCACGTACCCACTTATCGGGTTCTCGTACCCGCACCCGTCCCCAAACCCAAACCGGTAACTTAGAGTTTAACCCATGAATTGAATAAAATAGGATTGTGTTGTTTATGTTCATATCGCCGATTACATTGCATTGCACAAAGCATACTTCATAGTGCATAAATAATAACTAGATGGTTACAGTTGATAAGATTTCAATTACAATATATTTTGTACAAAGTCAACCTATAAACTGACTACAAATTTCCAAAAAATCAAATGTAGCCAATGACTCTTGCTACTACAAATAGAGTTATGCTAGAGGGCTGCAGGGCCTGATGACGAAGCTCTTGGTTCAAAGCCTCTCCTAAGTCGTTCAACTTCATGACTGTCCAAGTTGGTCTCTAGGATCTCAAAATCCTCAAGCTCAAGAAAGCCATTAAAAAGACAGTTTTTCTTTGTTGAGCAGACATCACAAATTACAAGACGGGAATGAACTGGTTCATATTTGTGATTTAACAGCACTTGCAATTTCTAGAACAATGTCAAAGAGAATTATATCAAGAGTGTGAATGGGAAATTATATCACAAAGGAAGCAATTGCAAAGTTCAACTTAATAGGTTTTGAATCAAATAGCTCAAGATATAGTAATAGAAAATGCTTTTGAAACAAAATCTTAAATCTAAAAAGACCATATGATATTGAAATGTTCTCATTGATAACTATTTTAGTAGATTTGTAAAAGAGTAAAGGGAGTGAAAATCCATTAGATAATAAAGACTTGCTACTACAAAAGAAGAGAGCAACTATTTGAGCCACAATTTTAGCTATTATTATTCAAGTAAATTTTCCTTGATTTTGCGTATAAGTGGATGACGGAGTTAAAAACATTAATGGACTTTGAGTTGAGAATTTGAGAGATTATAGGTACAAGTTTCAATGGAAAATCAAAGCATGAGGAGCATTCCCTTTCAATGGGACAGTTGCTGCTGAAATCTATTTGGATTGTTAAAGAGAAAATATATGAGGCTTGCTTTAGAAGGGATTAAGATAAGCCCACAAGACTAGGGCATGACTTCTCTCAAGGCATGTATTAGTTTGCTTGATAACTATTTGAGCCACAATTTTAGCTATTATTATTATTCAAGTAAATTTTCCTTGATTTTGCGTATAAGTGGATGATGGAGTTAAAAACATTAATGGACTTTGAGTTGAGAATTTGAGAGATTATAGGTACAAGTTTCAATGGAAAATCAAAGTGTGAGGAGCATTCCCTTTCAATGGGACAGTTGTTGCTGAAATCTATTTGGATTGTTAAAGAGAAAATATATGAGGCTTGCTTTAGGAGGGATTAAGATAAGCCCACAAGACTAGGGCATGACTTCTCTCAAGGCATGTATTAGTTTGCTTGATACCTATTTATCATGCATGGAATGCTACACTATATATGTCTAAAGTATTCATGTACTGCTATTGTACTTCTTGTAGGCCTTCTGAACCTCCATATATATGATGATCCTAAATGGAATGTAGTTCCTAAACAAGAGTAGGGCATGCATTTAAGAAATGAGTTTCACCAATTAACAAAGCTTTAAGCTTGCAATTCATATAGGAAATTTAAATATAACCAAAATAATCTTTCATTTTGATATAAAATACTGCCACAATTCATTTTTTCAGCACTACAAGCTGATTTTTATCTTTCTCATAGGAACCATTCTGCTTCTAGTTATACAATGTCTATTACTATTATGTATATACTAATGCTTCCCACTTGATTATACAATTTTCACTACCCTACCTGCTTGTCATTAAAACTTGATGGCCAATGTCAAATTGAAGCTCCAAATTATCACTTTGTTAGCATTTGAAAAGAAAATTTGTCCCAACATAACCTTGATAATCTAAACAACCACCTTGGTATTAATGTTGACAATTGAAATGTTAAATATTCTTTTGAATGGTCAGGATCACAAAACAAACCTCTTTCGGTTGATATTAAGCCAATGTTGTTTTGTTTCAGTTTAGTTTGGCTTTCTATATTTACTTTTGGCAAGCGCTCTTATAAAGTTCAAATATGTTCAAAAATAAGATAGAAGCCTTCCTTAGTATTTATGATATTGTCTACTAGTTCCCACCAAATTGTGTATTTGGATTTATATACATGTAAAGCATTACTGTGAGCCCAAGGCAAATGACAACAATGTGGAATATAGAGAAAAAAGCAGCATATCTCTTAACCATTCCATGTTAATGTCCTTAACATCAAATGGAGAAGCATATCAAAGAACATGTCTCTATTTTAACGTCTTTAACATCTATTAGAAATATACGTCCATTCAAGGTTGCCTACTTGTGATTTGCCTCAACAACTTGATGAAATATAGCGAATCTTTGATGGTGAACCACGTTCCAACGGCCAATGCTCAGTTCTATGCTAAAAATCAACAAAAATGCCTGATTAAATTGCGATTTTGTGTGGTCAGGGTTTTGCTATGAGTTGGTTGGGCAATTTTTTTTGCAATTTTTACACAATTTTTTGTCAATTTAAACCCTTAAAAATCTTTGAATAAAATTAAAAACCACAGCTGATTAAATTGGGGTTTTATGGGGAAAAAATCGTTTCGGGCCCCAGCTGAAGATTTTTTTAAAATCAGATTTTTTGTGGATTTATGCTTTATGGTAGCAACTATGATTGAACTCTTGGCCTGCTATCATTTGGAACTATTTTAGAAAGTTCTAGTAATTGCTTAAAAAAGCAATCTTATATATGTTGGACTGGATTGTTGGAACAGTTGAGCTTTTTTGGATTATGTGTTGATATCTGCTCTTATATAGAAATAGATGCTGGAGTCCATTTGTTCCTGCCAAGAAATGCTTTTGAATGACTATATTATGTTTTCCCTAATGGGATATTTATTTGTTTTGAAATAAATGATTTTTTATTTTCTATAGATGTCCATCCCTTGACAATTCAATGTCTATACAAACAAGGTGAGGGTAAGGGCAACGAGGTGAGATTAAGGGCAATTATTTTGTAGGAACTAAATGAAAATGTTCAGTTATTCGGTTGCCATCAAGAATGTGGCAGTTGTCCACTAATAATACGACATCTGATAACTGCTTATATTGCAGTTCAGAATTTCAGATTTGACCAAAGACTGTTATGGGTGCAAGCTGTAATAATGTTTAATAGGCTACATTTGAACGGGAAATTTGACGAGGGTTGCTAACCACTGACCAAATATTCTTACAGAATGACATTTCAAAGTGTTAAAGTATCTTTGAATATTGCTTTTGATTTAGCCTTTCCTAGGTCATTGTTTCTGTTAGGAGATGGCTGGGTCGGGCATCGTGTCTGTTTATCGGTATCCTTTACAAAAAATTTCCTTTTCTGTAGCTAGTATAAGAATTTTTTTGTACATTACAACTTTTATGTACTCATCTTCTGTGAATTATATTCTGACACGACAAATCTTATTTTCTGTTCTATTCTCTTTGTTTTCTTGGAAATTTTTGCTCTCTAGTTTTATAGTTAAAAATAAATACGTATTGTTTCAAGCCTAAAGTAATTATCTACTCTTTTTCAAGATTAAATGCAATTAAAATTAGTATCGAAGTCTGTTTTATGTTTACTATATATTCTTTTGTTTTGGGGCAAGAAAGTTGCTTTTTTTGTTTTCAGTTTTTCAAGCAATTGCGTTTTTGGTTGCTGACCTCTTTTAGACATTTTAATTTTCTACAGGATGTAGAAGACAACAGTGGTGGTGGAACTGCTGTGCAGCATACTATGTAGTATCAAATTGCAGGCTAAAATCAATCATGTCAAGTTCAGTTGTCACCTTCACAGGATGGACTCACACCTGCAGTCATGTCATGTAAGAGAAGATAATGAATCTAGTATATCTTGTGACTTGTCTATATGCTGAAAGAAATGATTTTATTAGTTGAAGTTGTAAAGCTTTCGACTTTTCAAGCAATAAATGAATTAATCCATGTGGTTGTGTAAATTGCACTGTAAGTCATATGTAAAATGCTAAAAAGTAATATTTGTGTAGCGGTAAGTTTTTAATTATCCAAATGGGGAATTGATCAGAACTCTTAAATACCGTCAAATACTCAGATCTGACCTGGAGTGCAATTATTATACGACAGTTTCAGTGATGCAAATTGAAGTGCTTGGTTAAAATTGCCATATCTGGAGTTGTTAATATATTAAATTGTTGTTTCAGTTACAGTATCAGGAAGTTGGACAAATACAAGTGTAAGGAAAGGAATGTTTGATATCAAGTGAACAATGGGGTAAAGGAGTTAGAACATCCATTTGAAAATGTAAGATAGACATATTTAAATGTGAGTGTATATGCAGATCTTATTTTCCAGAGATTTTTATTTCACCAAGTTATGATGTTTAATACAGACCCAAAATATCAAGTTGGATTTTAAAATGCATTATTACATAGGTTGTTTGTAGAAACCTCAAAATAATAAAACAGGCTCATTCTATTCGACAACGGAATAATTTGGTAGTCTTGTTGGTTTACTTTATCAAGTATATTTCTTTTTCTTTCTATGATGAGTTCCAACAGTGAACTCTAATGTCACTGATTGTTATGCATGGCTAATAGCCTGCTTTAAACGGCTGCAATATATATTAAAATTATGAAGTGCTTGATTTGACTTATTGTAGTAAATTGCATATGCCTGTTTGGTAACATTTGTTTAGTAGGATGTCTTTCCCCGTTATCCCAAAATGGTTTTAAAACTGATAATTATGTAAGTATAATATGGCAGTTTCTTTACATGTCAAATCTCTTTTGAACAGCAGATGAATGTGGATATGCTAAGTTCAGGTACCTTCAAATGTTGCGGGTTTACGAATATAAGCCGCATATTTGTCCGCAAACATATCCTGACATTCTTGTATGAAATTGAACTACAAATGTTTTAAGAATTTTGAATTGATTCTTTCGCTTAAAAATTCTTGGAGAGTTGAACTATAAATATACTTTTTCTCTCGTTTGAAATTTAAATTTATTTTGGTGTCACAATGAGCACATGTTCACACTTGTTCATTGCCTGTATTGTTCAGTGTTTTTGGAGATAGTGGATTCCATTTTGAATTGTTCATTTGATCTTTTAAATTTGAGTCGTTTCATGTATGCTGAATGGAATAGTTTATCTAACTTCTATGAACATATATCTTTTCTCTGTCCCATTCATTTCCAGATTTGTGAATTCACGAGTCTTATTGACTCATACTTCAAGATAATTTTTATATACTTAATCATGGTAACCAAATTGAAGACGGTGGTGGCCAGATGATACCCCAAGGAAAATGAGATCACAGTGTAAATCATTCCAAGGATGATTGCAATGTGACTTGAGATTAAGTTGATCAAAGTCTCGAGATTTTCAAGATCTACATATTATGGTTGGTCAACAACTACTGGTGGCTAGGGGGGCAATTATAGCAACTTTTCCATGATAAGCAACTTTCACAAAGTTTGAATATAGAAATGACTACATAGACCAATGTTCCATGAGGACACGTCCCCCCAAAAAAACCCCACGTTTCCTAGACAGGGACGTCTCAGAGACTTGGGGAGGACGTCCCCCCACCAGCACTACCATCCCACCACCAATGTTGTTGTCTCCAATAGGCCTCTAGGACTTTGAGGATGCTGGGGTGTCCTCAAGACGTCTAGGGGGCTCCTAGTTTTCTCCAAGATGTATAATTCTTATACTTACACATCTTTTTATAACTATTTTTTCAAGTACTATATGTATTTCAGCACCTTGCCACCTCCCACCGTTGTCCCCCGGTCACCCCAAACTTAGACCCCCCATACTTGCGTCCTCGAAATGCGTCCCCTGCCTTCCCCCGTCCTTGTCCTTGTCCTCGAAACCCTGTGGAATGCTGACACAAACACAATCAAAGCACCATGTTTGATGTTGAAATTTTTATTGTTTGCTAAAATTTTATAAAATAAGATTCAAACCACTTAGATAATGTCATAAGTAATCACCTAGGTCAAATATGTGACTAGGGATCTACATACAGTGTCAAATCACTCAACTGGATTCCTTGATGATAATGATCAAACATTCAAAATTGTGTATGTTGTGGCAAGGAATTTTGATCTTCATGCAAGGATTGGCATGCATTGCGTCAGGTCAAAAATAGATTCTCTAATGATGATGACCATACATTCAAAATTGTGTATATTGTTGCAAGGATCCATCATAAGATATCTTACAATCCATTGTGTCAAATCACAAGTAGATTCTCTTACAATGATGACTATACATTCAAAATTGTGAATATGGTTGTAAGGATCCATTGCAAGGTATCTTAACTCTCTCTCTCTCTCATGCACATACACACATGCACACAGTAGACACACATGCATGTGCACAAATGCACATGCACACATCGACACAGATGTATAGAGACACACAAACACATGCACACATCCACAAACATATGTGTACACACGCTCGTGCATATTCATGCACATAGACATAGACACAAAGATATACAAAAGACATATAGACACATGCACACACACACACATGCATGCTCACACATGGGCACGTGCACACACACAAAAAAAAATATTGACTATAGGCAAGAGTTGGAATAGATAGAACCTAAATTTTACAATACATTTAAACAACTTCTAGAGGAAATCAAAAGTTTGAAAAACAAAATCACTTATGAGGGAGCAATTGAGGAACCACATCAACAATTTTTTAAGTGTATCAAATTAAGGCAAATCCCTTACATACTCTATTGGTTATATATATTGCTGTTAAAATGGTTAAAGTATAGTTCAAATTTATTCATGTTAAAATTGAGCAAATTTTGAAATGTCCCCACAAAACTAGGGTTGTTCTTAATCGGCACACCTTTTCCAAGCCTATATGGCAGTAAGGGTAAGGTCCCATGGAGGGGGGCTTCTTAAAAAAATTCAGTGGGTGCTGTTGGGATTTTTTAGGAATATTTTGAAGCTGGTGGTCCCATGAATTTAGTAGTGCAGTTTAGGTTAAAAGTTTAAGCTTCAAAATTTAGGGATGCTAGTGGTCCCATGAAGCTGAAATGGAATGCTGTGAATAAAAAATTAATAAATAAACACCATTTCCCTCCATTTTTTCCTTGATGGAAATCTAAATTTTTTAGATGTGTGACAAGTGACAGAAAAAACTCCTAAGTTGAAGGGACAATTTCTAGCCCACCCCAATTTCACTAGTTGAAATCTCAGTTCTAAAAGGTAGGGGTTGCTATTTTTCAGGAAAAAATTCCAATTAATCCTGCAACATAATTATTTTTTCCCCATGAGACTTGCTCCATGAAAATTGACGCCCAAGCCCCCCATGGGACCATGCTGTAAGGATCACCTAGGCTATGTTGATAAGTCTTGTTGACTGTTGTTTCCTTTCTCGCCATTTCTGTCACATTGTTCATTCTCTTAACTGTTATCATTGGTTGGCATCGCTAGTTGATTAAAAGTGCCATTACGAACGCTAACATTTTTGTAATCGCCTCATAGTTGATCACTTCAAATTTACCTAGTAGCATCGTTAGCTTGACTATGTTATTATCTACGACTACAAAAAATTTGTAAACAATAAATTTATTTAATCTTTGCCAATAAATCCCAAAGCTATACAATAAATTCTGGATGGCCCTTGTAATATGTTGGAGAAGATTCATCAATGGTCTTGCAAGGTAGCCATTGGGGAACCTGTGGTGGGATCGAATCCCTACTAGGTTTTAAGGCGATCAAGTAATCCATTGGTAGATCAATACATAGACGAAAATGGAGCACTTTTGGCAGGCCCTATCCTCTACCCCACCTCGAATGCTAGTTTTAAGATACGGGATATCATCCCAGTCGTCATGACACACACCTATTGGGAGGTCGAAATCCAGAGAGTGCATTTGATGTCGAGATCTGGAAAAAGCTGATCGCCTTACAGGTAGGGGTGGGGTTTGTCGAGGTCATAAAGACATAATCGATTCAATCAGCAAAGTGAGACAACCCCTTGTGCTTGTCCCCAAAGAATAAAGCACCCACCCGAAATCACGATCATTCGACGAAATACCTCCTGTAAGTTACAATGTTCTTGGTCATTCCAATTTCATCAATTCTTCATGAGCCAAATCTTCTTATTGAGCGAAACCCCTATTCACACAATCTTTTCTTGCTTCTAGAACCCCAAACACAACCGCCCTCGATAGTAGTGGGGTCTTCTTTTAGAAAAACTATATCCAAGGCTACACAGAAGGGGAAAGCAGTGAGAGGATGCGTTGGATGTTGATAATAACTCTTGGAATGAAGAGGAAGTCCTTTTGAAACATAAGCATACGGAGAAGGTAAAGTTGTGATAGAGGACACTGGTGGTGATTTGGACAATTTATCGAAGGCAAAGGTGATAAGCGTCAACACCTCCCTTGCTTCTAAGGATATCGCTTGCCCTTCCTCCTCCATAAAGGTAGTGGCTTCTGTTGTGACTATGCTAGCTAAGAAGTTTGCTGGTATGCCAAAAAAATTTGTCACTTGGCAAAATGCTAAAATGGTTTCACTTTGAAATCAATAGAGTGAATCCTAAAACCTACCTGTTGCCCAACAAAGTTGATGGTGAGGTGTTCATTTTGATAGAGATGGAGAAGCTTAATTTCAAGCATGGGAATGCCTTGAGGAAATCAACAAATTTAAAACTGGTAATGCCATGCAAGATGAAAAGATATACAAGAAAAGAACATCCAAGAAATTAGGGTCAACTTAAGGAGGGTGGTCAAAGTGAGTAGAACCGCCATTAAAAATAGTGCCAATAGTATCAAAATGTTATAGGAAAGAATGGGATCTTGCTCAACTTAGGGGAAAGATGGCCCTAGCTCTAGAACTCAGAGCCCATAAGGCTAGTGTAGTGAACTGAAATTTGACTATGAAGGAATAACAAGCTTTCCTTGAGAATAATTTTAATATCACCACATTAGGGTCAATTAGTTTAAGTTTTTTTTAAGGTGAGATTATACTAATTAACCTTTTAGTGTTTCAACTCTAAATAGATGTGTTTAATAAATAAAACTAAAACACTTGAAGAAAGAAAATAACTATTAAAGATAGAAAATTGATACATAGAAATCATGATTTTAATGCAAAAATGGAAGAACACTTTAAGCACTATGTCGGATGCTAGTGCTTTGCATGAATGTTTTGTAACATATCATCTTGTATGACTAGAAAATTTGAATAATTGTTTTGCCCATAAAATGATGACTTATACGTACAACACAAGAAAACTCAAAAAATACAATGTACTAACCAGTAACTGGAATGATGAAACATCCATACATCTTATTCCTTCAATGCAATTGCAACATAAGACATAAAAGTGAGATATTGTTGTTAGCACATAGGACAATTGAGGGGGATGGGGGGGTGAATCAGTTGCACATTAAAACATTCAAACCCTCATGAATCTTCAAACTCTTATTAAGCATTAGCATGAATGTAAACAAGTGAATTATCAACACATTAACAACTATACACAATAGAACACCAAATTTACGTGGAAAACTCTAATAAGGGAAAAACCACGGTGAGGATTAACTCACATATATATGAATAACAACACTGATTACAAAAGGCTCACTATTGGAAGGGATCATTGCCTAGAAGAAAAAAATGGCTCACTACCAAAAGGACTCACTGTTCGAACTAAAAGAGAATAGAAGAAGATTATTACAGAGAGGTTCACTACCTTAGGGCAACAAGAAGAGCCATCACAATGACTCTACACCATCCACAACCTTTAGCCCATTGCCTCCAACAACTTTTGGATCACTGAAAATGTACACCTTCTACTCACTACTTCTAGTAGTCTTATACGTTTAAGCTTGCACTCAGATCACACTTACATCTTTTCGCACCACACAACACACCACTAACATCTCGAACAATTAAGCCTGATTATATATCCTTTGTGACCTCAAACAACCTTGTTTAGGTTGGCTTCAATGAAATGCATGCACCTCAAACGTGCAACCACCAATTAGGTGGACACCAAACACTTTCATGGTGGAAAGAAGTGAAGGCGGACCACACTAAGGGTTAACCAGGACCTAAATCTACATTGACACGCTTCACCACACTTCCACAAACCACGAAGCACATCAACAAATAATGCTAACATGCTAGGTCAGCCAAACCTGCATTAACACTACCAAACAATCAATTCACTCTTCACTAGGTCCGAAAACATCCTGCAGACCACACAACAACACCACAACATTCCAAAATATTCCAACACCATGAGAATATTCAGCAACACTGTCGCAACCACTTGAAACTAAGAATATTGCCATCCTATGCAACTGGCCACATTGCCACAGACATACAACTCACTAACCAACCTTGCGAAACAATTGAACACCAAACACTCTAGGGAAAGGTACTTACAAACAATATTAGCACTTTCCCAAATCCGCAAGACAATACTTTTTAATCATTTACACAAGTGATTTTGGAGAATTTGAATATGAGGATGAGTAGTCAAGAGTTGGGATTATTTATACATGAAAAGGAAATTCCTAGCAATCTAAAACTTGAATTCATTTTTGGAGGCTATTGTTTTTCACGGGCCTTTAATTGTAGGTAAACGTGTCATTATCATGAAAGACAAACAAATTTTAAATAGATTATGCTTACTTGGGATTAGAGTTTTTTTTTTCCAATAATTGTAGGCAACAACAAATATTTCAACTGTTCTTTATCATTCAACAATCAAGTTAATAGTAGAATAGTTGTTGATTTAGGAGTTAAGATTGTTTTAGTTAAGTAATGAGATGCATGAATAGTTGTGTTGATAAAGTAGTTTAGTAGTTAGTTGTTATAGTTGTCGAATGCATGATGTGTTGGAAATAAAAATGAAACTAATAGAAGTTAGCAATAAAATGGTTAAGTCAGTTAAACTAGTTTTGAGTAATGCCACAATTTGCAGTTAATTTTTGCACTTGACAAATTGAAAATTTTACGAATATGAACCGACACAATGGCTATAAATGTATTTTTATTTTCAAATCAACAATTCATCATAGAATGATAAACTTATGGTATATTGAAATAAAGATTTACAAGTTTATTTGTAGAATAGTGAAGAAGTTAAAACTACCATAAACTACCAACAATAGAATGTTTTAGTATTAGATTATAAGATTAATATTAACACATGCATACCTTTTGTTTTAGACATTTACATCATTAATATTAATAAATTGTGTTTTTGAGAATCTATGTTATAAGTTACAAACATATTCGCTATCATAAACTCATTTATAAAATATTTTAGTAATTAGTTATTTTGGTATTTAATCATGTAGTGTTCTGCCACAACAGTCAAAGTATATATGTATTATTTCTTGTTTAGAGGGATCCTAATATGATTTGGGGAAACAAACCAAAAATCTAGTAGTCAATGATAGTTACCTTTATATATAAATTTCAGAGTTTTATCATATGCATGAATGGGAGAAATACTTGTATTTTCTTGCTTGTATTGAGCTAGTGAAGAATTAGAATTGTTTTAATCCAGTTGTTAATCTCTGTAGAAAACTAGTTAGCCGATTTGCAAAGAAAACTACTCACTCATGTTTAAGAATATTCTTAAATGTTTTCTAGGTTTTGTTCTTCATTATTTTTCCTTTTTAGAACATATTTAAGTTTTATTTTCACTAAGAGACGTAAATGATATGATTGTTTCAACATTGTCCTTTTTATTGCAAATTGCAAATTTAATGTTATGAATTGATTTATATGATGTAATTGCTTTTCTTACTTTATGTTGTTTTCTTATTATAAAGAATATGTGTTAAGAGTATCCAATGATCACTTTTCCCAATGTCTTAATCCACTATAGAATGTGTTGGATTGTTCTTTTAGTACTATGCATGCATATAGCCAAGCTAATTTATAGAAAATCAACTTAGTTGTACATAAGGATTGTGTGTCATCTAGTTGTTTTAGAAGAAACCTTGGGAGATTCTACATGTGTGTCTAAATATAATCTTTTGACCTTGAACTATTGTCTCCTTTTACCATTGTGTGGTCTAGTGACATTGGGGATATGATTGTATTGTTGTCAATTATTATCTTGAGAATTGAACCTAGATGATAAATATGGTTTGTGTTGCTTAAAATTCAAAGTTGTCGAACTACAAATCTTTTGTGCGTCACATAGGCAAGGCTATCAAAGATGAGCCCCCAAGGAATAGGTTCGACCCCTTAGGTCCTCTCATAGTTGCTTGGAAATGAACTTATGTGAGTTAGTTTATGTTTGTGGTCAAAATTTTGGTATTTGTGTTATGTCCTTAGTTGAGTTTGTGTTGGAAAGTTTTGGGCATGATAGGGTAAACGTGCAAAGTCGTGTCACATTTTTATAAAGAAAACGACCAACACTGATCCAAATTTTAAATTTGAATCACTAAAAAGTGAAATATGTTTTGAATTTTGAAATGATGTAAACTAATAAAATATTTATTTTTTTTAGTATATTTTATGTTTGCATTTTTTGAAGAAATAATAAAATTATTTGAATATAGTTTTTTATAAATTGACATTATAATTTAGTTTGTGTTGAAAAATGAAGTTACATGAGACATTAATCTTTATATAGTAATTTTTTGTTTTTACTTCAATTTTTTGTATGTATTTATAACTTGAAACTTTAGTGCATGGACATATTTTTTTCTAGTTCTGATAAAAATATTTTTAAATAAATATTAAAATATAGTGTATTAAATCATAGTTGTTTCCATTTGACATCAATTTTCATATTAATTATTTATCTAAAATAGAAAACAATATACCATCTTGATATAGATTCTTTTATTTAATGCATCATATTTGTTTGAATATTTTTTAATAAGTTTTACTATTTTTCTTTGACATGGTAATCAACCTAATGTTTTGTATTGATAACCTACTTGTAGTAAAAATAAAAGGAAAATATAAATAATAATTAAACTATTAAAATAAATTTTGAAAACTACATTTATGGATCTACAGAAATGGTTTTTGTTTTTTGTTATTTACACAAGTATAAATTGTTAAAACATCAATTTTTTCAAATGATTTTATTTTTTGGTAAATTGGCCTCAAAGTGGTGCTACATATGCATTTAGCCAACAATTTTAGTTGGAAAAGTTGTGGACATATCTAACTTAGCTAGAATGAATCTTACAAGATCATATGTTTGACCAATTTTTTTTTTTAAGTTATAAATACTTAAATTCACTTGTGTTGATAAGTTGGCTAAAAGTGTGACACAACTTTGTACTTTCACTCTTTAAATTAGTTCTTCAAACAAAACACGAGAGACAAGTTGGTGAAGTTTTCCTCATGGATTTATGATAGATTGTCCATGAAACCCATTTGGGCCGAGATAGCTGAGGTGATTATTCAATATATCACCCTAGATAGTAGGTACACGACTATCCTTGGTGTGCATTTCAACTTTCTTAACCATTTTAGACACAAGTTTCATGTCTTTTTTCCTTTTTATTTGCTTGCTTCCTCTATGAAATATCATGTTAAAAACCCTAATGCATTGGTTATGGATGAGGGTTTGGTTTTGCTATTAATGGACTATGTCAAAGCCCTTATCCCAATTAAGCCCCTGAAAGGTAAAGGGAGTGTTTAAAAGAAGCAAAATTCTAAAGTTGTGCAATATTCTAATACGAGTTATGATTCTTCAGAGGATGATGAAGATGAGAAGTAGTAGAAAACAAAGGTTGGGGTTGATTATGTGGAAGTTCTTTCTTCATCCCCTTTAAACGTGAGTGTGAAAAAGAAAAGGAAGGCGCCTCCAAAGAAGACCCCGCCTAAGAAGAAAACCAGAAAGGCTATTTCTTGGTTGGAGGGCTCCTAGATGGGAGACGAGGAGGTAGGGTGTAGAGTCTAGAGGCATGGAAAATAATATTTGTCTACTCCTGGGTTGTTCTCAACAAAGGGAAACAGACGGTGGTTGAGGAAGTTATCATGGAGAAAGCTAATGCTAGAGTGGATTTGGGCCACACCCCAATGATTGGCCTAACCAAGGATAGTTTTGATGCTGCCAACATTAACCCTCTCTCGGAAGGGAATACATATATATATATATATGATGTTTTAGGGATTGATAGAGAGAGTGTGATGAGCAACTCCAGATTGACCAAGTGGTTTCTATCGGAACTAAACAAAGTCAATATTAAACTTCACGGGTTGTAGGAGAAGGTAGCCAAGTAGGATTGTGACCAGTCTGCTTCTAGGTTTAAATATTTAAAGAAAAAAATTATGGATGTTGAGGATTCCATCAAAGAGCTCAAAATGGACTATGATCTCCACATCTAAGACATCAAAAAGAAGATTCAAGAGATCAAAACAAGCATGAAAAAAATCTTAAGGATCAACCAGTGCTATATTAAGAACAATGCAAAAGCTTTAAAAATCCTTATTGAGAAATTAAAGGAATTGAAAGAAGATCATATGATTGATGTGAACCCTACTCCCAACAAGATGAAGGAGAAGCCTGCCAAAGATAAGGGTACAAATATTGTGTCAGAAGGTGAGAAAGGTCCAAATACTCATACCAGAGGGAGTAAAAAGAAGAGCTTTGATGAAGAAAATGAGGAATTTTTAACCCTAGTTAATCAACATTATAACCAAGAACTGGAGGTGGTAGACACCCTCAAGAATATGAAATATTATATTGTTTGTTTAGTTGCTTTTTTTTAGTCACTTTCTGTTAGTTGCTTTTTGTTCGTTTTGGTTTGGTTGTTGGATGGTTGTGTTTTTATCTGGTATAACAACATATTATAATTTGCAATTTCAAGTCCCTTGAAAATCCTATTTTTCCTGTTAATAAAAAACTATAAAAATTTAGTATGAAATACCACAGTTGTTATCACTTTAGTATGACTAGTACTATGGTAACATGGAGAATTTTTCACTTTAGTATGATTAGTACTATGGTAGCATGGTCTCCATTGAATTTCTTGGTCTCCACACAAATATCTATAGTTTATTCAATAAATAATTTCTCTAACTTTTGTACACTTCAATTTTTTTTATTGTGGTTAACTATTGTGCTAGTATGATCATGATTGCTTTACGATACTTAGCAATACAATTTATCAAAATTAGGCCTAGAGATTATTATTGATTTCATAAACTTTTTCATCAACCTTTTTCAACTTAAAATTCTAAATCAATGATGTAATAACTACCCATTTTCTTGTGTTTCTATCTTAATAATGATATTTATAGTATTTAGTTCAATTATATTTGTATAAAACGCAACAATAGTATATTTTCTAAGGGAAATAACATACCATAGGTAAACATACACAATAGAGTAAATAATCAACCATTTTTACTATTTTCTTAGAAAAGATTAAATCACATACTATTGTATAAATTAGGAGAAATTTAAGAGTTTAAAATCTAAATCACATTTTGGTGAACTTACCATTTTATTACACATGTTCTTTATTTTGACATGCATATAAATATAACTTTCATGCTTCAACTTCACAAAATTATTTAAAATAAAAATGCATAAACACATAAACCTTTCTCTATCAAATCTATTTCAAACTAAAACAAAATACTTCTCTCATTTTTTCCAACACTTCTCATTGTATCCTTGATTGTTTAGGTCCTCTATCATCTTCCTTCCCACTTTTATCACCATGGCTCTCTCCCTTTTTGCCATAGTATATTTTTAAACTCAAACATGTCTCCCCATCCTCTTTCCACTCTAAAGTAGGTCCCTACCTTCACCTCTTCTATCCATGATTACCTAGATCACAAGGCTTACCTTTCCTAAGTATAATCCAATAAAAGGTATAAAATAGCTAACCATTCATGAATTCTTAGATATGAGGGAGGAACTCTCAATGATAGCATTGTGCCCTATTCTTTAGTTGATTCCCTTTTCACTATGTTCATTTCTCATCTTGAGGACTTGGATATCATATATTTCTTTAGCTACATTGCCCATGCCAATGTTCCAAGATCTCCCCCTCCTCAACATTCTCAATTCATATATGCCTCTAATTTATTTACTTCTTCTATTGGTCCCTCTACCACTTCTTGCACTCAATTACTCTCTACTACCCCCTCCTTCCTATCCATAGCCATCAATCTTCATTCCCAATGTTACTACCCATAGGTTTCCTACATTTTATATTATTGATTCTATGTTACAAACTTCTCATAATTTTTTGAGCCCCCATTATATTATTTCTTAAATTCAAACCTCTACTATTTTTATCTCTACATCCCAAATTGTTTCTCACAATCTTCAAGTTCCAACTTTTGAACCACACCCTTTTACCTACCCTTCTTCCTAGCCCATCTTCTCTCAACTTCCTCTTCACCCTACTTATTCTTATATTCCCAACTCCACTCATCTATTATCTTGATCTCAAATTTCCCTACTTGTATCCACCTTTCTAGCTCCATATTTTAGCCACATCCTTCTTCTAATCTTATCCCTATCCCCGATCTCCACCTAGAGATGGTGCGGTGCTAGCTTGTTGTTCTCACTACTTCTTCTAGATCTAACACTACAGTAAAAATTAACTAGATTACCCTCATTCTATTTTTATTCTCTCCTATCCTTTCTCATATGTGTTTATGGATCCCATTTTGAAATGTACAATGATGATGAGGACCCTAAAACACATGTATTTCCTTTCAATACAACTTGAATTGATCTTATCTGTGATGGTTACAAATTAGCCAAATTATTCTATCAAACTCTAAAGGATCATGATTAGAGTGGTTGTACTCTTTTACACAACTAAATTCACTCCCTTGATGATTTTTCTCATGCCTTTAAGCAACACCTCCAATTCATCATTATCATACAAGTAAACTTTAGAGACTTGGTTCCCTTCAAAAAAGGTTTCAATGAATGATTAATTGAATTTTTAATATACTTATAGATAATTATAGCCAAGACTCCTAACCATATACCTAACATTGAGATACATCACATCTTTATGGAGAGATTAATTATCCCCATGTAGGATCATATCTTATTTAAAAAATATCCTACCTTCCTCAACTTGTGTGCAACCCATAGGGGTTATAAAATAAAATTTAAAATATAGATAGAAAATAAATTTAAGTATAATCATTATCAACTCTAAAGTAAAACGTATCACATGCATCATGTAATATACAATTAGAGTCTAGAAGCTAATACTAAATCAGATCATGAATACCTCGATGACAAAAATAATAAATTATAAATAATAATCAATATTAGGAATAAATCTAAAGACCCAAGATAACCATGCACAAATGCCATTTATGTAGTAAAAAATAAGTTATATAAGTACTAGTGAGAGCAATTCAAGGATTGTGAGTTTGATAACCATTTGAATGACCTAAAATTATCAAAACCTATAGAAAAGTTTCAATAATCCAAAAAAACTATTTTATAATTTGTAACTGCCATAGACAAAGATAATAAGAAAATCAAAGGGAGTAGAGTATTAATATGTCTTTGTGTGAAAATATTATAGAAATTCAAGGGGATTAGAGTATGGCTATGTCATTTATGTAATGAAGACTATAGAGGCAGCTATACAAGGGATTGATCTCATCTATTTTGCATAAGTGAACTAGAAGAAAAATGTTGTAAAAAATAACCCTACCTAAGAAGGATGATGTGACTAGGTTGCACATGGAGGGGGGAAAGAAATAAGGAAATTTTAATAGATTATGTAGCCTATTATTTTTCTCCTAACTAAACCATAAATATTGAGAGTCAAAGGGGAGAGGGTTATACCAATGGAAGTAAAATTGATATTAGTGTTCCAATTATGTTTGATATGCAATCATGAGAGGTGGCTAAGTCTTCCACGGATGTTTATTTTATTTTCTCATACCATACCATTTCATCTAGCATATTCTCCCTATTTTAAATAAATTTCAAAGATACAATTGTTGTTGGTCCCTCTTTTGTATCTTTGAGAACATATTACATGCACCACCCTACTTGATAGGGAGTATTATAAGGTGAGTGTAGTGATGGAGGAAATGAGGCAAACTTGGATAAGGGATTTTTTTCCCATCATCATGGATGGGTGGACCAATATTAGACATCAACTACTCATCAACACCATTGTCACATGTTCAAATAAATATTATTTTATTAGATCTATTTATTGTTTAGGGAAAAGGACGGATGTAAAATTCTAATTTTAAGTTTTGAGAAATTCCATATAAGAGGTTAGGCCCTATAATATTATACAAGGGTGACCAATTCAACTCATATATGTAAGTTAGCTATCTTGTTGGTGGAGGGTGCTTAAAAGCACATTTATAAAACCCCATATTGTGTTCATGCATTGATTAATGTATTGAAATACATTAAGAAGATAGATTAAGTAAAGGAAATGGTGGTAGAAGCCAGATACATATAAATTTTCATTTGTAATCATCACTCCTCACTTGATTTTTTTAGGATTATTTTGAAAATGAAATTCATCAAGCCCATGGATACTAGATATGAAAACTATTCTGTTTTTTTAGAGAGGATACTTGAGGTGTAAGAGCCTCTACAATTGATGATATTTAATCTAAAATGGGGTAGATGGCTAGAGACAAGCATAGCTAAAGGAAAAAATCTGAAACAAAATATCCTTGATAATGATTTTTGGTCCATAGCGAATTAAGAAATTATTGATTTTATTATTAGATTATTAATAAAAGCTATTTATATATGTTTCTAACCTTCATACTATTTTCCATCTTCATAATAGAATTTGGTCTTATCATTTGAATTAATATTTTTATTTTTATTTATTTTATAACTTGTTTATAGATATGTTCACTCCTTCATCTCACCTATTATGTAGGTCATAAGTTGTAATGATATAGACTCATAATGCAACACTATGAATGTTAGGAAAATGATGTTTCAACCTTAAAATTTGAGCACGGGGAGTGCATACTTTGGGGGGATCATTTCGTTGGTAGGGGGTCTAAGGGCGACACACCTCGACTAGGGTTTGGTGGTAGCACCCTTGAAAGCCACATTATATATATACATATATATTATTATAAATATGAACCATTTATTATTACGTCACAAATATAACGGTAGAGATTATGTTGTATTTTCTTTCCCTAGAAGCCAACCTCCTTTTATGAGGGCATTATATTATGGCTATGTATTGGATTGTATTGTGTGTGTGAGTCTCATTTATGTTGAGTTGCCTCTAGATCTTTGGTTGGTGATACTCCTGAGAAATCTTTCTCTGAAAGTATATTGTAATTTTCTCTATTTCTAAATAATGTGTTGGTGCAAATGAAATTAAAACTTCAAACCAAGTAAATATAACAATTTCATATTGATAATTTCATTTGTCAATCGAAACAAATTTTAGATCTCACAATAAAATAACTTAATTTCAATCTGCCATTCAATGTCCAAGAAAATAATTTTCATTAGCATTCAAACTAAATTTGATTCCAAACAACTTAAATTCATTTCTCATTCTTGGCAAATAATTTTATACAATCAAATTCCAATGTGCAATTCCAAGTTTCTCTTTCCCTCTATTTCTCCACACCTTCTCTTCTTGTTCTTATTCTGCACACAAATCATACCAAAAATAATGCACCCCTATTTTTATTTATTTCCTTATTTCAATCTTCTCTTATTCTTCCTAGCGTGACACTATTTTACACACCAATCTACAACTATATTTTATTTTAGTGCAACCTCTCAATGGTTTTTCCTCTTACTGCAACCCCTCTTCTCTCATCTATATTTGATTTCATTTTAAATGACCACCGAATCTCTACCTCTATGGTGCCTATGTTCTCAATTCTCTGCACACTTAATTGCATTTGCAAATTTAGAATACCATATGAAATGCCTCGACTCACCTTTAGTAGTAGCCTTCTTCTAAACTCAACACTCACCAATTTTCCTCCCTGTAGTGCGGCCTCTTGGAGTTTCTGCAAACTTTTATTAATTTGTTGCCTACTCTCCAATCTACCTCTGTGCAACCCCCTTTGTCTTTTATTTTGGCATACAAATTCTTTTATTTTCACCCTGTGCAACCTTTTCTATATTCTCCACGCCTCTAAAATCTCCAAGTTTAAAATTCTAAACATCTACGCAGGCCCCTATTGCTTCCTTTCCTGGTTGTGTGCCCCCCTCCAAGCTGTCTATGTGGTAATTTTTGTATCTAAGGCTTTTGTTCTCCTTTGCATGACTCTTCCTCTACCTAGCACTAAACATTTAAACTTCCTTTTAAACTATCTACCAAAAAACTGGCCTATAATTTTTTATTTGCATTATAAGTGGTGTTCAAATCATGCTTGTAATATTTAATTTATTATCTCAATCAAAATTTTAATGGCTTTGCATATCCTCCTTGGCAACCTCATCTTTTCAGCTTCTATCGAAGATGGTTGTCATAATTATCACTTTATTTTTTCTCAATCGATCATCAAAATTGAAATGATTTGAACTCCAAAATCAAGATCACAATCTAGATGCTCTTGCATTAGACATGTCGGGTAAGAAATTTGTGAGCATAGGCTCACAAAGGTGGAGTTGAGTAGTCGAACTACTCTTTCAGGTTGAATTCAACCTACAAAAAACTCCATCATTGAATCTAATGCACACTATTAACTCTTCTTCCTCTTCTTCCAACACTTTGCTAGCACAAGCACCATCCTCCTTCCACAACTCCATTCACCACTCTTCTCTCTTGTGAGTTCATGTCCACCGTGAACTATCCTCCTCCGCCAAATACTCTCCACTCTACTCTGCTCCTTCGTGGGATCCAACCCATAGTAGACCAACCACCTCCACCAAAATCCACCTACATCATCCTCCACAATCTCTACAAGCACATATGCATCATCTACAACATACTTTTTTTCACTATCCATCTCTCCTTCTACCATCTTATCTGAAAACAAAATATCATCATTATAAAACAAATTTACCTCAGCTATAACATTAATTTTCGCTACGACATCTTCCACATCCTCGTCAACTACAAATTTTTGTTCGTCTCCCTTTGTTGCGACAATTAGCTTTGACATCCACTCTTCTTCAATTACCAACATTTGTTCTAACAAATCTTCTTCAACTTCGTCATTCATTGCAACCTCTTTGTTGCTCACTTCATTCTTTTCCTTCATCTTCCCTTCTTCTTTGTGTACCTCTATAGGAGCTGATATCACTTATTTCTCCTTTTGTCTTAGACTGCAACACTCATTTCTTCCATTTTATTTTTGTTGTCCTGATTCTTCTTCTCGCTCCTCTTTACCAATATTCTCTCATCCTTTTCTATATTCTTCTCCAAATTTTCTAGATCCTTGGATTTTCTCCACTTCCTCATGGACTATATTTCCCATTGCCTCAAACTTTTTATTCTCTACTTTCTCCCAATATTGTTCCCAAAATAATATTCTCGTGGGTCTCCTCATGACCCATCCCATCTTTGTCTGTTGCAATCCTCCACAACTCACATCACTTTGCAATTTTTTAGCTCTCTCGCTGCTCGAGACTCCTACCTACAACAAACCTCACATGAGCTTTTCCTCTACCTATAGGTCCTAGTGGATCCTCTCCACACTCAAGATCCCTTGCTCAAAATTTAAACTTCAAACCAAGTAAATAAAAAATTTCAACTCCCCTTATATGTATCTAGGTAACAATTTCAAATTTCAAATTTCATTTGTCAATTGAAACAAATTTGGGATCTCACAATAAAATAAATTAATTTCAATTTTCTATTCAATGTCTAGGCAAATAATTTTTATTATCATTCTATGTGCAGAGTTTTTAATCTACTTAAAATGCAAAAAAATCAAGCAAAAGACCAAAAACAAGCAAAACACTCAAGACAGGGTGATGAGGAGTTCAAATCAGCATACAAAGTCTCCTTTGTGTAGATTTTCCCATGATGTTTGATTGGATGTGTGCTCACTCGAAATTTTGGCAGCATAATGATGCTCTAGTGAAAAAAGGGTGAGAGATGAAAAATGGCTAAATGTTTGGATAAATAGATTTTTGGAGGATAATGGATGAACGACCAAGATTGATTGATAGAGATCAATGGATGAGATTGGTTGAGATCTCTCAATCCACCAGATTGTGCCAAGTGGTGCAAGGAGAGGGCTTGAGAGGGAATCCCATGTGACTGATGTGATGGGGAGGGTTGACCCACTTAATCATGGATTAAGTGTGCATACGCTTAATGGGTAGGTTAGGTGAGGATTAGGATTAGAAAAAAGTGATGGAGGATGTGACATTTGAGGGAGTAAATTAAATAAATATAAATTATTTATTTAATTTATGGGATAGAAGGGGTAAGATAGGATAGATAATAAAGTATTTAATTATTTTAACTAAATACCTTAGGAATTTAGAGGACTTTAGGGGTATTAATTAAATGATAGCAATATTATTTAATTAATGTGGGTAAGAGGATGTTTAGATGAAAAGGGATAAATTTGACCAAATGTAAGTGGCCAAATTTAGGTGTCTATATTTTGCCCCTCTTTGAGATGGTGTTACAAAGTAGCATCATTTCAAAGAAGATTAAAACACAACACTTGGAAGAAGATGGTTAGATTGTGAAAGATGCCCCAGTCATTCAAAGGAGTGACTAGGAAGAAGTGGATGCCCCCTCGAGAGGACATGCGGGTGTAAGAGAGCACAAGTGTGCTCTCAAAATGGATGAGATGATGAAAGGATAAGATGGGAAGCAAGCACAAATGGATTTGAGGACAAACGTGGTGTTGCCTCGGTCAAGCTACAAGGCAAAAGGGGTTGATGATGGATGGAGTGTTGTTGAGGATAGGGAAGGATACATCCTGATGATGATGATGAGAGTGTTGTTGATGAGGGAAGGATACATCCCAAAATAACACAAGGATAGAAAAGGATACATCCCGATGATGACGACGAGAGTGTTTTTGATGAGGGAAGGATACATCCCATAACAACACAAGGATAGAGAAGGATACATCTCGATGATGATTTTGATTGGATCAAGGCTTATAGTAAGGCTAGGAACAAGACCAAATATGTGATTAGATGTGTTGTGCTAGATTGAATGGATTAGGATTGGGTGAGATGTGAGATTGTTGAAATGAAAGAAGATGGTGGAGGGAAAGATGCTTAGAATAATAAATCTATATTATCCTAAGGAGATTGAAGGGATGATGAAATGATGAGGGTGGATGAAAATATTCTTAGAATAACAAATCTATATTATCCTCAGAAGATTGAAGAGATGATGATATGATGAGGATGGATGAAAAGATGCTTAGAAATAAAAAATCTAATTATCCTAAGAATATTGAAGAGATGATGATATGATGAGGATGGATGAAAAGATGCTTAGAATAAAAAATCTATATTATTCTAAGAAGATTGAAGAGATGATGATGTGATGAGGATGAAGAAAGTGGAGAGATGAAAATGGATAGGATTAATAGATGAGGAGGAGTGATAAAGGATGAATGGATGAGAAAGATGTAGGGTGAGTGGATGGGAAGATGGATTAGGAGCGTCATATAAAAACTACCATGTAGTGAGCACTAAATATGATATAGCACGAGATACTATGTACCAGGGTATGAGGACAAGGTGATGTCACATCGCATGCATAGGATTGACACAACAAACAAAAGGTTATTCCAACATCCCAAAGTCACGAGGGCTCTGGTAGGCCCAATGTTGGACAACCACAAACACAAAGGATGCCCCAACATAACACAAGACCAAAAAGGATCTTGGTGGGTACTACATGGGACAACCAAGAAGATAAGAGAAAACAAAAGATCAAGATATGTCCCTATGTATACTTGTCAAAGCACACCATGATATTATGGATCATGTCGACCCTGACAAAGTATAATAGGAAGCTCAAATGATAAATAAAATGTCAAAAGCATCAAAAGATCACAATATATTTCAAATGTACTTTTTCATAGGATCAAAAGTGTGGATGGGATTGATGCGGTTTGATTTAGGAAGGATACATCCTGTTAAGACCAAAGATGGAGGATAGATTAGATGATTGGCATGACTCAAGATACTCAAAACCGATTAAACCTCATGACACTAGTGACCTTCGTTTTAGGTACCAATTGAATAAGGACATACTTGACGACACAACACGACACCGACACACACCCTAAAAACCTAGGTGCTTGGGGGTTGATCAAAGATTAGCCTTTCCTATGTGAAAGCATAGAGTCCTCGTAGTTCAATAAAAGACGACGAATGACCATCGATAAAAGTAAAAAGAGGACAATGGTGACCTCGATGGGATACAAAGACCGGATGGAAAAATGCCTCGGGGGTGGATCAAATGATTAGCCTTGCCTATGTGAAAGCGCAGGGGCAACGTAGTTCAACCAAAAGACAAATGATAGACAATGGATAAGGGATGATGAGATCACCATGATAAGTAGATATAACGATGGCGTCGATATGATGACACAAGACAGGCCTTGTGGATAGGATGGTTGATATGAATAAGATGTGGATTAGGTGAAGCTCAAGAATGGGATAGTTAGCCAAATCATCAAAAGATGAAAGGGGAGGATGGCATGATGGATAGGTAAGTGATGAAGAGTGACATGGGATTAGCAAGATGTGGGAAATAGATATGAGTGATGATAGTTAGATAGATGGAATTGGGGGGCATGGGTGTAGCCTATAGCTAGATACCAATGACAAGGGATTATGAGATGGATTGAGGATAGAGATGAATGGATAGGGAGATAAGGATGGGGGATGGAAGGATAGGAAGATAAGGATGGGGAGATGAAAAGGATTTTTGGGATGATGGAAGGAAAGATGAGGAGTTGGGAGATAGAAGGGACTCATTGGATGGATGGATGGGAAAATAAGGATGGGGAGATGGAAGATATTTCTTGGATGGATGAATTTTGTTTCCAAGGACTATGTCAGAAAGAAGTAGATACCCCACTCTAGAGATGTCATGTGTGATGAGGCAAGAGTGATGGTAGATAACATGATGGATAGATAAGGAATGGAGATGGATTGTAGCATGACAGGTTGACAAGGAAGGTAGATGGATGTGCATAGGATGCATGGATAAGGAAAGTGGATGGGGGAGGATAAGGAACATGGTAGTGAATGGATAGGATGTATACCAAGAGGTTTCCAAAGCATGTATATATATGATGGGTAAGATGTGAAAAATAGGTGGGATGGAGGAGATGGAGGAATGGGATGATGTTGCCCCCGAGTGTGGAAGTAAACTAGATGGGGGATTTACACATGATGCCTTTTTTCCAGGTTTTCATCATGGTACTTATCCAAGGCACTTGTTTTCCAAGTTTTCACCATTGGACAAATTATTTCTCTTTACTATTTTTCTTTTTTTTCTTGTTTTTTTGTTTTGGATTTTTTGACCTTTTTGGATAATATGTGGATGGAGATGGATGATAATAGAGATGTAGATAAATGGATTTTGGAAGAAATGTGATAGGGGATAAATGAAGGACTCAAACATCAAGTTCCATATGAGGTAAAAAGAGCTCATGTTAGAAATGGATATTAGATGTTGGTACAACCTTATTAGAACAGATGGATTATGCAAAAGGATGGATTAAAGGGATTTTATGGGAGAGATATGTGGGATAATGGATGGGGTATTTGAAAGTGTATGGATGGAATGATGGAGTGGATGTGATGGGGGAATTTTTTCAGGACCAACATGTTGATGTTGTAGCTTCGAGCTACATACTTCTGCCTTGGTTGTTGGACAATAAATTCATATAGCCTAATGACTATTCATTTATTAAAGTAAAGATGCGCTTCACTTGGCAACATAATATAATATTTAATTATTATAAATAATTAAATGGGGCCGACTTAAAGAAATAATATTTAATATTTTCTAATTATTTATGAGGCCGACCTACATGAAGAGTCACATTATTTTTGTATTTATACAAGGTGGAGTTTGATAATTTGATCACCAAGTTCATTCATCATATTCACATTCCTAGAAGAAGTTCACACTTGAGCAACAGATCATCATCTTGAGCAGCAGATCATTATTTTGTGACAGTAGATTGATTTCAAGGAGAAACATATTCATGTTGTATCTTCGCATCCATAAGAGGTGCTATTATTCATTGTATCAAATTCGGCCTTGTGTTGGGCCTGAGTTGTAAGCAATTTTTTTCTCTTATTCTTGAATATATAAGCGATATATTTGTTGGGTTTTTTTCCCTCAAGTTGGAGGGTTTTCCTAGGTTATCTTGTGGTGTTCATTGTCTTATGTGTTGCATTTATGTTTATTTTATTTCTAATCCTAAAACTAACATGGTATCAGAGCGGGTTTAAAGAAGATCGTGATCAGATTTACATAAGCATCACTCTCATCCACTCTTGTTCTCATCTTCTTGCATCTATCTCACCTTCAAAATGGTGAACGAGCTCAAGATCGAAGATAGGCTTGAAGGTGCTTCCAACTTCAACTCTTGGAAGTTTAGTGTGATGCTTGCATTGGAAGAAAGTAAGCTTGTTGAGTTCGTGAAGGACAAAGTTCCCAAACCTTTCGATGAAAATGAGAAGCCTCAATGGAAGAAGAATGGCACTAAGGCGAAAAGGATTTTGGTTGATTCCGTGAAGGGCCACCTTGTGCCAATTATCTCGAAGTTGAAGAAAACAAGATAAATGTTCAAAACCTTGGAGGAAATGTATGAGTTCAATAACACAAGAAAAGCTCTTTCTTTGAAGCAACAACTTCATCATGTCAAGATGGAAAAAGGAGATTTTTTCATGTCTTTCTTCATGAAGATCACTGAATTGAGAGATCAACTCTCTACCATTGGGCATATGGTTGATGATAAGGATTTGGCTATGTTTTCTCTTAATGGCCTTCCTAAATCTTGGGAACCATATATCCAAGGCATTAGTGTGAGATAAAAGCTACCTAAGTTTGATCGCTTGAGGGCTAATTGCATTCAAGAGGAATCGAGATTAGCAGCAAGAGGAAATGGGCAAAATTCTACCAATGAGGAGATTCATGTACTTGTCGCTCAATCTTCGAAGAAGAGAGGAAGAAAAGGTAAGAAAGGATACTTCAAGAGGAATAAATATAAAATATCTGATGGCGCTCCTGCATCTAAGAAGAAGAAGGATCTTTCCCACATACAGTGCTTCAAATGTGACAAGTTTGGTCACTATGAAAAGGATTGCCCAACTAGACCAAAAAAACATGCTTCAATTGTGGATGTGGGCGAGATCTCCCCTCAAAATGATTCAAGTGAATTTTTATTCTATTTTTCCTTGTCAAGCAAAGTTCCAATAGATAGCAACACTTGGTTGATTGATAGTGGCGCCTCTTGTCACATTACTGGATTTAGAGAACATCTTTCATATTTGGTGATGAGAGATACAAGTGTCCAAGTCATAATTGGAGATGATGCATGTTATTCAGTGAAAGGTGTTGGGACCTCCACTCTTCACTTAGATTTTGGCATCACCTTGCAGTTGAGTGATGTACTATTTGTACCAAGCATCAAGCAGAACCTTGTCTTTATTTCAACCATGGAGGACAAGGGATATCAAGTTGCGTTCTCCGAAGGTAAAGTTCTTGCATGGCCAAAGAACTCTAGCATCAAGTTAGCCCGAGTGATTCGTAATCGACAAGAATGTCTCTATAAAATTTCAACTCATCCACTACAAGATTTGTTGCATTATACATCAAGTTCATGTGAGCTTTGGCATAGAAGACTTGCTCACATTCACTTCTGAGTGCTTCCAACTATGGAGAAGATGGTCACCGACATTCCTAAACTCTGTTAAGAGCATGAAGGTACTTGTCGTGGATGCACATTAGGTAAGAATACTAAAAGACCCTTTCATAGTAGTCAAAGTAGATCTAAAATAATTCTAGATCTTGTTCATTCTGATTTGTGTGGTCCAATGTCTATTGATTCTTTGTGTGGTTTCTTGTATTATGTAATTTTCATAGGAAGTACTTGAGAAATTCAAGGAATTTAAAGCTCAAGTAGAGAACTTGTCTGGGAAGAGGATCAAAGTTCTGAGATCTGACAATGAAGGAGAATACATCTCTTGAAGCTTTCATAAATTTTGTGCTGAAGTAGGAATTGTGAGGGATTTTTGTGTTCCCTACAATCCACAACAAAATGGTGTAGCAGAAATGAAGAACAAATCTATTGTAGAAGCAGCTAAGACCACGATTCATGATCAGGATCTACAAATCTTCCTTTGGGCTGAAGCTTCTAGGATAGTTGTGTATGTTATGAATCAGAGCCCTCATCGTATCTTGGAGAACATGACTCCCGAAGAAGCTTTCATCGATGTGAAGCCTGAAGTCATCCATTTGAGAATATTTAGTTGTCCTGTGTATGTTCATGTCCCTAAAGATAAAAGGACAAAGTTGGAACCATCTAGCAAGAAGGAAATATTTGTGGGCTATAGTGAGTCTTCAAAAGCCTACAAGATTTACATTCCAGGTCAAAAAATGATAGAGATCAACAGGGATGTTACATTTGAAGCAGATGTTGCATTCAAGAGATCTAAAGACTCTCACATGGAGATAGACAATGAATACCAAGAGTCTCCTCAGGACATGGAAGTTGACCATACTCTTGAGATTCAGAGGGAGGCTACTAATCCAAAAGAAGATGATGATCCAGTTGAGCCTTTGGAACCTATTGATGGGCCTACTGACATTATTATTGGTAGAAAGAGACCTACATGGGCTAGTAAAATAATGCAAGAGGCAGAAAAGTTTGCAGCCCCTAGAGGAACATTCAAAGAAAGCAAAAGACCTCAAAAAATTTCAAGCTATGTTGCATTGATGAGTCAAATGATTTAATCTAAGCCTTCCAGTGTTGATGAAGCTTCAAGTCAACAAGTATGGATATATGCTATGATTAAAGAATATCAATCTATCCTCAAGAATGATGTTTGGGACATTGTACCTAGAGCAGAAGGCAAATCTGTTGTATCTTCTAAGTGGCTTTTCAAGATCAAGCATGTGGCTGATGGAAGCATTAAAAGTAAAAGGCTAGATTTATGGCTAGAGGTTTCTCTCAGAAAGAGGGAATAGACTATGAGGAAACCTTTGCTCCAGTTGCTTGTTATACTTCCATCAGGACTATCATTGCTATTGCAGCAGCTAAAGAATGGAAGTTACACCACATGAACGTGAAGACAACATTTCTAAATGTTGTAATTGAAGAAGAGGTATAAATTGAGCAACCTGATGGATTTGGGGTCCATGGGAAGGAGTCTCATGTTTGCAGATTGAAGAAGGCTTTGTATGGCCTTAAGTAGGCTCCTCATGCTTCATATGAGAGGATTGATTGATACCTATCAAGCTTGGGCTTCTCCAAGAATGATGTTGATTCAAACCTATATTTCAAGGTAATCAATGGTGAGGCATTGATCTTGGTTCTCTATGTTGATGATCTATTTCTTACTGGAGAAGAACACCTCATTATCAAATGCAAGAAGGATTTGGCTTCTGAATTTGAAATGAAGGATCTTAAGTACATGCATTAATTTCTT
Organism: Sequoiadendron giganteum; assembly: GCA_007115665.2. Taxonomy (NCBI): domain Eukaryota; kingdom Viridiplantae; phylum Streptophyta; class Pinopsida; order Cupressales; family Cupressaceae; genus Sequoiadendron; species Sequoiadendron giganteum. The sequence continues at coordinate 230,612,925 of CM021109.1, read as the reverse complement.
GGTTTAGAAGTATGGTAGAGGCCTAATGAGATCATTCTAAGTCAAGGGAAGTATACAATAGACATCTTGAAGAGATTTGGTATGATGGATTGTAAATCCATGTCTACACTGATGGAAACCAGTTTTCAAAAGTTAAAAGAGGTTGCAACTAGTTTAGATCTAGTGGATCCTACTATGTACAGGAAGTTGATTGGATCATTGATGTATCTATTCAATACTAGACCAAATATTTTCTATGCAGTGAGTGCACTTAGTCAGTTCATGTGTGAACCAAGGAAAATACACCTAGTTGCAACAAACCATATCTTGAGATACTTGTGTGGCACATTTGGGTATGGCTTGAGATATTCTTCTGATGTGGACTTGACGTTGCATGGTTATATTGATTTTGATTGGGCAGGGTGTGTTGCTAATCAGAAGAACACCTCTGGATGTTGTTTCAGTTTGGGGTCTACGATGATCTTCTGGTGTATCAGGAAGCAGTCTTCAGTGGGATTAAGCATTGCAGAGGCCAAGTACATTACAACATGTGTGGTAGCTCGAGAAGTAGTGCGGCTTCAGAAGCTCCTTGAAGAATTTTTTGGACAACCATTAGATCCAACTATCATTTATTGTGATAATAAAAGTTGTGTGAAGCTTTCTGTCAATCTAGTGTTTCATGACAGAACCAAACATGTTGAGATTAAATACCACTATATCAGAGATATGGTATTGAGGAAAGCAATCCAGTTGAGATACATTAGTACTGATGAGAAAATGACCGACATTCTAACCAAGCCCCTCTCTAGAGTAAAGTTTGTGTAATTTCGAGACAAGCTTGGAATTGTGGAGAATGAAGCCCTAGCTGAGAGGGAGACTCGGCTTCAGTGATCTTCTGTGATTTTCTTTAATGCATCTTTCTTTGTTAGAGAAATTTGAGGTGTAAGCCCTTGTTTCCACACTCTAGGATTAGCCATGGTGGATTTCATGTTGAGTGACTCCATGAAAACATCATGTGAGAGAGTTCGTGATGATTTTCTTGTTCTTGTGTTTATTCAACCTCTGAGAGTATCCATGGTGAACGTCATGTTGAGATGACGATATCACATTGAGTGATTCTGTGATGGGAAATTATGCACATATGTTTTACCATACATGTGAGTAGCCATGATGGTTGATATCATGATTGAGTGAATCCGTGATGAGCCCCTTCCGCATATGGGTGTAGCCATTGTGGGTCTCATGTTGAGATTCCATGACAATGTGTATTAGAAGTATTCCTCCCTAGCTAAGAGGGAGTGTTGATGTTGTAGCTTTGGGCTACATACTTTTTCCTTGATTTCTGGACAATAAATTCATATAGCCTAACGACTATTCATTTGTTAAAGTGAAGAGGCGCTTCACTTGGCAACACAATATAATATTTAATTATTGTGAATAATTAAATAGGGCCGACTTAAAGAAATAATATTTAATATTTGGTAATTCTTTATGAGGTCGACCTACATGAAGAGTCACATTATTTTTGTATTTTAAGTGTGTGCATTTGCTTAGTGCGAAGGTTAGGTGAGGATTAGGATTAGGAAAAAGTGATGGAGGATGTGACATTTAAAGGAGTAAATTAACTAAATAGAAATTATTTATTTAATTTATGGGATAGAAGGGGTAAGATAGGATATCTAATAAAGTATTTAATTATTTAACTAAATACCTTAAGAATTTATAAGACTTTAGGGGTATTAATTAAATGATAGAAATATTATTTAATTAATGTGGGTAAGACCATATTTAGATGAAAAGGGGTAAATTTGACCAAAATTAAGTGGCCAAATTTAGGTGTCTACACATTCAAACTAAATTTGATTCAAAACAACTTAAATTCATTTCTCATTCTTGGCAAATAATTTTATACAATCAAATTCAAATATTCAATTCTAAGTTTCTCTTTCCCTCTTCTCCACACCTTCTCTTCTTGTCCTTATTTTTCACACAAATTATATGTTATACCTCGTTGTGTTGTTACTTATTTACTTTTACCTTGTTGGATAAAAATGCTTTAAATATATATGTTTATGTTTTATGTATCTTGGAAATATGATGAATGAATGTTTGATTCAATTTAATGTTTTTTAATGATTCTGACTATGAAATATATGATGCAACTGATTATATTGTTTTTGGCTAAATACTATTGCAATGTACTAAGTTGGATGCAGGAACAGATTCAAGCCTTCAGAAGGGAGGGGAAGTATCAATCAGGAGAACTTGTTCTGGTAACCCTTAATGAGACTAAGTAAGCTTTCATACACTCACTTATATTTGGTCAAGTCGAGTCAATAGCTTGGGAAATGGTATGTTACCTTTAGTCTTCTTTGTGGATGATTTAGAAGAGGTTATGATCTTGTCTGTGAATGATCTTTGATTTGGATTATGTGATTCATTTTCTTTGTTATATAAGAGTTATTTATGAGTTTATATCTAATCGATGAGATATATACATAAAATTTATATATATGTATTTATGTATGTGTCTACGATAAACTCATACACATGAGTAAATACGTGCGTGAGTATACGTAGATAGACATATTTACACATGCTCATGGACGGATTACCCATATGCATGGGAATATCAATTGGATAGAGGTGACATATATATGTGTGTGTGTGTGTATACACTCCGTGTATATATATCGATCAATGGGATTGTGAAAATACATGTTTTAATGCCAAGACAATAATATACATATAATATATGTATATTGTTATATCTATTAATATGTGTGTATGTATTTACATTAATGGAAATGTACATACAAATATATTAATATATACATATGTATATAAATATGTATGCATTTCTATTATGTGGAATATGTAAATATGTGCACATGTATTTGAATATCAGATAATGCATTTTATTATCATGTAGTTGAGTTATATATATATATATATATATATATATATATATATATATATATATATATATGTTTTGTGATATATATGTGTGTGTGTGTGTTTGTAAATAATATATATATTAAATATATGATATACTTCATAAAGCGTGTGGTATTTATATGGCGCATTGTAAATGCTAAATTATTTAGTATATGATAAAGTGCTTTGAAAATATGATAGTGTATGGATTTAATAGCTTGCACATGAATTAAAATATTGTTTATAAGCTACTTGGACAATACATTAACATAGCCCATGGAGATAAAAGTAAACTAAGTTATATAATGTTGTTCCAAAGACTTAGTCAAATCTGGAAGTGTTGATTAGAGTATCAAACATGCAAATGATAGTTAGACTTGGTCTTTCAAACGAGAAACAAAGGAATAGGGTGCATGGGTTTATGTGGTGCAAAAATATGAATTTTTCTTGCATTTATAAATCTTTTATGCCTTTCTTCTCCAACGTACACAAAAAATAATGAATATAGGAATAAGTCAAAAGAGAAGTTGGTTGTAAGGGGTCATATAGAGAAAGTGATTGGCCGAGTATATGTATTTAGTCATCATTTTAAATCTGCCACCTTAAATCTTGTTAGCTGAGTCGATCCCTTGAGTCTGAGAAGTGGCAGGAGTGTGAGCTTGTTTGTAGCCTTGGAGTGCTCAAGTTTTTGTATAAATAGGGGAGCATTCTCCATCTTGTGGGATGCATTGAGCATTTCTATTTTTTGATTTTTTGAGTGTTATTCTACTGCATTTTTGAGTTAAGTGATTTTGGTGAGAGTTTGAGAGAGAATTTAGAAAGGATTGAGTAATTTTACAGTGAGATTTTGTCAAGGGAAGATATAGAATAGTGAAAAGCTGATTATAGAAGGAGTCGCAAGTTGATTTTGAGAAGGTTGGGCTAGGAGTCCAAAATTATCAATTAGAGCTTTCTAAGTGCATGCATGCTAGTTTCTACTTCTATATATATTTTATGTTGAAAGGATTGCATGATTTTATATGTCTTGTCTAGAAAAGAATGGAGTTAAAAGAGAAAGATTGGATGCTTTGATGAATTTTTTATATTATTCTTGATAAGTATGAAAGATGTTTGATGAGTCTAGTTGTTTGTGATCCCCGTTAATGGGTTATATTCGCATATTATTTATGTAGGAATTATTTTTTGAGTATTTACTATATATTATGTTAAGATAAAGCTTATATAGTTATAGTTTGGATTATAAAGTTGATTGTGAAGTTTGGATTATGAAGTTGTATGTGAAGTTTGAATCATGAAATGATCATAGGTTATTCTTTGGGTTAGGATAATCCAATGGAGAGGATAACCTCTACATAGAATATGATTGGTTATAGAAAATTGAGCTAGGAATGTGTGAATAGATTACTCACTCGAAGTACTGGGTGATGAATTCTTTGGCCAAAGTAGTGTAAGTTGCAACTGTTTACAATGTCAGTTCATTGTGATCTAGTAATGCATGATAGTCTGAGATTTTCATACATGTAGGTTGTAGCAACTATATGGGAAATTTCTAGTTATGTAGGATACAACACCAAGCTCACAAAAGGCTAGTATTATGAGGTTATTAGACGAATCTCTTTGTTGAAGGGAAGGGCCATATTGCCAGTTAGGTAGATGTATGGGGGAATGCAATAAGTCAGTGGTTGACAAAAAATTTCTTGAGTGATGCTTCTCCTCATCAATTTAAGGCCAAGATTTAAGGGGGGATACCTGGACCATTTATATATCTATTTCCAGTAAAGCTCAGAGGAGCTATGTATGCATTCTTGTATCCATTTCTATGAAAGATTGTAAATATGAAATGTTATCTTGAATTTATGTAATATGAAATCATTACTTTGGAAATATTGTAATATTTTTTTTGTAATATAAAAGGAAATTTTGGAATATTTTTTAGTTTAAATGCACATATTATTTCTATATTTGAAAAGAGAATTTTTATATCTAAGTGTTGGCAACATAGTTTATTCACTTGAGGTTAAAACATAGTAAAACTTATTGGGTACAACAATGGGCATGTTACACGTGGTATCAGAGCTACTAGGTTCAGCTCTAGAACTTATGTGTTCACTATGTTTTCCCTCCAACATTATATGATTCTAATGTTTGAAATTCTTGTGCCAAGATGGTACATCTCAAAATGGTTGCAAGGGAGTTAGTAATTGGGAACAAATGCTACTTGAGAGCCAAGAAGGAAAAGGAAGCCTTTGTTCAAACAATAGAGGGAACCAACTTTGACAATGCTATCTGGCTAGGTGATACTGAGACTATTAGTCATGCTCTATCACAAAATCAATCAAGAGAAGAGAAGGATGAAAGAGGCTATCTACTTCAACCTTCTACCTCCCGTCTCTTCGGAAAAGTTGAACTCTTTGTCACTTATGAGAGATATGCCCTCAGAATGTAGTGTCAATCCTACTTTAATCTTTAGGGACCCTTGAGTTCTTCCAATGTCAGAAGTAATTATAATAGCATCAAGCGATGAATCAGAGGGATATGTTCCTCAAAACTATGTATCAAAGGATAAATATGAGGGTTACTACCCTTTTGATGATTTATATGAGCAAAAATTTGAGGGTACACTCCACTTAGTTATGTATTCGAGAGTGAATTCGAGGGATACTCTCCTCTTGGCTATTTGAATAGTCATTCAATGTAAATAGGAGGATATTGAAATCCTAATGGATAAAAAAAAAATCATGTTTGTTATCAAAACTTGTGTATGAGATCTTCATTGAAATGTTTTGTGTGATAAATTACTCTTTTAGAATGTTTTTAGTGTGTTAAGAAAACCATCGTAGGATCTAACTAAAATGAACTTTCAAGTATAATATTTTCTTGCAAAAATGGTGAGAACAAGAACTAACCTTAGAGGAAGTGAAGAATTTGGTCAAGGTCTAGATAATTTCGAAGCTAAGTTGGATCACATTCTGGATATAATGGATGAGACCAAAGAATGACTTGGAAACCTCAAACAAGAAGTAAGGGGAGTGGATAAAGATGAAGATGTTCCTAATGAGGTAGAAGGGGAGAATTCTCATGGACATACTCAATCGAGTCAACATGAGGAAGATGAATCTCAGTCCAAGTAAGAAAGTGGCAAAAGGAAATGTGTGGCAACTGAGTTGTCTAGGGATATGAGAAAGATTACCCCTCCAAAATTTGAAGGAAGCACCAGCAGATATTAGGTTGAGGTTTTGTTGATTCAAATGGAGTACTTTGAAATCATGAACTATTTTGAGGTCACTAAAGTTGTTTGGGGAGCCTTCTAGTTAGTAGGAGAATCTTCTAACTAGTGGATGAATAAGAAGGTGGAACTTGGTCTCAGTTCCTTAAGGCTAACTTGGAGTGAGTTGAGATTTTTCGAAAAAGGTGGTTTCCCCAAATTTTATATGACCAAAAGGAGCATTGATTTCTATAACTCGAGACAAGGGGACTCATCGATGAATGAATGCTAGGATAAATTCACTCGTCTCTTGAGGTATGTAGCTATGTACCAAAAAGATGAGCAATTTTGAATCAAGAAGTTCATCATGGGTCTGAATAACCAAATAGGTGGTGAGATATATGTACATGGTCCAACTACCATAGATGTAGTATGCAAGAATTCAATTAAGAAAGAGAAAAATCTTAAATCTATCTCGATTCACTGGGAGAAGAAGAATCAAAAGAAGTTCGGTGGGCCTCAAGTTAATCAAACTCCAAGGAAGTATAATGGAGGGTAGGATTCTCAAAGGCAAGGGGATAGGGGACCCCGTAACAAATGGAATGAACCAAGAATGGATCACAGAGGTAAAAAATTCAACAACAACAACTACTACTACTACTACAATGCTAGAGGGAAAGCCAGTAATTCTAACAAGCCTGTGAAAAAGAGGGGACCGATGAAAGGATGCTTTACATGTGGTGGGGATCATTTTGATTTTTAATGTCCCAACAAACCATCAGGGTCACAACAACACGTGAACCCTCTTCCTCCATAATGAGCTTTATTCCAATAGAAGATCCATCCAGCTTTAGACAACCAACAAGCTGAGTACGAGATCACTTCGATGAAAACTCCAAGTTCTTTGTTTGGTATACCTATTTCCATTCTAATTGATATTGGGGCCACACAAAAAAAATCACCTAGAATAGATAATCAAATTTTTAGAAAGGTTGGTTTTATGGAAAAGTCTTGGGTTGTTGAGTATGCAAACTAGACAGGAGCTTCAGTGGATCAATGTTTGTTTGAAGCTAGGGTTGAACTTAGGAGTTTCTCTACAAAAGTCAACTTCTATATAGCTCCCTTAGGTTCTTATGATGTCATCCTAGGGATGAATTGGCTATGGAAACATAGAGCCAAAGTATATTGTCATGATAAAATAGTAGAGTATTTAGACGATCTAGGTAATTGGGTGAATTTGAAGGAACACCTAGAGAAATCAAGTTGCGACAGATCTCTGTCGTGCAAATGCATAGGGTGAAAAAGAAAGGTTGTAAAATATTCGCAGTAAAAATGGAGAAACTTGAGGAATGTAAGGAATTAATTTCTCAAGATGATGTTGTATATTATGCACCACAAGAACCCCAAGATGCCGAGGAAGGTGAAATTGTGGAATATGGAGGAACGAATATGGAGAAATATCTTATCCTACAAAAATTTGTGGATGTATTTCCAAAAGAATTACCTAGATTTCCTCCCAAAAGAGTGTTTGATTTCTCCATAAACTTAGTTCCAGGGTCAAAACCTATATCCAAAGTGCCTTATAGAATGACCACAATGGAATCAATATATCTTAAAGCATAGTTGGAGGAGTTGTTGTTCAAGGGACTAATACGACCTAGTGTTTCGCCATGGGGAGTGCCAGTGATCTTCTTGACGAAGAAAGATGGTAGACTATGCTTGTGTATTGATTATCAGATGCTTAACAAAGCAACGATAAATCATTAAGTACCCACTACCACGTATTGATGATCTTTTTTATCAGATGCGAGGAGTACAAATGTTTTCAAAGATTGATCTAGAATCAAGTTATCATCAGCTAAGGATCAAAGATGAAGACAGATTCAAAACTTCTTTCATGACTAGATATGGTCATTATGAGTTCATGGTCCTACCTTTTGGACTTATTAATGCACCTACAAAATTCATGAACCTGATGAACAATGTATTTAGGGACTGCTTGGATAGGTTTTTACTGATTTTCTTGCATGATATCTTAATTTATTTCAAGAATGAAGAAGAGCATTGTAAAAATTTAGAGATTGTTCTCCAATGGTTAAGAGAGCATAAGCTATTCGAAAAACTCTCTAAGTGTACCTTCTTTCAGAAGGAAGTGCAGTACTTGGCTCACATAAGTTCAGCTGATGAGATTGTAGTTGATCTAGCGAAAATAAAAGTGGTGCTTGAGTGGCCAGTGCCTAATAATGTACCAGAGGTTAGAATTTGTATGGGTTTGGTTGGTTACTATCGAAATTTTGTTGCAAAATTTTCCAGGATATCTTTTCCCATTACTTCATTGTAGAGGAAAGGGAAGAAGATTGAGTGGTCTAAGAAATGTCAAGCAACATTTGACCTACTCAAGGAGAAGTTGACTACTGCTCTAATATTGAAGGTACCTAATCCAGATGGCAAATTTATATTCATCATTAATGCATCGGGTGAAGGATTAGGTGGATTCTTGATGCAAGATGGGTGAGTCATAGCTTATGAGTCAAGGAAGTTGAAGCCTTATGAAAAATATTATGCATCGCATGATTTTGAGCTAGCATCAATAGTCCATGCATTGCAGATGTGGAGACACTATCTGATGGGGAAACCTTTTGAAATAAAGACTGATCATCATAGTTTGAAGTACTTATTTACCCATCCCAATCTGAATGCATGGCAATGAAGATGGTTGGAGTCGATATCTTATTAAGACTTCAACATCAACTACATCAAGGTGAAAGAGAATCGGGTTGTCGATGCCCTGAGTCATAGGAGGAATATCGCCTCAATGGTATCAATTCAAATTGACTTCAAGGGCCAAGTGTTGCAAAAATCCAAGGGTGATGAATATTGTGAGCAAGTCAAGAAATCACTTTTGAATAATAAGCAAGATGCAAGGTACAAAGGATTTCACTTTGAACCCAATGGATTATTAAGGTTTAAAGGAAGAATTTATGTGCACAATTCTAAGGAATTGATGAACTTGATGTGGAAAGAAGTTCACGATGCACCATACTTTGGACATCCTGGTGTGACCAATATGTTGGCTGATGTGAAGCCATTGTATTTTTGGAAAGGAATGAAAGGGAATGCTACTAGATTTGTAGCAAGATGCTTAGAGTGTCAAAGAGTGAAGGTTGAACATCCTCAACCTATAGGTCTTTTGTATCCTCATGATGTTTGGGAGAGTAAGTTTCAAGTCATTAGCATGGACTTTGTGCAAGGTCTTCCTATTTCTAGGAACAAGCATAATTCCATTCTGGTGGTAGTTGATAAGCTTACCAAGGTAGCACATTTTATTCCAGGGAATCTAACCGATGGAGATCCTATCATAGCTCATAAATTTATTTCAAGAGGTGTTTATATTGCATGGGATTCTTGAGAATATTATCTCAGATAAGGAATTTCATGTGACTTCTAGGTTTTGGAAAACCTTGTTTTCCTCACTTGCGACTCAGTTGAACATAAGTTCAATGTATCATCTGGAAATGAACAATCAAACTGAAAGGGTAAACCAAGTTCTTGAAGATCTATTGATGATGTATTGCATGGATCAATAATATAAGTGGGAAGATTACCTACCTTTTGGTTGAGTTTGCATATAACAATTCTTATCATTCTACAATTAAGATGACTTTATTCGAAGCATTATATGGTCATAAATGTTGAACTCATATAAGCTAGGATAAGTTGGAGGATAGGATAAGCCTTGGGCTAGAGATGTTATTCAAAATGGAAGAGCAAGTTGGTATTATAAAGCATAGGCTAGCAGAAGCTAATGATAGGCAGAAAAGTTATGCAGATTCCAAGTGGGTACCTAGAAGTTTTTCATTTGGGGAAAGGGTGTTGTTGAGAGTTAAACCTCATAAGATTTCTATCAAGTTTGGAAAGTCATCCAAACTAGCTCCACACTATGTAGGTCCTTTTGAGGTTCTTGAGGAAGTAAACCCTGTTGCATATCGAATTGCTTTGCCACTGGCTCTTTCCTGGATGCACAATGGCTTTCGTGTCTCATACCTAAAGAAGTATATACCAAGTGATAACCATGTTATTGATTGGAATGATTTTCACATACAGGACCCAAGAGTAGTAACAATCGATCCTCTCAAGGTGCTCGAAACACGTAAGCTTCACTTACATAACAAAGAGGTTTTGCAATGCAAGGTCCAATGGGATCAATATGCACAAGATTCTGCCACTTGGAAAGACTATGCTGAGATCAAACAAAGGTTTCCTCATTTCTTGCATGCTTTTGAGAATTCTTGAAAAATAATATTGTTATGTTTGTGTTTTATGAATTATGTTTATGTCTAAAACTTAAGATCATCGGGGACGATGATTCACAAGGGGGGGATATGTTACACCTTGTTGTGTTGTTATTGTTTACTTTTACCTAGTTGGGTTAAAATGCTTTAAATATATGTTTATGTTATATGTATCGTGGAAATATGATGAATGAATGTTTGATTCAATTTAATGTTTTATAATGATTTTGATTATGAATGTTTGATTCAATTTATATATGATGCAAATGATTGTATTGTTTTCAGCTAAATACTATTGCAATGTACTAAGTTGGATGCATGAACACATTCAAGCCTCTAGAAGGGAGGGGAAGTATCACTTAGGAGAATAACTTGGTCCAAAAACCCTTAATGAGACTAACTGAGCTTTCACACACTCACTTCTAGTTGGTCAAGTCGAGTCAATAGCTTTGGAAATGGTATGTTACCTTTAGTCTTGTTTGTGTGTAATTTAGAAGAGTTATCATCTTGTCTGTCAATGATCTTTGATTTGGGTTATGTGATTGAGTTTCTTTGTTATATGAGATTTCTTCTTTATGAGTTTATATCTAATCGATGAGATATATATATTTATATATGTATGTGTCTACGATAAACTCATACACATGAGTAAATACGTGTATGAGTATACGTAGATAGACGTATTTATGCATGCTCATCAATAGATTACCCATATGCATGGGAATATCGATTGGACAGAGGTGACATATATATATGTATATATATATATATATGTATGTATAGACTTCATGTATATATGTCAATCGATGGGATTGCAAAAATATTTGTTTTAATGTCGAGGCAATAATATACATAATATGTGGGAGGTAGGGAGGGCGCCCTCCAAGGTGGTGGAGGTGGTGGCATGAATGGCCACATTTGAGCTGTACGAGGGACATACTGACAGGTGGAAAGCCACAGCGATAGGAGAGAGTTGGATTGTTTCATCAATAAACCGAATGCATGGGGAAGACAACTCATCTATCTTCTCGAGATGTAGGAAATAATGAAATTTAAAGGGAAGTGGGTTATCACTTGCATTCAGACAGCTTGCACGTAGAAGGATGTTGGTGAGGTTGGTGGTAGTTGGTAGAAGTACTCATTTAAGGCTTGCACAAAATGTCGTGGGTATTTGTTCTAGTTTAGTGTTGTGGTTGAAGTTTGGTTGTTATCCTGTCAAGCGCTTACTGCTGGGAGCCAAATGGTTGGGTCCTCTAAATTTTTGATAGAGGTTTCGGTTGCGGGTGTAGCTCGGTTTGGGGTAGACACCCCCATTTTGCTCAAATCTAAGGATAGGTTGACCACCTTTCGTTTCATCGCAGACCAACATGTTATGCCTTGTATAACCATCCCATCTTTTGCCTTGGTCAAAATGGGTCCCCCTTTGTGTTTTTATCTTTTGTTGTTTTTCAAACAAAGTCTGGAGTATTTTGCTTCCAACATTTTGTTTTATTTTGGTTTAGTTTGTCGAAACTGGAGCCGGAACCAAATCGGGTTCTGAAACTTCTTTCAAAATTTGTTCCGATCCCCATCTCGACAGTCTTTCTTTTGACCTTTTTGTTTTGTCTTTATCAGAGCCGGAACTGGAGTGGACATTAGGTTGGTGTTTATTGAAAATTGCAAAATCAAAATCCATCCTGTCTCCGCCTCCGCTTTTTCAACTTTGGTTTTAGTCTAGGTCCTTGTCTTATGTTTTATTTTATCGGTCTTTTTATTTTACTTTTTGTGTTTGGTTTCGTTTTGTGTTTTGTTGGCGGACCCAGATCCGGAATGGGAATGAAGTTGGGAAAATCCTTAAGTTTCTGAATCAGTTTCCATTCCGATTCCTCTCCTACCTTTTCTTGGTCATTGACTTTTTATTGAAGTCACACTGTAGTGAAGTGTTTGTTCTTCTCCAGTTCCGACTCCGCTTAACTGCATTTAATGCGTTAATGATAGTTGCCATGCATAGGTAACTCTAATTTTTACCTTCATTAAGGATTAAACGCATTATTATTATCATTGTTAAACAAATAAAAGAGTGAAATAGAGCAGTTGCGGAGTCCATCTGAGTGAATCGATTGAAGGAGGAGGAGATAATTGCTTGCGAATCAATTCAGAAGGTTAGCCAGGGTTTTGCGTTCAAGGTAGGGTTCCTATTTTCATTTCTTTTATTTTGCTTTCATTTTTTCTGTTTGTGTTGTTTGATTTAGATCTTCGGGAAAGTTTGTCGTCTTAGTAGGATGGTGTGTTTGTTTTTCTTTCTTTATTTGTTGTTCTTGATTTTGTTTTATGCTTGCGTTTCTGGTTTTATAGTGAGTTGGGGCACGATCGCTTTCACGTTTTGTCATGATCGTGTCGTGTTGCGTTAGGTTTTAAACGTGTAGATTTAATTAGGGTTTTCACAGTGAGGTAGATTAAATCTAGGTTTTTACAGTGAGTTAGGGTTGGTAGAATCTGGTTTTACTTAGCATTTCATTGCACTTTCATTTGGTTAAATTAGAAGAGGTTGAATCCGTGCCCTAATTTTATATCGTGTTTTCTAGGTTAGGGTTTTATGTGTTTTTGTGATCACGTTTAAAAATAATTAAATATGATGCCTTAAAACATAGTCGTCCCCATGGTCATATGGGTATAGTCCTTTTATGCTATATTTTTAAACCTCGTGTCATTTAATATGATCTTAGTCTTTAATCATGGAGTTATGCATTAAATTGATAAAATCATTGATGACGTCATGGTCAACATAGTCAGAAGTGAGATCGGAATTGATTTAGAGTTTTGGATATGTTTCATGTTTAGTGTTAATTCCATTTTCCATCTCGTTTCCGACTCCGCTTATAGTGAGAAGTTTTTACTTCATAAAGAGTTAACCTTGGCGGAAGCGGAAGCAGAACTTAAACAGACTATGAAAACAAAAATTTTTAAGGAAACCGACTCAGTTTCCATTTCAGTTCCAGCTCCGATCACTGTTTCACTTCCGATTCTGAGCCCGCTTCTTATTAATAGAGTGACAGTAATAGTTTTTGCTCCGAGCCTGATAGTATGTTAAAAGAAGATTATTTAAGATGTTTTTTGCTTGGTTCCGCCTCCAATGAATGTTTGAAAGGTATGATTTTAAAGACACATTTTTGAGATGTTTCATTCAAGGATCTAACTATAGATTTTGTTGCAAGAAAGCTAAGAGGATGTCGGGAACATCAGGAGAAGCTTCCCAAAGGAACCGGCCTGTAGGAACATCAAAGGCAGTACCTAAACCAAAGAAGATCAAGCCAGAACAATTGCCTTATACCTTAAAGTATAATCACAAGAGTCTTGTTGTGAAAGTGAGCAAAGTAGAATCAGATTGGTCAGATATCATTGACACAAATTTGGGCCAGTACAATTTTGAGGAGTTGTATTTAGAAACCTTTGTTGAAGATATCACAGGAAGAACATAAAGAATTGTTGATTCTGGATTGGCCCATATCACTGTGTTTCCTTTATCAATCCAATGCCCAAAGTTGATCTTGACAACAACCAGTGCCTACAATCCTGCTACCAGACAATGCATGGATTCACAAAATAATATAATTATTGATCTCACTCCTCAAGCATTTCAAAGTATATTTAATGTCCCAGATCCTTAGAACTTGGTGCAGTTGGATGAGGTAGAGGCCTTGGAGAAATATAGTAAGTATAAATAATCCAATAAATCTCAATTAAACAAAAAGTGGTTGAAGACAAAGAAGAAATCTCTAACCAAGCTTGCAGACTAGCCAAAGAGGGCAGATTTCTATAAAGAGGTATAAGATTTAATAATGATGTTGTCTAGGGCTTTTGGGAAGAGAGATACATTTCGTTTCAAGGAGTGGATGTTTCCTTTCATCCAGACAATTTTACGTGGCATCCATCAATTTGATTGGCCGATGATTGTATCAAATGCTATTCATGATCAACTAACCAGCATCAGGGAGACTAAGTGATTCTTTATGACTTCTTACATTGTGTATGCAGCAACAAGGTTAGGTATCTTCCCAGGTTTAAACAGAGTAGGGATAATGGGAGTCTTGGATGGATAAAAGAAAGTGTGGGAGCATTATAACCAACTGTCTCTACAGGTTGCTGAAACTCAGTTCAGAAGGGTTAATGATGCATTCATATATGTAGTCATTAACCAACTAAATGGAGATGGAGGGTACAGGTTGAGTCAAGAGGCCATGGCATTTATTGTTGAATGGGGATGTTGGTACATTCAATACCCCAAGTTTACATATTTCAGGATAGCTGGTTTTGAAGGCCATCCACATTTGCTTCCAAGGTGTTGCAATAATAGGATAGTGTTGATGGATTTTGTATATCAGGCTCTTGGAGTTGATGCTCGATTTGGTTTAAAACATAAGATAGGATGTCACAAGTTTCCCATGAATTGGGTGAGTATAGCTGTCAGCATTTGGTAGGAGCAAAGGTAATCTACTGTGAGCTGATACAATTAAAGCTAGGCTTATACACAACTCGTAAGTATTTTGACCCGAAGGGGAAGATGAATGCCTTGTTGCCTTTTGTTTTTGACAAGCATTTTAGTTTATTAGAAGATTTTTGGAGTGACAGACAGGATGAGTATGATTTGAGGAAAAATAATTATGAAAGACTACCTATTGCACTCATGTCATAATTTGGAGTTAAAAATGACATTCCTAACACATTGGTGGATGATGGAGTTGTACTGGATCCATCTTATGAAGCTTTGAACATTGGAACTAAAAGTCTGGATCCAATTGACTGGGATAGTGAGGAAACTATTGATATTAAGCAGATAGGAAGAACAGTCTTGGATAGAAGTGTTCAATGGTTGGTGCTAAGAACCAAAGATCCTCAAGGACCAGTTCCTAAAAAGGGGAAAGGGTATAAAAGACTCAAAAGAAAGACACCTCCTAAAGAGCCTTTGGAGTTCTTTCCCCTAGACATTGAAGAGATAGAACTTGAAGCAGCAGGTGATGAAGCAGAAACACAAGAAGGAGATGCTCAAATGGGATCAATTGTTTCAACACCTACATTAGGTTAATCTTCCACGCAAGTCCCACTTGCAAAGCAGTAGAGTGAAGAAGTTCAAAAGGGGGCTCTTCATAGTATGGCTGGAACTACAAAGGGAAAATAAGTGGAGAGGTAAATTCATGATGTTGGAACAGATTTAGACGAGACTGTGTCAGAGAAGGATGTGCAAGAGAATATGCCTCTAGAGGAGGATGTTGAACAGGTAATGACACAAGAGGAGCAATGGGAATTTTTTGAAGAAGTTAGAAAGGATGCTTAGGCAAAAGCTAAAGAAATAGAAAAGAAAAAGTTAACGGATGCTAAGACACAAAATGATTCCATACTACAACAACAAAAAATTGAAGCTAAGTCAAGAGCTGATGAAGTAGAGAGACAAAAAGGGAAACAAGAACATGAACTCAAGGTTAAAGAAGAAAATGATAAGTTAGAACTGATACAAAAGATTAATGACCTTGAAGAAGATAAGGCAAGACATCGGAGGGAGAAAGAAATCTTGGTTGCCAAGTTAAAACTTGCTGAGGAGGCTCACCGAAAAGAAGAAGAAGCAGAACGATTAAGAAAGGAAAAGGACACCGAAGAGTTGGTTAGGAAGTAACAAGAAAAAGAAGCAAAGGCAGAAAAGCTTAAGGCTTTAGAGGCAGAAAGACTAGAGAAATAAAGACTAGAGGCTTTAGAGAAACATAAACTGGAAAAAGAAGCTCTAGAGAAAGAAAAATTGGATAAGGAAAAACTGGAAAAGGAAAGAATAGAGAAGGATATATTAGAAAAGGAAAGATTGGAAAGGGAAAAAGTGGAGAGAGATCGATTGGAGGAAGAGAGGTTGAAGAAGGAAGAAGAAGATAAGAAGATACAGGAACAAAAAGATAGGGAAGAGGCTGAAAAGCTTGTGCAGATGCATGTGGTGCACAAACAACAAGAGGAACCAAGGGTTGATTCTCAGCCCCAAGTAAATGTGCAACCACCTTCTACTACTACTATTGCTTCTTCCTCCACAGTGATGACTACTGCCCCATGTGCTCCCACTTGGCTAAAATTGGACCTATAGAAAAGAACAGTAACACCTTCACAACCTCTCAATTGGGAGGATATGATGAAGGAGATTGAACAAGAGAGGCCTAAAAAGAAGGCCAAGATCCTACACTCCACCAGGCTCATGGAAAAGGGAGAAATTGTTGTTGAGTGTGCCATACCGATGACAGAAAAGGAGGTAAGAGACATGCAATTAACGGATTATCAATTGAGTATTGTTAACTTGGGAAGGCCTACTAGAAATCAGCAGATGAATCTAATTGATTTGGTAGCTTCGACAACCAAGTCAAGAATGTTAAAGGATAAGTAGAAGAAAGATGAGCTTAAGGCTCAATTAGATCAATTGCATTCCTTTTTAAAAATTGTCTCTTCTCCAAGATCACAAAAGGTAGCTGCTATTGAGACTCCAACTTTGTTGAGCAAAAAGGAGGTAGATGATTTAATACAGGTAAAAGGCAAAGCGGAGATGTTAGATAGGTGGGTTGACAAGGTAAATCAAGAAGTAGGTGAAGTTTTGGTCGAAGGTTTTGAGGTTCACAAAGGGACAGAAGAATTGATAGGGGAAATGCATCAATATATTGAAGCAATGGAGAAGGAGGAAGAGGAATAGAAAGAGTATAGTCATAAATTGGAGAAGGTTAGTACATTGCCTTTGACTACTCTTCTTGAACAGTCAATACTCGAGGAGGATAATAAAGATTTTGTGGAAAAGACTTCTCGTATACTCCGATTCAGAACAGATTTCTTGTGCAAACATAGAAATGAAGTCCAAGATGATGTTAAGGATACCGAACAATTTGAGGAGTTGGAGGAAGTCATTGCTATCATAGTAGATGTTAATATACTAACAAAGGAAGGCTTGTCTTTGAGCCAAATAAAAGAGAAATGGGGCGAAAGGTTTAAAGGACTCATGCAGAAAGGAGATGATGGTGAAGATATGATGATAGATCGACTGATGGATGTCAAAAAAGAGATAAAGGCTGCTAAAAGAGAGTTGACAAAGATAAAAGATATGAGAGGGTTTGCTGCAGCAGAATTGGAGCGAATTAAATTTGAAGACAGCTGGGTTGATGGGCCAAAATTAGATGTATTACAACAAGTCTTCGCCAGTTATGACGAGTTTATTACAAACCCAACTTCACATGCATAAATCTCTTGCATGCATGGATTTTTCTTCTTTGCATGTTGCATGCAGCACTGACAGTTTTGAAGCGCATGACTTCCTTTTTCTCTTCTATTTTCTATTCTCCAGTTTAACTGAATGTCTAATGTAAGAACTCAAGATCAAATTGATCTGAGTTTCCAAGAGATTTTTTGTTCCTAAAGGGGTGGATAACTTAAAATAGAAGTGGAATTCGAATTTTGTATATCTATAAATACCCTTTGGGTATCATATTGTAAGGGTCGACTAATAGAAAATAGAATTGGCCACCTGATATTAGGAGATAGAATTTTGTAGTGATTACAAAGATACATTGTTATTTGATATTTTTACAATTAAATAAAAATTACAGTTTTACGTAATATGGTGTTAGAATTGAGTTTTACTTGATAAGGCTGATAAGTTATAATCTATTTGTATGCCAATGATTGTGCTGAAGCATGATTGTTTCTTATGTGAAGAAAGTCATTAGAAGAAACCGGAATTAAGGATTATCTTGTTAGATTATCATTGAATTAAATTTATTGAAGTCTGTTGATCTATGATCTTGGCAATGAATGAATGTGTGTTCTTTTAAAAAATCTTTGAAATAGTTGTGATAGGCAAATTAAAATAAGCACCTTAGATGCATACAATGGTATAGATTATTCTGTGAATTGTAGCATGCTTTGGTTTTCTTGATCTGATTGGAAAACATTCATTGTTGAAGGTATATGTCTGGATGCTAGATAAGTTTTGTTCATGTTTACTGGTTTACCCTTTGATCTATCTTTTTCTTTTGTTTTAAACCCCCTTGATTTACTAAAACAGTTCGGTAAAAATGAGTCATTGCTTGTATTCTTTGTTACCAGCACAGGCCCCTTTAATATTACCGTTGCATGGACCAATTGGGTGACACTAGACAGTTGAGAACCAACTACCAGGACCTTGGGAGTTAGGCTACTATATGTTGTCTTTCTTTTTCAGGAGAAATAGAGTAGAAATATTTTGTTTTAACGTTGTTTGTGTCATTTTCACCATCAACACAACGATTTAAAAGAATTTTGTTGAACTATGAGCCTCTGGTGTTAGTTGCAGTCAAAATGGTCTTGGGTTCGAGTTTTCTGGAAGAAATAGAGTATGGGTGCAATAATTTGCAAATATCTTCTCATTTTCTGGCTTCCTTGTTGGATAATTTGGTCCCAAAGATTGAAGCAAGGAATTTAATGAGGAAATTTTTCATACCTGGACTGCTGGGTGGTATGGATGAGCTCCTTCGGGTGGTGGTGGAAGGGAAAGGATTTCCGCATGCATCGGAGGTGGCGAAGGTGAAGGATGAAGACATGGTGAAGATTTTTCCGTTTCTCTTGGACCTTCAGGGTACTGGTTTGATGAAGCACCGAGCCATAGTAGCGGTAGCGGTCATCTTCTTGAAGAAATGGTTCGGGCTAATGGTGACTGGCAGCAATGAATGGAGGGAGGAGTTTGAATATTTCGCGTTTCTAAATAAGTTTTTGTGAAGGGCGGTGTATGTTCTTAGTATTGTAGCAGCTAGTTTTTTCTCTCTTAATGCAAGCACGAGCTGGTTAGATTGGTTTAAATGTAGACTGTTTAAACTATTGAATGTTTGAAGCTATGGCCTGTATTTTGGAGGATCCATACAAACATTTTATCGATATTTTTTTGGTTCTTGGTGGAATTGGTGGAATTAGCTTAATACCTGCATAGAAAATGGTTGTACTTTGGATCTATAAGAATAAATACAATATAATCCTTAAGTATCAAAAAAATAAAAAAATAATATACATAATATATGTATACACATATATACATTAATATGTGCATATGTATTTATGTTATTGAAAACGTAGATACAAATATATTAATATATATACATATATATGTATGCATTGCTATTATGTGGAATATGTAAATATGTGTACATGTATTCGAATATCCGATAATGTATTTTATTATCATGTAGTTAAGGTATATATATTTATATATATATAGATATATACATATACGTTTTTTGATATATATATATATATGTATATAAATAATATATATTTTAAATATATGATATACTTCATAAAGTGCATGGTATTTATATGGCGCATTGCAAATGCTAAATTACTTAGTATATGATAAAGTGCTTTGAGCATATGATAGTGCATGGAATTAATAGCTTGCATATGAATTTAAATGTTGTTTATAAGCTACTTGGACAACGCATTAACATAGTGCGTGGAGATAAAAGTGAACTAAGTTATATAATGTTGTTCTAAAGACAGTCAAATATGGAAGTTCTTATTAGAATATCAAACATGCAAATGATATTTAGACTTGGTCTTTCAAATGGGAAACAAAGGAATAGGGCGTGTGGGTTTATGTGGTGCTCGAATATGAACTTTTCTTCCATTTAGAAGTCTATTATGCATTTCTTCTCCAACGTACACATCAAATAATGAATATGGGAATAAGTCAAAAGAGAAGCTAGTTGTAAGGAGTTGAATTGTGATGTCTTTAACCTTGCATTTCTGAGTAAACAAATATGTTGTCATAAAGAGAACGTGGTTGGCTGAGCATATGCATTTAGTCATCATTTTAAATATGCCACCTTGAACCCTAGTAGTTGAGTCGATCCCTTGAGTGTGAGAAGTGGAAGGAATGTGACCTTGTTTGTAGCCTTGGAGTGCTCAAGTTTTTGTATAAATAGGGGAGCATTCTCCATCTTGTGGGATACATTGAGCATTTCTATTTTTTTATTTTCTAAGTGTTACTTTGATGCATTTTTTAGTTTAAGTGATTTTGGTAAGAGTTTGAGAGAGAGAATTTAGAAAGGATTGAGCAATTTTATAGTGAGATTTTGTCAAGGGAAGATAGAGAATAGTGAAAGGTTGATTATAGAAGGAGTTGCAAGCTGATTTTGAGAAGGCTGGGCTAGGAGTCCAAAATTGTCAATTAGAGCTTTATAAGTACATGCATGCTAGTTTCTACTTCATTATATATATTCTATGTTGAAAGGATTGCATGATTTTATATGTCTTATCTGGAAAAGAATAGAGTTAAAAGAGAAAGATTAGATGCTTTGATGAATTTGTTTATATTCTTCTTGATAAGTATGAAAGATGCTTGATGAGTCTAGTTGTTTGGGATCCCTGTTAATGAGTTATATTCACATACTATTTATGTAGGAATGAGTGTTTGATTATTTACTATATACTATGTTAAGATAAAGCTTATATAGTTATAGTTTGGATTATAAAGTTGATTGTGAAGTTTGGATTATGAAGTTGTACATGTGAAGTTTGAATGATAAAATGATTATAGGTTATTCTCGGGGTTAGATAATCCAATGAAGGGGATAGCCTATGCATGTGAATTACTTTAGTAGAAATTTCATGGTAAACATGACATGAAAATAGGTTACTCCTGGGGTTAGGATAATCCAATGGAGGGGATAGCTTATGCATAAAATATGAGTGGTTATGGAAAATCAAGCTAGGAATGTGTGTGAATAGATGACTCTCACACGAAGTACTAGGTGATGAATTCTTTGGCCAAAGTAGTGTAAGTTGCCACTCTTTACACTGTCAGTTTACTGTGATCCAGTAATGCATGCTAGTTTGGGATTGTCATACATGTAGGTTGTAGCCACTAAATGGGAAAGTCTATTTATGTAGGACACAACACCAAGCTCAAAAAAGGCTAGTATTATGAGGTTACCAAACCAATCTCTTCATTGAGGGGAAGGGCGATCTTACTAGCTAGGTAGATGTATGGGGGACCATAGTAAGTTTGTGGTTGGTGGAAAAGTGCTTGAGTGATACTTCTCCTCATCGACTGGCACACAAGATTTGAGGGGGACTACTTGGACCATTTGTATATCATTTTCAGTAAAGCTCAGAGGAGCTATGTATGCATTCTTATATCCATTTCTATGGAATATTGTAAATGTGAAATGTTATCTTGAGATTATGTAATATAAAATCATTACTTTGGAAAGATTGTAATATTTCGTTGTAATACACAAGGAAAGTTTGGAATATTGTTTAGTTCAAATGTGCATATCAGTTCTATATTTGAAAAGAAAAGAAATTATTGCTAAGTGTTGACAACATAGTTTATTCACTTTAAGATAAAACATAATAAAAATTATTAAGTAGAACAATAGACATGTTACATTATACCAAAAATAATGCACCCCTATTTTTATTTATTTCCTTATTTCAATCTTCTTTCATTCTTCCTGGCATGAAGCTATTTTTCACACCAATTTACAACTATATTTTATTTCAATGCAACCTCTCATTAGTTTTTCCTATTACTATGACCCCTCTTCTCTCATCTTCATTTGACTTCATTTTAAATGACCACTTACTATCTATCTTTGTTGCACCTATGTTCTCCTCAATTTTGTGCACACTTAATTGCATCTGCAAATTTAGACTACCATATGAAATGGCTCGACTCACCTGTAGTAACAGCCTTCTTCTAAACTCAGCACTCACCAATTTTCCTCCCTGTGGCGCGACCTCTTGGAATTTCTACAAACTTTTATTAATATGGTATTTTTTTTATCTAAGGCTTTTGTTCTCCTTTGACCGTGACTCTTCCTCTACTTGACATTAAACATTTAAAATTCCTTTTAAACTATCTACAAAATAAGTGGCCCGTAATATTTTATCTACATTGTAAGTGGTGTTCAAATCAAGCTTGTAATATTTAACTTATTATCTCAGACGAAATTTTAATGGCTTTGCATGTCCTCCTTGGCAACCTCACCTTTTCAGCTTCTATTGGAGATGACTGTCATAACTCATCTTCCACAAATAATAGATCTTCGAAAAATTTATTTTAGATTCTAATCAACGAGCAATCAAAATTCAAATTATGCATCGTAATATAATATTTTTTTCAAATGAAATGGAAAATAATATCACTTAATTTCACCTCAACCGATCATCAAAACTAAAATGATTTGAACTTCAAAATTGATCGCAACCTAGATTCTCCTGCATCATATGTTGGATGAATTTTAGAGTGTGGGATTTTTCTCTCAAAAGTTTTTTCCCCATGTAAATCACTATGTTGTTAGATGAATGATATTTATGTTTAATTTTGTTTAATTTATGTAATTGTTGTAAAGATATAAAAAAGTTTTGTATAACCCTCCTCTCAAGATTAGTGTAGGAATTTTCACTACGTTAGCTTCCTTACAATGAAAAATTCACTTCATATAGCAACATATGATCTGAATTCCAAATGGCATGTAGCTAGGTTTGGGAGAGTGCCTCCATTTCATGATGAAGAGGTGAAATAAGGGATCATGAAGGCCCTTAAAAATTTATATTGATGGACTTTCTACTTTAATTTGCATGTAATGGCTATCATTTATTAATCATTATAATCCAACATTTAGCAAACCATAGGTGAAGATAAATAGAGATAAATTAGCTAAAATTGGCCCCATTGGATGTTGGATGTGGCATGGAAAGGATGCACCAAAGTTGAGGATACTTTACTCCTTTCACATATTTCTAATTCATCTACTTTAAAAAAGAATCAGCTCACATACAACTCTATTCAATTAGTTAATAGGAATACACTTATCTCTTGACAAGTGAAGAAGTTGGTGGTCATGCATAGTGCCTTGTATCTTTTGGATTGATAGATTCTTGAGTATCATCAAAATCCAATTATACATTGGTTTGTTAATCCCAAAGATTTTACATAGGTTGATGACAAAGAGGCATAGGAGGGATTGGTTGGGGTTCCATTGGATGAGACAACCCCTCATAGTGGTAGTGACTCAAGCTTGGACTCTAATTTTGATGTAGTGTTAACAAATTTTGATAAAGGTCGATGGCATGTTTCTTTTATTTTAATCATTTTTTAGTTAAAACTTTTAGCCTTTAAGAATTTTGTTATAATTTTTATTATATATATATATGCAAATTGGCAATAAAAGCCATTAAATTATGTTAACCTACTTTTGAATCTCATGTGAAATCTCAATTCAAGACTAATCTTATGTTTTAAGGTTCTATAATGTATATGATGAATGTCATACCAATGTTATCATATGAATATTTGAAATTTCCTTACATTTTAAAATTTTCTCTTTTGTAATAGTTTTACTCTAAAAAATGGCCTCCCAAAAAATCTATCCTAGGAAGAGATCCCCTTGTCCCTTATCATCCCCATACTAGAAACTTGGTGTAACATAGGTGACTAGGATAACATCATCAAGTAAACATTATCTAGGGAAAGTAAAAAATAATTTGTGAAAGCATACAAGGGGAAATAATAAACATGATGTCATACAAACCATTCTAATGCTTTACCAACCAAAGTAAGCTTAATTTTTTCTACTTAAAATAAATCATCATCCATTGACACATCATATGAATATAAAAAATTATTTAACATGCAAAAACATGTCTTCGTTGCCACTAAAAGTATCGATCATATATTTACCAATAATATTAGCATGGTGAACATGAATCACATCCTAAGAGGATGGGGGTATACAAGACACTTATTGACATGAGGTTATTGAGGAATTCGTGATCATCATGAAGTGAAACACCATCATGTGAGAAGACAAATGGAGGAATAATATCATCAACCTAAATATCCCTTAATGGGTAAGGCATCATAGGAGGGGAAATTTCTCAGTGTAAAATAATATTCATGATCAATGAAAATATTGACACTAAGTCCCTCACTAGTTATATAAGTAGCCACACCATCAACCCTAATTTTATCCATGTGAGAAACATGATCAATGTGAAGCCTATTAATGGGGGAGGTAAATGTATCAAGGATAGAGGAAAAAGTGATAAAATTTCTTTGAAGGATTAGAGATCACAAATACAATTAAAGAGTGCAATCATGTAATATCTACCACTACCTTTGGAATCAAAGAAATAAGAGCATCAAGGAGTGATGAATGTATTGAATTATTACATCAACATGTAGATTATAGGATAGTTAACAGATATTAAATAAATCAAGGCTAGTTTATAATTAGTAAATAAAATAATAGTTAGTTTTGGGTAGTTGGTAGGGAAAATAAATCCTTTATTAATCCATGTTGATTTCAATGTAAAGATCATCAAAAACCAATCAAAAATCAATATATATTCATTTTTTTATCGTGCAATAATGGTTTGATGTTTTTTATTTTCTCTACCATTCCAATATGTTATCAAAGCGTTCCCATGTTGTCCCTATGTAGATGGAACAAAGATATATTAGAAAATTTATCTTTCCTATACTTGTGAGTAGTGCAACACCCTTTTCTTTTGGTAGATTATTTTAAATTTTAAATGGCATTTTTTATACCATTATAGTGTAGTCTTGGTAAAATTGTGATATCCTTCACACTTCTAAATGAAATTTAAAAATATAAAATGTTCTAGAAATTTGATGAAGAGGAGAATGAAACCTAATTTATTTTTGAAGATATTATTAGTATTTAGTGTGAATTTTGAAGTAGAAGGTCGCACATGAAAATTACCTTCACTTTTCATTATTTTATTGTGCACTTCTACAAAGATGTTGAAGATTGTTTTGAAGATTTATTTTTATGCACAAAATATTTCATATGTTGTATATTAACAAAAGAAAGTGTATTGACAATTTAATTTTCTTGACAAAAGGATATTGCAAATGATTAGCCTTCTGGTGTATGATTGGTATTTTAAATGGTTTCCTCTCATGTTTTTTATGGCATGGATATTTTGCATTGCTATGATTTATATATGATGGTGATAAATATATAATTATGTTTCATTTTAAGTATGTGAATTTCTAAGATATTAATGGAGTTTTAAGGAGGGAAGTCGCTTGATAATTATTTGTAGCCATTTAAAATAATAGATCACAAGTTTTAAGATTTTTGGGGTTTATTTTTTGGTTTCTAGAACACATTATAAAAGTTGTATTTTTAGTTGAGTCCAAAACTTTGAAATGAAGATTTTATCATGTCACCTTATGCTTATAATCTTGGGGCCATATGTGCTACCAATTGAAAAAAGTATCAAAATATTTGGAAACTCACATGCTAAGTTTATATTGGCTAGAGTGTACAAAGAAAATATTATTAGAGGTTGAAGGCATCAGAGGTTGGAGGATTTCTATCATCTTGATTAGGTATAGAAGTTGATAAATCCAACTTCACAAACCCCGAAGATCACCTGCATACAAATAACCTGTCACGGAAAGAAGAGACGGAGACAAAAAGGCAAGGGTGCTCTGAAAGCTGAAAATGTATTAATCAAAGAGAGTTAAAATATAATGAGATCAATCCTTATGAAGGAGATCAAAACCCTAAATCAAACCCTAGTGTGCACACTTAATAATTAGTAAATAATTATTAATGTGCCTAAGTTTAGCTTAAGTAAACCTAAAGGAATAAGTGACTTAATTAATTAACCAATATGATTAAATTAATTAAGTGAAATAACTTATTACTCTAACACCCCCCTTTAAGATGAACTTAGGGAGTAGCTAAAACACTAGGAAAAATATGCATGAAATCAAACAAGGGTCCCGACAACTAGGCTTGATCAGGTACCCATTTACAAATGCAATGCAAACTAAAGGAAACGGGGTAAAGGAGAAAACCCAACGGGAACAAAAATCCTCCCCAAAATAGAATGCAAAGAAAGGAATGTAATGCACTAATGAAAGAAGGATAAGAGGTGGATTACATGATACTCCCCATAGAAAACTTCTATCATATAAGTACATATACAATGGGCTCCATAAGATAGATAGAAAGAGACAAGAAGGCCCCCCCACAAAGAAGAAACTCTTGTTGCAATGGTAGATGCTTGATGTAGAATCCAAAAGGAGATTCTCTGTCTGAACTGAAACAAATGATGTCAAATCCAAACCAATGTGGAGAATCCTGAAATGCAACCTCTGAATGCACTGATAATGGTGGACGTACAGTGATAACCTGACTATCAAGGTAGAGGAGATGAATGTCCTCAAAATAATCCTCCAAATCTGCAATATAGGACTCCACAAACAAGAAAGATATGTCTGCAACATAAGAGTCCAAAGTAGCTATGTCTGGAAGATGAATGATGACCTATTGTACTAAATCAGGAACAATAGGTGATGCTGATGAAGTCTCAATCTGAAGAGTAGGAATTGTGAGACAAGCCTCTGATCCATCATAACATGTAAGGGTGTCTAAATACTCAAGCTCCTTTAAAGTATCATGATCAAAGGGTGTATTATCTCTCCAAGTAATGGGTAAGAGACAATCTGAAGTAGGATCCTCTGGGAATGGAGAGAGATTGGGGTCTCCATAGATCTCCCAAAGACGTGTCCAAAGTGGGTGGGGACAAAATATGTCTGATATATCCCACATAGTGTCATTATCAACACTAGACCAGATAAGTCCTACTATGTGATCACTAATGATATCCCAAGCTAATTTTCACTCGGAAGTGGCTAGTTCAAGTATGAGATCATACAAATAAGGCAAAATATTAAGCCACCTATAATGTATAAGTATGCCCTTTGCCTATGACTCATAATTACCCTGTTCCAAAATTACAACTGAAGGGTGGGTAGAAAAACCCATGATAACTCTTCAAATAAAAAAATTAGATACTGAAACTCTCAGCCATGATAAATCATATCAACATAACCCATCCAACGCAAACAAAATCCATGTAAGTTCCAGAACGTCCAAGTAATTAAGCAAAGTGTAAAAACACACAAATCTGAATAAAATTTACCTGGTAAATTATCTAATCAATTAGACTACAAATCTGAAAAGAGCACTGTAACACCTTTCCAACTCCTATTCGTTTGCACAAAATGGAATCCGAACGCAAAAGATATGCCTCTCGAAGTGCAAAAAATAAGTTTTGGCTTTGGCTGATGAAAAAGGCATAAAAACTGTAAAATCAAAAAATCACACCTACACCATTGGAAATTTCTTGGAACCAGCTTTCCGATGATATTTCGTTTTAAAAAAACTGAGTTTATATGCAAAAGTTATGGCCAAAATACCAAAAATTGCTCCAAAATGGTTTGTGGGTTAAGTCGCCGGTTTGGCTAACTGCTAGTGGTTAACTGACGGCAGCGCCCATTTAACTCTATGTTTTTTAAATTTTTTCTCGGATTGTGTGGCGTACTAGGTTGTACAACCCATAAATGAAATTGTTTTTCCTCTCAGAGTCATTATGTCTGATTTTGATGATTTGACAGTCAATTTAGGGGTTTTTGGGCACTCTGAACACGATGGTGAGATCCGTTTGGGCTGAAAATGCTCCAAAATTTCAGGTACGCTCTAGATCAAGAACCCCTCAAAAACTTCAAACCCTTGCAAATTTGATGTCGTGAAACCAAATTTGATGAAACAAAGGTCAATCTTGACTGAAACGAACGTTCTGGATGTAATGGTGAGGTCCAAATTGACTCAAAATTCACCAAATGAAAGAGGTATACCCTGGATCAAAAAAGAAAATCCCAAACCCTTGAAGCTCCAAAAATCTTTCAAAACATGAACAAGAAGCAACAGGTCTGGAGCTCTAATACCATGTAGAAGTTGATAAATCCAACTTCACAGACCTCGAAGATCACTTGCATGCAAATAACCTATCACAAAAAGAAGAGATGGAGACAAAAAGGCAAGGGTGCTCTGAAAGCTGAAAATGTATTAATCAGTGAGAGAGTTAAAATACAATGAGATCAATCCTTATGAAGGAGATCAAAACCCTAGTGTGCACACTTAATAATTAACAAATAATTATTAATGTGCCTAAGTTTAGCTTAAGTAAACCTAAAGGAATAAGTGACTTAATTAATTAATCAATATGATTAAATTAATTAAGTGAAATAACTTATTAATCTAACATTAGCTTCTCTCTAAAATATGATACCTTGCATGAGAAGCACTAGTATCATCTTTCATCTTTCAAGTCCCTTCATAGAGTTAAGGGGCATGACAATTATTTTGGTTTGTGAATAATTGAGTTTCTCGATTTGTAGACTTGGTGAGTGGTACCTATGGATAATTGAGTTTGTCTCAATGCATAGTTTTTTAGGTGTATACTTGTGGATAGTTGAGTAAGTCTTGATCCACAAATGGAAGATTGATACAATGGATAATTGAGTTAGTCTTGATTCATATTTGGTTGTTGGTTATGTTACTGTAGATAATTGAGTGAGTCCAATTCACAATTGGTTGTTGTCTTTTCTTTTGGATAGTAGAGTTTTTCTCAAGATTCATATGAGTGGTGAACTTATGAATAATTTAGTATGTCTCGATTCATAGATATTTGGTGGAGGTACTTCATCAAAGTTTCTAGAAGGGCTATTATATTCAATCCTTGCAGTGTTTTTCTTTTTTTTTGGAATGATGTAATAGGGGGGAATGTTGGAGTATTACATCAATAGTTAGATTATAGGATAGTTACTAGATAATAAATAAATAAAGGTTAGTTTATCGTTAGTGAATAAAATAATAATTAGTTTTGGGAGTTACATGCCCATAAGTAGTTTTGGGTAGTTGGTAGGGAAAATAAAGGCTTTATAAATTCATATTGATTACAATGTAAATATCATGATATATATATATAATTTTGTTCTATTTTGCAACAATGGTTTGATAAAAAATTATATTTTCTCTATCATTTAAATAGGATTGGATGTGAAAAATATGAAAATATATCAAAGTCCTTGATACCATTATGGCCAGAGGCTAAGGAGAGGATTTGGAGATAATTTATGGTGTAAGAATCAAACAACTAGGCACAATCACTATGGATAGGAAATGAATACACTAATGAATTTTAGATCTAACATAAAATAGATAAATTATAAAATTATATCTTAAAATTAATAATAATGACTAGATCCAAACCCTAGAACAATTAAGAAGCATTCAAATTGAAAGATGACACATTAGTAAGGAACAAACTCAAATAAAAATAAATGGTTATCTCATATATATTAAAGTAAAATGCTCATACAATAAGAATTATCTTATTTGATATGAGAAAAGAAAGAAGGATAAACTCTAAGGTTGAACCCTAGGGAGTGTGGAAAATGTTAGGTTCGTTAAACTAAAAAGGAAACAAGAAATCCTAAAAGATGTGAGTTTATTTTTTTAGTTCCTTTACTGTATATTAATATTCTATCCAACACATGATATTCTAATTATTAATCAAACTTAAACTAACACACTCAATTGAGTCAAATTTATAAGAGAAGTACATTAATTGACAAAGAAAGAAATAAGCATTATTTATCTCTTT
Organism: Sequoiadendron giganteum; assembly: GCA_007115665.2. Classification (NCBI taxonomy): domain Eukaryota; kingdom Viridiplantae; phylum Streptophyta; class Pinopsida; order Cupressales; family Cupressaceae; genus Sequoiadendron; species Sequoiadendron giganteum. The sequence goes on along the minus strand of CM021109.1, from coordinate 230,582,997 downwards.
CATCATGATGGATCAACTGATGTGTAGGTAGCATTTGATAGTGGTTTGAATCTAAAATTAGGAACACCTACATATGACTATGACACTTGACTATTTTGATCTCCTCAACAAGATAAGTATTGCAATCAAACTATTTTCTTTGTGATTGTGTATTTTGTGTTTGTAAAACTAATAAATTTGTTTAACTCCACATGTTAACTAATTCAAGATAAGTTGGTGGTGATTAACACCTTTAGGATCTTGATTGAAGTGCTACACTTCCTCTAGCCTTAGTCAAGTCGTTTATTTTTTCTCTTCACATTAATAAAATGATGAGACATGTATTATTCATTTTTTGAAATGATAATGCAAGCTATTATGATTATTATTTTCCTTATTACATGTAAATTTAATGCTCTAATGACAATATACAAATTATTGATCTTGGACTCTTTTTCTTGCAGGGTCCTATAGCATCTTTAAATATGCCAACCTATAATTTTATTCAAGTAAATTAACACACAAACCAATAAGTAATAATAAAAAATTCAAATTAAGGTAAACACAAAATTTGTACAAAATAGATTTGAATTCGACAAATAGAATTATACTAACAATTATGTTCAAGTAAAGAAATTATAATAATGATTGCTTATAAAAAAAAAAAAATAGATAATGAATGAAATATATGATTAAATAAAAATTGAAAAGAATAGATGAATGAATGTACTTATAAACTTAATCATTTTTTACATATAAATAATTCAAATTAAAAACTAAATGAAATTCATGTAAACATAATTAAAACAAATTCAAAACTTCTAAAACATCTAAAATACTTTTCCACAAAAATAAAAAATAAAAGGAGGTAAAGAATAAAGATGCCTCCTCTAGCAATGATTATATCCATTATATCCATTATATCCTTTTTCAATGATTATATCTTTACAAACTAACAATTGCTCATAAACAATAAACAATAATAATATCATTGATATAATGTAAATTATTTCTATCATAAGAAAGTTGTAATAAGTAGTAAAAAATTATAATAATATAAAGAATACGTCATCTTTTTAAGAAAATTATCATTAAAGAGTTGTAGTTCGATTTTTTAGAATGATGATATATTTTTATTATACTATCTATCAAGATAAGGTTCAAATTCTCCACATATTGGATTAAACTTGACTTTTAAATCAAGCAATTAGATGAAACTCGATTCTTAAATGGTACAACTGAACTGGAAGTTCGATATGTAGACGACTTTGATAATCTCACTTCCCCTACTTACAATAATTTAATCAAAACATAACTTCTTATTTAAGTATATGCTTACAAGTCATAGCATAATCACATTCTACTTAAATATCATGTGATTTATAGTCAAACAATCAATATCAATTTTACACCTCATCAACATTGAAATGCGAACATATTTATATTAACTAAAATAAATCTTTAAGCAATAATGAGTATATATATAAAAAATGACATTGCCACTACACAAAAATGGTTTGAATTGTAAGTTTTTTCCATATTTAAATTAGAAAGGAAAACGTAGAGCTATGGCAATTATGAGGAACTATTTGACTGTTTTAAAGCACGAGTTTAAGGCATGATTTATAAGAAACTATTTGCACGTCCTCAAATTTGTTAAATCTCTTTTATTTATAAATCATTGACAAGTGACATGTGACCTTCCAAAGAATCCGACATATCGCATATAAATAATTCAATGTTAGAGAAAGGTAAATCTGCATCATTAAATTTGAACCCAATGCCTTTTTCACGTGTTTGGACATAACATTTAAGATTCTCTCTCTATACATAAAAGAACTTTAAATTTCTTCTAAAAAGAAATGTATCCTCTATTTTTTAAATTGTTTGGTAGATGTTTGGTGTAGTTTTAATATAATAATTAAGAAATAGCAATTTTTTTTAAAGTATAATTCAAAATATCAAAAGTTTTCTAACTTAAATTTTAAACAAACAATAAATTTCTTAAAAGTATAATTCAAAATGTCAAAAGTTTTCTAATTTAAATTTTAAACAAATAATAAATTTTATATAAAAGTATAATTCAAAATGTCAAAAGTTTTCTAACTTAAATTTTAACATTTGATTGTGTTCATGTATGAAAAGGTCAGATGACAAGGACCCTCTTCTCTCTGCTAGCTCACTGCATAAGCGACTTTCTTTATGTATTTCTTTGTTTTTGGATTAAGACCATATGACTTTCTGGGATGTGTCTTTTTACCACCCATTTTTTTTATGAATATGTATATTTTTATCTTTAATTAATAAAATTTGACACTTAAAACTCTTTATTATTTGCTAATAACTTAATGAAATAACTATTTAACATTTGCTAATAGTTATTGACTATTTCTCTCATACTTACTTTATGTCTGTTTCTAAATAATTACCATTTGACTTTTAAATCTTTTCTTATGATTTAAAGAATGGGGGCCCTTATAAATTCCTCCCTAATAATGTAGAGAATATAATAGTGAGCTATGCTTTCTGTCATTTGACTTGTTTAAACCTCATTAAAGTTCTTTTGGCACATGAAAATGTTCTTTAAGCTTATGCTATAAAAGTCCAAAGTTCCTTGGAAGTGTATAGCAAGGAAGATGCTCTTAACAATGATGTAAGAATGGGTCAAGAGAAACCATCTTTGATTTTTATTATTCTTATGGGAAAGAGAGACATTACCTAATAATAATGACAAATTGAAGTCTTTATTTGGATCCTTTTCTTGTAGAAACAAGAACAAATAGACTTATTGTAGTCATACGAGGACATTTCACCATTAGCTTACAACAAGGGAAAGCAAAATGCCACCCACCATTAACATTGACAGGAACAAATTTTCTACATTTTGTCTATGCTGAGATAGAAATTTTTTCCCTTGGGAAGTTGTGTGGAATTCTAAAGACATTGCCTCTAAGGGAAGAAAAGTAGTCCCATAGCAAAAGTGCCTAGATACGGCCATACAGCCATCAAATTTAGACCGTTGTGGGGTTTCCCCGTCTCTTTCTATTTACTTAAACTTCGTGGTTGTTAGGGATTTCATAATCACGAGATATTTTTTACAACGTTGAACACGTGGGACTCTTAATTTTCGATGAATTTTTTTACTGTTTTTCCCATGTAAGAAAAGGTCATAAGGTTAGTTTTGACTAAATTCTCATCTATTTAAATATTATTTGAAAAAAAAAAAAGTATTAGTTAACATGTTTAGATTAAAATGGATTATTGTAGTATGCAATTAATTGTAACTAGATCTTTACCTTTATTTTATGACTTCAATTTATATTTAAAGGGTTGTTGAAGTGTCAATAAATAATAATATATCTTTTAAAAGTGTAATGGTGTGATTAAAATATTTATGTTAATTTTTTAAAAAGTTTTGAGTGTATTTTGAGAAGATGTTTTAATATGATTATATGACATAGGATACATTTTTATGTTAAGTTTGTCTTTTTTTCCAATCTTTTTTCTTCTTTATTTGTATTCACTTACACATTTTCCTATACACATGCTTTCATCCTTGTCATATTCATATTTATTCTCACACATTTCCTACATTTATTGACCTAGATTTACATAGATTCATCCATGATCTCTATATTCTACATCCTTTATCCTAAGTCGTTGTGACTTGTAAGAGTATTCTTGCATGGTGTAGATTTGAACCAAAAATTAAATTTATAATTTTTATTTTATTTACTCGTGTCTTTTTCCACTAGTTATTGTGGGTCAACTTAGCATACATTTGTGTGACAATTTGTCGTCTTAGTATTTAAAGACATTCATTTGATTATTAATTCATATCCAATAATTCACAATCTTATAGCAAACAAGGAGCATCTATAGAAACAATATACTTTGAAGTGCCTAAAAGAATTAAAATATTGCATTAGAAACATATAGATCACTTGTTTGCTTGCCTCTTATTTGTTGATTTTGTCATGGTTGTAAAAGGCCATCTAATCAAAGAGGTCAACCTAAGAGAGTGAGGCTCTTGTGATCCAACAATTTTTTCAATATATTTTTAAATACCACCATTATGTAATAGTGAACAAGGAGTAGAGAATCCAATGAATTAGATAGAAAAAGCTTGCATTGAGCCAAATTGGACCTATATGTTGGAGGTTAGATCCACACAATGTAAAATTGATCTATAATTACAAAACCAACAAACAAAAAAGAAAAGAAAAATAACACATAAAATAAAAATAATAATAATAAAAAATCTATAATCACGAGATATGTTTTACAACGTTGAACATGTGGGACTCTTAATTTTCAGTGGATTTTTTTACTGTTTTGACCATGTAAGAAAAGGTCATAAGATTAGTTTTGACTCTATTCTCATCTATTTAAATATTATTTGAAAATTAATTTATAGTTAACATGTTTAGATTTAAATGAATTATTGCAGTGTCCAATTAATTGTAACTAGATCAACATTATTTAATTACTTCAAATTATATTTAAAGGGTTGTTGAAATGTCAATAAATAATAATATATCTATTAAAAGTGTAGTGGTGTGATTAAAATATTTATGCTATTTTTTTTTAAGCTTTGGGTTTATTTTGAAAGGATGTTTTAATATGATTATATAGTGACATATGATACATTTTTATGCTAAGTTTGTCTTCTTCTTCAACTTTTTTTCTTCTTTATTTGTACTCGCTTACACATTTTCCTATACACTTGCTTTCATCCTTGTCATATTCATATTTATTCTCACACATTTCCAAGCATTTATTGACCTAGATTTACATAGATTCATCCATGATCTCTATATTCTACATCATTTATCCTAAGTCATTGTTGTGACTTGTAAGAGTATTCTTGCATGGTGTAGATTTGAACCAAAAATTAAATTTATAATTTAAATTTTGTTTACTCGTGTCTTTTTCCACTAGTTATTGTGGACCAACTTAGCATACATTTGTGTGACAATTCATCGTCTTAGTATTTAAAGAAATTCATTTGATTATTAATTCATATCCAATCATTCACAATCTTAGAGCAAACAAGGAGCATCTATAGAAACAATATACTTTGAAGTGCTTAAAAGAATTAAAATATTGCATTAGGAACATATAGATCACTTGTTTGCTTGCCTCTTATTTGTTGATTTTGTCATGGTTGTAAAATGCCATCTAATCAAAGGGGTCAAACTAAGAGAGCGAGGCTCTTGTGATCCAACAATTTTCTCAATATGTTTTTAAATACCACCAATATTTAATAGTGAACAAGGAGTAGAGAATCCAATGAATTAGATAGAAAAAGCTTGCATTGAGTCAAATCAGACCTATATGTTGGAGGTTAGATCCACACAATGTAAAATTGATCTATAATTACAAAATCAACAAAAAAAAAAATAACACAAATAAAATAAAAATAATAATAAAAAATCTAGGCTTAAAAATATAAATGGATAGAAACAAAAAATAAGAAATTATAATGAAAACAAAGTAAAAAATAGACAACACAATTAACAAAAATGAAAATAAATTATAAAAATAATATGCAATAATTTTACACTTATACCTATTGTATATCATTTTTATAATGTATTTTCAGTTTTGTTAATTTTGTTGCTTATTTCTTTACTTTGTTTTTATTATAATTTTTGATTTTTTTTAGTTTTATCCATTTACATTTTTAATCCTAGGGTTTTATTAATTTTTTATTTTATTTGTATTGTTATTCTTTTTTGATTTGGTCTTTCTATTTGTTGGCCTTTTTTAAATTTTTGGTCACTTGTCTTTATTTACACTTGCTAACTCCAACATTTTTTTTTCATTTTGAGGATGTATCATGAACGATCCAAAACATCAAATTTAAAAATATCGGAACGTGGTTTAATCCAAAAAAGTATTTGTAACAAATTATTATGGAATATGGAAACATCATATTTCAAGTTAATTTGTGTTGAGTTAAATACATTTATTTAATTAGCCTAGATTGGCATTAGGTAAAGTATAATTTTTCCTTTACATAAAGATTGTAATGGCACTAATTTTTTTTTTACATAAATCTATGATAATTAAACATTTATACTTATAATTGTAATGGAAAATTTTGTATGCCAATACCAATTCTCATTTAGTTTTGTGTCCATTTTGAGAGAAAGGCTTAACATAATTATATATCAAGGAATGACACACTCTCTTGTAAAATCAATTATATTCCATCATGTTGCTACTTACCCATTTACACACATTCCATATCTCTTATCCATATCTTATTTGTATCTACACATATTTCCATACATCCATCATTTGGTATGCCTATTGTTGCACCCATCCTCATACATTTATTAACCACCCTAACTTGAGTATCATTTTATCCAAAGTCAATGGGATTGATCCAATACACATCGATGTGATGTATGTGTAATGCCCCACCAAAGACCCATGGGACAATAACCAAGAAAAGCACACACTTTTTTTTGAAACAATAATGCATAATGCTAACAACACTAAGGTGTTATTGTGTGCAAAACATCTAACCATGATGTCATCATTGCTAAGTGACATGACACAAGTGGAAGAATTAAACCCAACCAAGCACACCCTACATCTAAGTGATGTAATGGACATACGAAGGTCACAAACACAAGGTATCAACTCTCACAAGACTCCTCAAGACTAGGAGGATGGGATCTTTAAGCTGAGGTATGATGATGGGACACCTTTGTGTGAGGGCACATATCTCAAGAAAAAAGAGCATAAACTTTCAATTATGACACCTATGAGCATGATCTAAAATTTGGGAGACTCATAAGACCAAAGGGGACAACTTTCATTCATAAATTTTTCCTATATGAGGTATGAAAATACTTGTTGTCTGATGTATGGAGGGACTCAAGAGGACTCCAATTCGTAGTTGACACACTAGTGTCTAGGTGGGACACTAATGCCTAGGAATGACACTAGCACCCCAACAAACTAGTGTAGGTGCCATGTTCTGGTGCCAGAATCTTGAACTAGCATTGCAATCTTTCCTAGGCATTATAGTTCAATTATAGTGATGGAGTCCTATCTAATGAGAAATCCCAAGGTAAGGAATTCCCCCTAGGACATACCAAACACCATGTAACCACCTAAGATATCCTACAAAAAAAATTGGACCCTAAAATGTCATAAATGACTCAAGATAATTAGAGATCCCAACTCCTCGATCACAAGACACCTATGACACGTGTAGGAGAAGTAACTCATAAGGGTATAGTGTTATCCCCAAGGCTCCAATATTCTTCCCTAACCAAGAAGGTTGGGGGGGTGAATTTCATACTTTGTGTCCATTACAAGAGCACATAAGGGACTCCTAAATGGTCCCAAGATGAGTAGATTCCCCAAAAGGGAACACCTAAGAACACAATAAACACTAAGGAATTAAAACACCACACTAAATCATTTCTTAAACATAATGTTTATTTTAAAACCCAATTGAAGATGCCTACATTCATTTCAGATCCAAAACATGCAATTATAAAAGACATGTGTGCTCAACTCCAATGTTGAGGCATGTAAACATTATACAATAAGAGTACCACTTACATGGCACACTATAATTTGTCCCCAAAAGGGAGCTCCAAGGATTCTCAATACAATATACAATTGAGGACTCAAATGTCCTTTCATAACTATTTATATTTGAATAAAAGGAAATAAAACATAATAAAGTCTTTACACATCTTGGTACCATCTTTAAAATTCATCCTTGATTCTCTAACCCCCAATTATGCTTTCCATTCCAACCAATCATGTGAAACCCTTAAGTTCACCCTACCATACTAGGAGATGGTAACAAAGGCCCAAAAACACTCACACAATACACAAAGGGGTGTAGGCTTACACTCACATGAAACACAGAGAATACACATGACATACAAAGAAAGCAAGATTAATCAATGACATCATAAGAAGAAAGTACAAGATCTCTTAGGTACTACTCAAAGTACATGAGGACTATATCCTAGAGAGCGAATAGGGAGCACTTGTCATTGCTATAGCCTAAGGTACTATTTAATCATAAACGAGTACACCTCTTGCAAGAGATGAGGATACTTGATCTTACAAGAGCTAGTGCTCCCTGAATGAGCATGTCTTCTACACCCATACCGAGTCTTTACAAGCACTCTAAGAATGTTGTAGGCACCATTATCTTGTTTTATTTTTAATTCCACATGTGTCTCTTTAATTATCACTTTTTTAAGATACTTCCCAACAAGATATCTATTGGGCCACTTTGGGTAGAGAAAACATCAAATTCCACTCTTGTTTTATTCTTTAACATTTATGTCCTAGGCTCATCACGTTCCCCAAAATCAAATGTGGCTGGTAAAACAATGCATAATTTTGACTCAGTGAAATTTCAACATTGCTTCAATAGATTTGTCCCAAAAAATCATGGAGAAAACATTCTTTCCCCATCTAAAGACATCAAAACTCAACTCAAGAATTTAAATTTTGCAATATTTCTTCCAACACTAAAAACCAAAAAATCCATTAAAATATATTCAATTTTTACATTTCTAAAATTTGATATTTTCAAAAAATGAAAAGTGCCCTTTGACCCTAAATATGAACATGGACATTTACAATAATCAATTTAATTTTTCGAGCATTTTTTAAAATTTGGGCATTATGAGGGCACAATTTTGTAAAATTAAAAAAATCACAAAAAAACTAATTCCTACTCATTTTACAATATTTAAATTGCATTATGAATATCCTATGCTCCCCCAATGGTAATCACAAAATTCAAAAACAAAAAAGCATAAATGAAGGAGGAGAAATGAAAAAAAATACCTTGAATTTGTTAACACACACAATGTTTTCAACATACCAAGGGAGAAGAAGAATATGCCCCACATAAGCAATCCCCTTCCCTTTCCTATCCAATCCAAATCAAATCCCACCCTTTTCCATTCCAAATTGAGCCCATAATTCAATGTTTTTTTTTTCTTGGATAGTTTTTTTCAGAGAAAAAATCCTTCCAAACAATAATGAATCAAAATAGCTAAGTCTATTTCCCTTTTGAACCCTTTTTCCTTTTTTAATATTTTACAACTTTCAATTTCACTTTAAATATATCTATCTCCATATGCTTCTATAATTTAAAATTCATTTAAACATTCTATTTCATTTAATTCACAATTTAATTAACAATTAAATCATATATATATATATATATATATATACAACTCTGGAATATTTTACAAGAAACATGAAACTGAAGAAATAATTTAAACCATGCATTCACTAGAATTTTATGATAAATACAATTTTTAGAATCATTCCTAATTTGGATATGGGGTGGCATAGGTTAAACACAACATAAATCACACTTGGATAGAGTACCACTAGGTATGGCAAGAAGGGAACACCTAGTGTGACATCTCCACATAATCATTGTCAAGGATAGCTTTGACCTATAAAATGTGTGGAGAAATGTCTTGTACCTACACACAATACCCACACCAAGCGTACCTGCAACATGTATATGATAGTTGAAGCACAATGTAACTCACCAAGAATGGTGCAACATGATAAAGCATAAAAGAAAACATACATACATGCATAAGTATATAAATTATTGAAATAAGAAAAAATATAGTCCAAATATAAGCATGATCATAATAATAATATAAGTGTCTCACATTATGTGCCCATATCTTGGTGCCAATACAAAATGGTAAAATAAGAACATCTCAAGTCAAAGTAATCAAGTATCGATATCTGAATCAAAGTCTAAATAATTCTATCAAAATGCAAATACAAGAGGTATTACATCATCCCCCACTAGAAATAGGCTTACTCATGGAAGCCTCCAAAAATATGGGAATACAAAATTCTCAATTGCATCACATCCTCCCACGTCATGAAGTCTCATCATCAAGATCCCATTGGACCCTTACCTACCCCAACTCCCTAACTTGAAGTGTCAACCTTTGATGTTGGATAATAAACATGAGCTACAAAGAAAGCTACCTACCCTCATCGGCTTGCAAGGCACCCCAATCAACAACATGGGTTACATCCAAAATATACTACCTAAGAACTGAAACATGGAATACGTCATGAATGTGTGATAGGTTGGGAAACAAGGTAGGGTGTTAGGTGATAGGACCAATCCTCTCAAGAATAAAAAGTTCAAACAAAGTGTGGTGAGATCTTAGATCATTTCCCATTATAGATAGGGCTCCTACGAGGTCACACTCTCGAGATAATGAAATCACCTATAGAGAAGTTTTGATCCAATCTCTTGGCATCGACATACTTATTTTGATGATCCTAAGTGGTCAATAAATTCTCCCTAATATCGACCACCTGAGTTGATCTATGTCTTGAAGCATATTGAAACCCAAGATCACACGATCATCTAACATATCCCAACTCAATGAGGTATGTCAAGGTTGAACATAGAAGGCCTAAAATGGTGACATTATAGGATAACAATGATACCCATTACTATAGGAAAACTCCTCAAGGTACAAATAGTCCTCCCATCTAGACTATTGATCCATAACATCCATGCAAAATTTGTCCTCTAGCACTTGGTTCACTCTCTCTTTCTGTCAATTTGTCTTAGAATGGTAGGAAATTTTGAAATTAATATGGGCACCTAAATCATGTTGTAAGGAGGTACACAACATGTATGTGAATATTGGATCATGACCAAAAATGATCATGTGAGGTACTTTGTGCAAGTGCACAATATCCTCTACAAACAGACATATCACATGCAACACTATACAAATATCTCATAGGTGAAAAATAATCAACCTTTGATCATTTTTCCACTATCACCATGATGGCATCATGACGACTAGAGGAAATAGGTAACCCAACAATGCAATATAGAGAAATTATATTCCACTTCCACTTGAGAATAGTGTGTGGCTGCAAGAGACCTATAGGATGTTGATGCTTGGTCTTCACGTACTGACACTCTAGGCATCTAACCATAAAATTGATAACATCATACCTCATCCTTTCCCAATAAAATAATTTTTTGAGGTTGGAATGTATATTCTTAACATTGAGATGTGTCGAATATGAAGCACAGCGTGCTTCAAAAAAATGAATGAACGAAGATCATCCAAAAATTGGGACACAAATACAACCAATATATCATAATAGTCAATCTAACTCCAAGGAATAGCTAGAAAAAATTCCCACAAGGGCTCTTTGGGAATTTATCTCCACTCTCACCTCCTAATACCATGTATCTCCAAAAATTTCTTCAAAATACAACCCCATAGATTGATGCCTAGGATCAAAATTGAGACCTCATGTCACCTCCTACTCAAGGCATTTGCAACCACATTCTACTCCCCTTTAATGTAATGAACATAAAATTTATCCACAAATGTTTCATCCAACGACATTGTTAGGAATTAAAATTGAAATAAGTAAATATATATTGTAGGCTACGATGATCGATATAGAGCTCAAACCAATGACCCAAAAGAAAATTCCTCCATCGAACAAGTGCATGGATGACTTCCACTAACTTCAAATCATAAGTGGGTAGTTTAAGTTATGATCCTTGAGATTTTGATACTCATGAGAAATCACTAGACCCTCCTTCATAAGTATTACCCCCAACCCATGCAATGATGCATTGGTGCAAACCAAAAAATCCAATGTTGGATTTGGCAACACCAAGATAGGTGTACTAGTCAACAACTCCTTTAAGAGCCTAAAAATTTGCCTCACACTTCTCTAGCCAAATAAAATTCTTCCCTTTCCTTTGAAGCGAAGTGATAGGATGAGCCACTCTAGAGAAGAATCTCACAAATAAATGGTAATATCTCACCAAGCCCATGAAACTACGAACCTCAAAGACATTTGAGAGCACTGACTATTCTATAATGGCCTGAACATTTGAGGGATCCACTAAGACACCCTCACTAGAGATAATATGACCCAAATAATTCACCTCAAACTGAAAGAAAACACACTTCGCCAAGTTGCCATAAATTTTATGGTCACACAAACACTAAAAATCTTGGTTCAAGTGGACCTCATGCTCCTCCATTTTGTTTGAATAAATAAGGATATCATCAAAAAATACCATAACAAACCGGTTTAGGTAGGTACCAAATACACCATTCATCAGAATCATGAACATAGAAGGAGAATTTGTCGACCTAAATGGAACCATCATGAACTCATAGTGTCCATAACAAGTGTAGAATGTTGTTTGATGAATATCAACCTCATGAATGTAAAGTTGATGGTACCTCAAATTTAGATCATTTTTGGAGAACACCTTGGCTCACCTCATTTGGTCAAACAAATATCCAATCCTCGATAAGGGATAATGATTGTTCACCATCAATTATTCAACACTAATAACCAATGCACAAATGAAGAGACTCATCCTTCTTCTTTACGTTGAAGATGGTTAGTACACCCCAAGGGGATACATTAGGACAAATGTCTCCCTTCTCTAACAATTATTCTAGTTGTAATCGAAGCTCGTTGATCTCCTAAGTATTCATACAATAAGGTGCTTAATTTATGGGCTCCAATACAAGAACAAGGTATATACAAAATTTTATATCTCACTTAGGAAGCATACCTAAAATCTCACTCAAGAAAACATCAAAACTTTGAGAAGAGGGTGATCATGAAGAGACGCCTCCTAACACTCACCCTTGGTGAGATCATTTATAAAAAATACAAACATTTGACAACCCTATTACATGCCATTTTTTAGTTTGTTGGCTAAAATCATGTGAGTCTCTAAACCTTGGATAACTCCATCTGCTCACCAAGGTCATCAACACACTTAGATGACTTCTGTCAATAATCAATGCATATTCGATGAGCTTCCAACCAATCCATACCTAAGACAATCACATAGGATCCCAAAGGTAGGATACATATAATTTACAATGGTGGTTAAGGTGCCTAAATGCAACACACAACCATGCACAAGGGAGTCCATGAAAACCTTCACACTGATAGCTAACTCAACTTGCCAACTATCACTTTGTCTCCTTGCCACTAATCGACATCACTCTATTAGGAATGGGGAGATAAATGAGTTTGAAGTACCAAAAAAATATAAAAAATAGAAACATGAACCCCATCCAACACACTTGAAATCTCAATTATGGTTCCCTGATGCTCAACTTGGCAATTAACCACCACTAAAAACACCTTGTGGGACCTACCAACATCACCCACTATAGGCTCTGAAGTTGCAAGTATCTAACCACTCCCCATCATGGATCTCTTAGGGTAAGAAAATACAAAGTGACTTTGTTTGATACATGAGAAACATGCTCCCATACCATGAGTCTTTCCTAGTGTCGATGCACTTGATTATTGGTAGCTCGCACACTTAGACCAATTCTAATCACTATGAGATGGTCATCTAGATTGAGTGTCCCTAACACATTCTTGACTAAGATATCTAAAAGGATGGCCACCTAAACCTCACCCACTTTGAGGGGCTTGTAGAGGTCTCTACCTTGGCTTCTATTGTTGTTGTTGATCAGATCTCAAGGGAGATGAAGATGTTCTAGAATAAATTTTGGGTCGAGGTTAGAAGCCTCATATAATTGAACTTGAGGAGGTTGAGCCCACTATTTACATTCCCACCTACCCATCGAACCCTCTAGTAAATTTCTCCTTAATCAATTTGGCCTTCTCCATAGTGACCTCCAAGGTCTTCAAGTCAAACACCCAAACACCACCACTAATTTAAGAATTTAGGCCATACACAAAAACCTACAGTAGCATCCCCTCGTCATCATATGAGCTCACATACTTCTTAAGCTCAAATAAATGATTCTCGTGTCGATCAATTTCCATACCCAATTAACAAAGCTCATATAGAACTCATTTGCACATTTCTACTTATAATGATTTGAGAGGTAGTGCGACCAAAACCTCTCCAAGAAAGTCTCCCATGAGATAGTGGTAGAATTAAGATGATATTTTTGCTCCTCTTGGTGCCACCAAGTGGACGAAAAGCCTCTCAAGTGCATGAAACTCTAATTCCAACCTATTGGTTTTTCCCAGTTACTTCAAATACCAATGCAACAAGTACAAGTGGATATTGACAAGATGTCCCTTCTACACAAATTACAGTTAGGCGACACATTCCACACCTCCACCAATAATTTTTTTTTGAAAACACATCAGATGAGCACAACGTTAATAGATGAAGAAGTGAAGATGTTGCGGGAGAGTAAACTAGATGCAAGTATTGCTAATTCATTCTCATGTACATAATTTAAAAAATTTACTTCATTATTTTAAAGAGTATTATGGTACTATTGGGAAAAAATTGGTAAAGGAGATTAATAAAAAGGTGAATGATATAAGGTTTATGGATATAATAGAGAAGTGTGCTACTACACATAATAAACTTCAGAACAACCTTAAGGATGCACAAAATTGTGTTGTTGAGGCCAAGGATTTATTTCAATTCTACATGAAGTGGCCTAGTTCCACTAAGAATATAAAGGCTAAGATGGAATCCATTAAGTCTTAGATTGATAAGGAATTTCGTGCCTATGATCTAAAAAATGATGTAGATGGATCCACCAGAGAAACATTTGAAAATATGCATGAACAATTCTTATAGCTACAAGAACAAAGAGAAAAGATCATAGTGCAACTTGGACAACTCAAAGACTTGGTGAATGCAAAGTTCACACCTATATCCAATGCTCTGACTGGTTTGGAGAAAGAAATGAAAATGAATTTGGTACCTAATACTCTAGATGAAGGTGAAGAACTCCTCATGAAGTTTGAGATTGTAAACCACATGCTTGGACTAACAAATAATCACTAGGAAGATGGTAAAAAGGTCTGGTAGGCACACCTTGAAAAATTGTAGGTTTTATACACTTATTTCTACTAATCTATGTATATTTATTTATTTTTGTGCATTTCAAATTCTATTGTATATATGAAAATGTAAGAGAGGGGGACCAACCACTACAAGGCCCCAGGTCATGAAAGGCCAAGAGCAGTATGGCTGCCCTAACTTACCTCAGTTTAAAGGAAGGTTAGGATAGGCGAGATGAGAATGATGAGGACTATAAGATCCTTCGATCACTCTACAAACCCGAGAGTCAAGGGGAGGCTAGGTGAGTCGATCTTTAGATTCAACTCTATGTCTTAGGTAGCTCTTTATCAGAGGATAGAAGCGCGGTTCTGGGATGACCACATGACACGCTGACATCTCACAGGCACGTTGGCATCCATATGGCTAGAAAATTAGAGAGAAGAGGCTAGACTCTAAAAAAGGAACTATAAGCCTAGTTTAATAGTTTCAGGAAGTGAAGAATAAGACTAGGAAGAGTGAGACATAAAGACAAAGGTGATAAAGGAAATAGATTACCGCAAGGGTGACAAAGATTATTTCACACAATAATATTCTCTTCGGCTTGCTCCAAAATATCTCCACCTGCACATAGAAAAGTGGGAAAATTTGGGGGACTGTATAGGGTTCTGCCTCAGTCAAACCCTCATTTTGGTGTTTCCACCTCCATAGACATCCAAGTTTGCAACAATAGGGAAAATATGATAAAGAAGATAATATAAGCTACATAAACAAAAGACACTACAAAATAGTGCGTGCTTAACCAACCAAAATGATAGAGAAGATAAGAGGAGCTTACCACCTCCATCCAAGTGCTCAAGGCTAGTGAAGGAGAAGATGAGAGGAACTCAAGCCTCTATTGCAATGGTGTTTGTACTGTGCTTGCACTATCAAAGTGATGGAATGGTAGATTGCTACTATGAAGTGTGAAGTGTTGTTACAAAGCTTGAAGTGAATGCTCAAAAGTGTGGAGAGATTGTGTAGAGATGACCTCAATATCTTGCAAAACTCCCTGAGTGAATGAGAGAGTAAAGAATATAAATGAAGGAGATGAAAACAGTCATATTCAGGTCAGTCAGCTGAAGAAAGGTGTTACACTTTGACTCCAATAGAAAGTGTAACGTTTCTGCAGTCTCCAATTGCAAGAATCTACCAGGAATGTAAGTGCGTCGTGCAGACGTCTATGCATTGTGCAAGCGTCCTCGACATAAACTCCCCCATCGACACACAAATCACGCGTCAAGTGTGATATGAGCAGCGGGCTTAAGTGGAATTAAGCCTCTACCTTAGTTTTTCTAAAGTGTAAGGGGGTAAAGAGGAATTTGTGTTTAGGGTGCAAATTCACACCTATACATTTTGCATCCATTTTAGTGAGCATGAGTACTAATGAGTGCATCGGTAAAGTAGAGTAGTAAGGAAGTAATAAAGTAAGAGATGTATACCTAAACCTGACAAAGAAGCAGAGCATGGTCTAGAAAACTCAAAAGTGCAAGAAAAGGACTTCATAATTCTACAGAACTATAAAGTTGAAGTACGAAAGTGCCTTATAGGCTCACAGTCATGTAAGGGAGGTACCCTTCAAAAAATATCACATGAAGGAGACTGAACAATAGGGACTTCATAGAGTCAAAGAGGGTGACGTGTTTACCCGCATATAGGACACGTCAGGAACTGACCGCACAGGCCAGTGAACGGACAGTCACATAGACCATCTCTATGTTGTGAGTCTTTCAAAAGGGTACCTTGGGAACCCTTCAAAAGGGAGGAGGGTCCACTCAAGGGATGCATTGTTTGAAAGGTCTAGTTGGGTTGCCCCCAAGCTAGACGTAAGGTCGTAAAGTAGGTCTAGTCGAGTTTCCCCTGGACTAGACGCAAAGAAATGAAACCAATCTAGTCAAGTTGCCCCCAAGCTAGACGCCATAGAACTCACAAAAAACTTTTGAAGGGGTCCCTCGGGAACCCAACGTGAAAGGGAGGGGTCCACTTAAGGAACACATTGTTCGAAAGCTAAGGTTTTTGTTTTCGAATTGATTCATCATCAAGGAATCCTTTCGAAAGATGTTGACTTCATCAAATAATTTGAAAGGAAGGATATGCCCCCACACGAGGGGAAGATCAAAGTTGTTCCCGCTTTGGAGGAAGGTTCCCAAGTCCTTTCTTTACGAACCCATGATGAAGGAAACATGTTTCGTTAGGGTTTAGAGTCGAGAATACAATTCTAGCAAATAAATGTATGAAGGGTCTTCGAGAAAAGATTCATTTTTCAACTAATGCCTTTTCTAAAGACCAAGTAGTGTAGAAGTGGTGTTGTCACACATAAGAGGGACAAATCAAGAAAATGAGGGAGAAAGATAAAGAGCAAAAAAAGAAAAAAAGAACATAGACAAAGGACATAGGGGGATCTGGTTTTTGTGGGGTCATATATGCCTTTATTTATATATATAATTGGTAATCGTGGTGTGAGGCAAAAGATCATCAATCCCCAACCAAATCAAGAAGAATGCATGGAAGACAAAGTAAAAATTAAAAAATTGGTTAAGATGGAAGGAAATCTAAATGCTCCTCACGCTTTGCATCGTCCCCAATTTATCGAAATTCAATCACAAACATGGAAGAATAATGATACATCTAGAGGAAGGTTTACAACACAAACACCACACCTATATTTAAGCACCAATAGGGGTGACGAGGGTCATCCAGGCACATATAGCATGATCGTGGGGGAATCACATTACAACACACACACATATCTAATCTAAAGATCAAGAGGAGGGTCTCCCCTTAACACTGGTTGACCAAGAGGTCATCATCTTCCCACTCTAGATCATTGTATGGGGAAGGATGATGAGCCTGCAATGGTCTAATTTTAAGGGGAGGAGCTTCTAATTCCCCCGCAACAAGGGCCAAGGCAAAGGGACCTAAGAGGTATTTGTCGCTCAACTCTTGTGGGTCTAAGGTCAACGAATTTGCGAAAATCACTGACAAGGTCAAAACTTCATCCACCGAGTTGAACATTCACTTGACGGGAGTGCCATGTTTCACCTCGACGGATGGAGGAGTTTGCACCTAAGGTTCATTGCTAGGCTCATCGAGAGACTCGGGAGCGGTGAAAAAATCAAGGGAGGTTGGAACTAGTTTGATCACTAGGATAGAACAAGTCAACACAAGGCCACCTTTTGGAGAAGGTGGACTCCTCTTATGTCCTCCATTGCTGGAGAGACCATGCTCTACCTTCTCCTTCGTCAGAGGAGGTTAACTCCCCATAGACGAAGCAAGGAGGGTTGAGGGAGAGGAGGAAAGAACCACAATAGATACAACTGAATTATTAACCATATCCACAGGATTTGGGAAAAGCGAGACATTTGGGACAAAATTCAACAGGGGTGGCTCCATAGAAGGGGTGATAAACACCTGCACCTTTGCAAGTGCATGTGCACTTACAACGGAAGTTGGAAGAGATTCAAAGCTAGTTTGGATAGGGGTAGAAAGAGGGAGGGAGGAGGACACAACAAGAGGTGTGATCGTCCCCTCCTCCTTATATAATGAGGCTTTCTTAGCCAGGAGAGCCTTTCATTGGTGCTTACACTTGTGCACAAGGTGGCTTTTATGGCTCTTTGAACTAGAAGCCAAGGATTGCAAAGGGACAAAAGGCTCTTGCTCAGCCATGGGAGTGTCCTCCATGGTTGGTCCTAGTGGGAGGACAAACTCTTGAGTGGGATAAAAAGGAGCAGGTTCGGAAGTAGCAAGATTAATCGATCCCAACACCTTAGTGGCGCGCTTCTTCCTACTTAGGGTAACGAGAAGAGGTTGTGGGGTAAATTATCTTCTCGAGCCTTTCTTTTTTCCATATAGATAGTACCAAGGTCTAGGGGACCCGTTAGGGAGATGTGATATCCTGATCTTGGGTTTTCGCCAAGGAGGCACCATCAGACTCAATGCGTAAAGGCCAAGCTTGCTTATCCAATACTCCTCCCAAGAAAGGGGGGTAGACGAGTCAACCCGAGAGGGAGCGAGCTTCTCCTTTTCCTTTCGGGAGAAGGACGCCACTGGATACTCAGCTATAGGAAGGGTCAACTTCGGTTGTCCCTTGCCCCCAATTTTATACTTCACATAGTTATTGTAAATTAGGTTCGTTCTTAGCGGGAGCAGACTGACTAGAGTGGGCCAAAAGTGATCCAACAAGTATCCCCCACAAGACACTGTAGGTTGGTATCTGGTACCATGCACTACATGTACGACACCCTCATGGGAAAACTTAAGACACTTATGAATTACAAAGGTGATCCCATTCATGGAAGCTAGCCAAGGTATACCTAGCTTCACTCTGAATAATTATGACTCAAGAATAACATTGAAGACCATGTCTACGTTCCTAGGTCCGACTAGGACAGACAATGTTATCGATCTATAAGGTTTAAGAGAAAGACCATCATGCGTACGGATGATGGATTTTTTTTCTTCGTATTCCTCCCTTTGTAGGGAGTTTAGGAGTAATGTCTCCTCTATAATGACATTCACTCTACTTGTGGGGTCAACCAAGACCTCGATTACAATGCTGCCATTGAGGTGAGTGGGAAGAGGGTTTGCCATTTGCTAGTACATCTTGCGAGGTGAATGTTATTTCTAGTGAACCAGTCGCAAGACGAGGAGAGGGAGTAATAGTAACCATGTTAACATATGCCTCGGGGTAAGAAACAAAAGCAGAGGAATCGATAATCATGTTAGTAGAATGTGATGGAAATGGGTCTGTGTATATCTGTAATTCACTTTTAGCTTTCACCACTAATTTGTTCATATTTTGTTTGTTCCCATCAAGATGAATAGTACCATCCTTGATGTGATCCTGTATCTCATGATGTAGGTGCATGCAACGTTTGATATTGTGTTCGTTAACTTGATGGTATTGGCAATAAGTATTTGCTTCATAGCAGTTAGGATATGGTTCCCTAACTGACTTAGGGGTTGGTAAGCTAACGATCTTGTCCTTCAACAACTTCTAGAAGATGAAAGAATAAGATTCTAATAACTTCATAAAATTTCGGTCACACCTGAGGTCATTGTTATCTGCAACAACTACTACATTTGTAACGAATTTTCCTTTTCTAGAGATTGATATGATAGACTTCCCTTCAGGACAAGAGCACGAGAAGAACCCTTGAACTGAACTACCATCTGTTAGTACTCTCATAAAGCTGCAGACAAATGCACAAAAGAAGCGTACTTCATAAGGGTGAACTTCTCTTGCCAAGGCCTTTGTAAGTTGCCTATGAACACCTTCTATACATCAAAGTCAAGTAACCGATATGATATTTGTGAAAAGAGCACCCGATATTGCGCTATAAAGTCGGTAATCTTCTCATTATACCCTTGTTTACACCGAACAAGGTCAGAGAAGGTCATCTTTGGTCTGATGTTGGCTTGGAACTGTTGTAAGAATTGGTTCAAAATTTGATCGAATGTAAATATGGAGTTGTCAGGGAAGGAATAGTACCACTCAAGTATTGTATCCTTGAGGGATTGGGGAAACAGTTTTTCCATCAAGGCATCCTGATGGAAAAATTTTGTGCATAAGGCGTTAAAGGCGGACACATGTGTCTGTGGGTCCCCTTTACCATTGTATTTCTCAAATTTAGGAATCTCCATCCCTTGCAGGAAATGAGTATTTATAATTGCAACAGACAACGGGTTGTGTCAGAAGAAGGTTTGGAAAATAGGTTGGACCAAGGCCTAGGAAAGGTTCGCTAGCTAGTTCTACATATTCACCATATTCTGAGGAGGGTATTTAGAATAGGGTCATTAGAAGGCATGAGACCACTGGAACCACCACCAGGGCCACCGCCTAGACCACTGTCGTGACTACCGCCAGATCCACCACCGATGCCACCTCCACCAGTGTGACTTCCTCCGGAGCCACCGCCATGACCTCCGTCGGAACCACCTCCACCAAAGCCACTTCCACTTCTGAAGTTTCCACCACCAAATCCTCCACCATCAGAGGCGACAAAAGGGGTGAAATGGAAACCTAAAGGGTTTATGTTTACTTTGACAGTTTCAAAATTTTCAAAAGCAGTGGGCATACTAACTGAAGGGACCATGTCGAACATGTATACAGATGTAGGAGGCATTGATACCTTTAACTTTTTCTCGCATTATTTGAAGGGGTCACCTCATACCATGTGGCTATGATTTAAAGGGGCACACACTTTATCCAGACCATTGAGACTAGCCAGGAGTTCTATGTCTGTTTGGTCTTTTTCTACCATGTATCATATTTCACTAATGACTCTAGCAGCCCTAGCCAGCTTCGTGTTTTTCTCTAGGTGATTTTCCAATGCACCCAACCCTTTGCTTAGATTAATGACATATTTAGAAGGGATGTGGATAGCTTCATTCTCATCTACGAATGAGGAGGTCGGTGACGCAAGAGGGGTAGGGATGCGATCAATTTCATCGAGGAACCTAGATTTGCCCCGTGATACATGGTCCTACGCGGATAGACCCACCTTAGCACTAGAGAAAAGACCACCAATAAAACTAGAGGAGACCTTCATCTTCTCCATCAGAAGGTGTCTCAGAGTTCTCCTAACAATATTCCCAGAGGTCGTAGACTGGGTTGTGACGCTCATAAACTTCACAACACACAGGGATACTACAAGCAGAGGGTATAAGGGAAAATCTTAGAATGTCAAAGAAAGAGTAGATGTTGGTTCACATCGGGTTCACCAAAAATGTAAGAGAGGGGGACCAACCACTGCAAGGCCCCAAGTCATGAAAGGCCAAGATCAGTATGGCTGCCCCAACTTACCTCAATTTAAAGGAAGGTTAGGATAGGTGGGATGAGAATGATGAGGACTATAAGGTCCTTCGATCACTCTACAAACCCGAGAGTCAAGGGGAGGCCAGGCTCGTCAATCTTTAGATTCAACTCTGCATCTCAGGTAGCTCTATGTCAGAGGACAAAAGCATGGTTCTGGGATGATAGTGTGACACACTAGCATCTCATAGGTGTGTTGGCATTCATACAACTATAAAACTAGAGAGACGAGGATAGACTCTAAAAAAGGGACTATCAACCTAGTTTAAGAGTTTCAGGAAGTGAAGAATAAGACTAGGAAGAGTGAGACATAAAGACAAAAGTGATAAAGGAAATAGATTACTGCAAGGGTGATGAAGATGATTTCACACAACAATCTTCTCGCCAGCTTGCTCCAAAATCTCTCCACCTGCACACAGAAAAGTGGGAAAATGTTGGGGGGCTGTATAGGGGTCTGCCTCAGTTAAACCCCTGTTTTGGTGTTTCCACCTCCACGGAAAACCAAGTTTGCAATGATAGGGAAAATATGATAAATAAGAGAATACAACCTATGTAAACAAAAGACACTATAAAATAGTACGTGCTTACTCAACCAAAATGATAGAGAAGATAAGAGGAGCTTACCACCCTGTCCAAAGTGCTCAAGGCTAGTTGAGGAGAAGATGAGAGGATCTCAAGCCTCTATTGCAATGGTGTTTGTCCTATGCTTGCACTATCAAAGTGATGGAATGGTTGATTGTTGCTATGAAGTGTGAAGTGTTGTTACAAAGCTTGAAGTGAATGCTCAAAAGTGTGGAGAGATTATGTAGAGATGACCTCAAGATCTTGTGAAACTCCCTAAATGAATGAGAGAGTGAAGAATATGAAGGAAGGAGATGAAAAAAACCATATTTGGGTCCGCTAGCTGAAGAAAGGCGTTACACTTCAACTCCCAATAGGAAGTGTAACATTTTTGTAGTCTCCAGTCATAATAATCTGCTAGGGACATAAGCACACTGCACGGACATCTGAGCGTTGCGCTAGCGTCTCTGACAGAAACACCCCCACTAACACACAAAGAAGGCTCTAAGTGTGATGTGAGAAATGAGCTTAAGTGGAATTAAGCCTTCGCCTTAGGTTTTCTAAAGTGTAAGGGGGTAAAGGGGAATTTGCATTAAGGGTGCAAATTCATGCCTATACAACAAAATTTAGAGGTCAATATACCAATGCAAAGTTTGATGGATAACACTGTTAAGGGGAGTTGGTTAGATTTTTGTAGTTTTTTACTCTCATGTATACATGTATATATTAGTTAGGGGGAGTATATGTGTAATACAGTGAAGAGTTGGTTGATAATGTAAAATCATTAAAAGGGGGAGAAGAGAAGATAATAGCAATACATGTGAGCAAAGAATAGAAACTATGTTTTGTGTCCTTTTCCCTTGATGTCAAAGGGGGAGAATATTTGAGAATATTTTTGTATGTTTCCATCAATGACAAAGGGCGAGATTGTTGGAAGTTTAAGGAGTTTGTCATTGATATTCTTGTTGGCAACATGAGTATGAGATATACAATGTGTCGATACAGTGTTGTCATTGATGTCAACATTGTGGTTTGTGGTCTACTTTGATGTTCAGTCGATTTGGTGTGCATATGTGTTTGAAATGATGGCAATCCAGTAGAGAGATGTAAATTTTTTGCTCCGATGAAGAATAGATGGATTGATTATTTGACTGTGTTAGAACATAGTTTTTCAGTGTACAAAGCATCAATTTTTTGGTCCTCATTGGTTCACCCTGAGGTATTTTTTCTGCAATTCTAAGGATATTTTGGTACGTGTTTTAGGACCTTAAATCCAAAGTTTCATGTTGTTTTGACCTCCAGTGCAAAAGTTATGGTTGACAGTATATCGGGTTTGCTAGTGACAATGTTTCCTATATAGAGTACTTGTTTTGATTAGTCTGCATCTCACCACAAAAGAATATCATGTCTTGTGGATTTATGGAAGTGTTTACAATTGTCAGCTACATCTATGTTTCAAGTGGTGTTTAGTTTGGAGCTTCGTGTATCAATTTGAGGATAATTAGTTGGTGTATTTTGGTGTTAGGTCACCATTGGTGTCAACCTAATATGTTTGGGGTCATGTGGAGTTTAGATAAGTGTTGATTTGTTATGTGGGAGATATTATAGGTCCATTCAACCTATTTGGATCTGTTACAAGTTTTGAAATAAGGCATGAAGCATGTATGTTTGATCTTGAGCCAACAAGTTATTATTTTGTATGACACATCTGTTGGTGTAATTAAATATTTAATTAAATTTTGGTAAGCTTACTATAGATTCTAAGCTAATGTATTGTAAACTTGGTAGAACCTACATAATTCAGAGGTTTAACTAACTAAATAGTCCACTCAATATTGCTCAAGATTACATTAAATTTTCAACCCAAGGCTTGTAAGATTATGATGGCACAACATTGTATATGCCTTCAAGGACTCAAAACTACTTAAGCTAATGTATTGTAAACTTGGTAGAACCTATACAATCCAGAGGTTTAACTAACTAAACAGTCCACTCAATTTTGCTTAATACTACATTAAATTGTCAACCCAAGGCTTGTAAGATTATGATGGTGCAACATTGTATATGCCTTCAAGGACTCAAAACTACTTAAGCTACTCTACTCAAGTTATTCTACTTGCTGGAAATAAATAAAATTACAAAACAGTATAAGACATAACCATAATTAGTGGCTACAAATACCTACAAATCAGACTATAACTGAACTGTTACTAATGAAATGATGTTGTAATAACTCAAAACTGATAAAAACTAATGACTCTCTGGAGTACTACTGGTTAACCATTGCATGCATATTCATAAGAATTCATTAACAATAAGCAAGATATGAGATTCTAATTAACTTGCATATGATTCATAAAACAATGATAAACTAATAACAACTATTAAACATAAATAAATAACTAGAAAACAAAGTGAGGAACAATACCTTGAGTGCCCTGCTCAAGTGGTTGTTCCCACTTTAATTGAACCCAAATCTATTTAATCAAATTCTACACATCCCATAAAATTAACTCCATTCATTATATATTCATGAAGATTACACAAGATCTTTCATAGATTGTATTCAGTCATTCTAAATATTTCATTTCTTGAAACTAAAAGCAACTGATAACATAAAACTTAAAAATCAACTAACTATTCTATGGATTCAACCAACAACTATATACAAGCTTGGATGAACCTTCTTTAAAGAAAAAACTTAACCAAAATCATTAACTCCACTCCTGGATATTTAGATCATAGAGTTAAGACTGATTTATTCAACCTATAAATGAAAAGGAAAAGGAATCCTAATAGGACTAAAACTCTATCAAAACATAATTGCATATAAACATACAACCATTTTTCAAAATTCCATAAGTGAAGGAGACCTCTTCTTTGATGCTTATTAACTAGTTATAATAACACCATGTTCAACCTTCATCAAGTGCCTTTGATCAACAACCATCACATTCAACTTAACCTAGAGCTCCCCTATTTTGGTGTCGAGTGCCCCTTTTGCTACGGGTTCATCTCACAACTACTTCGTGTCATGGTTCCTCTTTAGCTGCAAACAACTTAATTTTGCAAAGCATGTACACAAGGATAACTATCACAATCAAATCATAGCATTCCATCAACATTCAATACATATCTTCATATAAACCATACAATACTAATATATTATAGTTCCATAATTCCATCATTGTATTTTAGGTTCAAGCCTGCATAATAGATATGAAAGGATAGTATAATGCAGGAGAATTATTTGGAAAGTTTACCTAAAAGTATCTCAAAATATGTATAAAAACAACATAAAACGAGCTATTATCTGGACCTATCACTTACTTAGGTCCTAATCAGGTTTTCCTTTTGAGGTTTTTTAATCTTGCTCTATAAAAGAAAGTTATCTCATGTAATTCATTATTTCCAATAATATTATTTGGACATATTTATGTAAATTGCTCTTGCATGTTTAATTTTCTCCTTGTAGAAGGCTAATCTAGGTTTTGTAGGTGATCTTGGTTTATGGAGTTTATTGGAAACTCTAACATGGTGTCAAAACTTTGATCTGCAAGCCCCTTCTTAGATCCATGAGAAATTCAATCAAAGAGATTTTTTTGGGGATCTTGAAGCTAGGATTTGACCTTGAGAAATTTTTTGGGCATCTTTCAAGGCTTGTAGGTATCTACAATGACCAATATCTTTTTATTCGTGTATTTTTGAGAAAAATGTTTTCTAGGTTTTGTTCAAAACCATAAAATACCATATAGGTATTTACTAGATTTTACAGATAGTGAGCAGACCTTACAAAAAATGGTTGTCAAAATCGCAACTATTTTCTCTTCAGGTGAAGTTTACTTTTTTTACCGAATTGCATGTTCTACTTTTTGGATTCAAAAATGCTTTTTGGGTTTTTTTGACAAAATCAAAATATTATCTAGGCATCCCTTATTTTTCATGCAATGAGTAAATTTTTCAGAAATAAAATCAGAAGGGTTGTGTTTGCATTGTCAACTGGAAAATTTACCCTTTTTCCAAAAATTCATAATGTGAGTATATGGTGTATGTTTTTTGAAAACTTTATATCATCAGAAAGATTATTTTGTCCTCTACACATATTTGAGGTCAATTTTTCTTCATGGAGGTAGATGTGAACATTCATTTGTGCATGCACTATTTCCTTTTTGCAAGAATTTGTTTTCATTTTCTCTTTGATTTATGCATGTTTTGAATGTTCTCCTTTTACAATATTGGGGTATTGTAATAAATGAACTTCAATAAAGTTCCATAAGGGGGACTGCTTGCATAATAAATTGATTAGAGTGTATTTGCATGGCATGCACTTTGATCTCATATTCATTTTTTGATGACAACTCACATGAGTTGTATCTGAATTTTGTGGTTTCTTTTGGCCATAATCTTGCTCATAACTTGACACATTTTGATTCACATCAGTTCACATATTAGATTGAGAGCCTATGGTTAATGATATTGAATCACATCATATTCTCATTAGATCACATCTCAGTTTGTAGGGCATTCATCTTATTTCTAATGTTCCAAAATCTTCATGTTACTTGCTTCTATGGATTAGTTTAAGTCACAATTTGACATTGACATCGAGATACACATAGCTTCGATATTCTTTCATCGTATCATTCCCTCTTATGGGGGAATTTATTATGTATCTATGTGATGGATGGTGTACCTGGGGGGTCTTATGGAGTTCATCTTTCATGACTTGGTTGCATTCTCTATTTATTTTGCATGATCATTTTTCAATCGATTATTGCTTCATAGATTCCAGGGTTGTGCTAGTTTGTGAGGTTTCTAGTGTTCCTTGGAATTGGGTATGTTGTTGCTTTATCATGATTTCAACTCAAGCCATTCAATGACTCTAATCTTGTTTATAGTAAACAAAACTATCTTTCCTTGCTTACTAGATTAAGAGTTCCAGTGTTACTCCACAAGTGTGCTTCCACTGCTTCTTTGCAACAAATTATCTCATAATGGGGGGGCCTATATGGTCTCTCTTGTCATTATTGTATCTTTTGGAGAAGAGTTTTGTCCCATTGGGTTTTCTTCTTTTTCCCATTTTTGCATATGTACATGGGTACCTAACATGGCCTTGTAGTCGGGACCTATTCATGCTTTCATGCATCCATTCATTTTGTATGGTCTATCTTGTCATTATTGTATCTTTGGGGGAGGAGTTTTGTCCCACTAGATTTTCTCCTTTTTCTCCATTTTTGCATATGTACATGGGTACCGAACATGGCCTTGTAGCTAGGACCCATTCATTCTTTCATGCATACATCCTTGCATTATTGAAATGTTTTTTATTCTCCCTCAGTTGTATTTAAGGGGGTTCTGGTGTAATTAAATATTTAATTACACTTTATTAAGTTTACTTAGGTCCTAATTAGGTTTTCCTTTTAAGGTTTTTCATCTTGCTCTATGAAATCAAGTTATCTCATGTAATTCATTATTCCAAATAATATTATTTGCAATTTTTTATGCAAATTGCTCTTGCATGTTTAATTTTATCCTTGTAGAAGGCTAATCTAGGTTTCGTAGGTGATCTTGGTTTTATGGAGTTTATTGGAAACTCTAACAACATCTAATTAGGTCGACCTAATTGATGTTGTAGGTGTTTCGTGAATATAATGGGTATAAGTATAAGATCATTTTGATCTTGGAGTGTGATGATGAAAGATGATTAAGTAGTGTGATGTGAATTCCTAAGCAAAGCATGTGAATGTGATGTGAATGAAAAGCAAAGTGTTAGAACAAAGTAATATCAAGTGTGTTGATTCAGTATTTTGAGCTTTAGTGGAACTATATTTCTTGCATATTGTAGATGCATTTGTAGTAGTTCAAATATTGGTAATGAGCCACCCCTCTCTTCTACTTCTCTTATTCTTTGGATAGTGAGTTCACTTGGAAGTGAGCCTTTCTACAATATCTTATAATCAGTTATAATATACTGTGAGCTAATTCTCAGTGTAGTTTTTCCCATTTTGGGTTTCCCACGTAAAGATCTGGTGTTCATGTGTTATATGCTTTGATGGTTCCTTTCATGGTTTCTTTCTTGACTGCAAATTGAATATGATGCTTGAGATGAATGTTTAAATGTTTAAGTGGTTTCAGAGAATACTGATTCACCCCCCTCTTAGTATTTTGGGTGTTCAACAAAAATATGTAAATTTTGAATAAAATGTGAATTTTCAAAAAACATTCATGGACACAAATAATACTTGTTAATCCCTTTGGTCCTCATGTATTTTATCCATGGAATTTTTTTTCTTCTAAATGTATTAGCTAAATAGTTTATTAGTGGAGGTCTCTTATAATAAAATATTGAAAATGGTAAAGGCACATGATGATGTATTACATTATTCATACCTTATTGGATTATGAGACATGGTATTTACCCATGGAAAACATTTTCTTGGCCATTGTATTCTCATCTCAAAAGCTAAGACATTACATGATTAGTTGCACTAATGCAAGGACAAATAAAGGGTTTAGTGAAAGAAAATATATTCATGCAACCTAAACACATAATAAAAAACATTAATAAAGTAAACAACATAAATTTATTTAGAAGATATGTGTGATAACATAAAACACATTATTATCAAAGGTTTTGATACAACATGTAATTACCAAGTTTAGGAATAAGAATTTACTTGTACAATATTATTTCTCTTCCAAATGATGATGAATGATGTTTATATATTGAGTTCTAGAATTTTGAATGATGTACATCAAATACAAGGTGGTGTACTCAAAACACAATGAAATCAAGACCATGAAACATGTAGAGAGGAGCCTTCTAAACTACATATGGTGAACAATATGCAATGAATCTTGATTTAGTGTATTTCATGAACCTACTTGGGACCAATGAGCTTGGAAATGTATTTAAATGTTGGCACAAAGATAAATTTTCCACATACTTGAATAGGTATTCCATAAGGTTTTGAACAAGTAATAAATTTTGACTAATGACTAGTTAAAGAAAAATCTTCACATTAGTGTGAATCAATCTACCTTGAATCTCTAATATGAATTTAGACCTTCACAAATGAACTGTAGTGATCTATGACACTCTAGAATATAACATAGTTTATTTTAACCATAACTCTGTTGTGCTTAAAAGAGTTTGGAACTTGGATATGCCTTTATAGTCGGAGTTATCTTTTGGAGTGAAAATAAGATGTCTAGAACTTTATTGAAATTTTATAGAATAAATAAAATATGAAAAATATCTAGGCGATGTAGGATTGTTCAACCCCTTAGATGCTCTTTCATGAAATCTTGTAGGTAATATAGTTTTGAGCAAGGTGCTCAAAATTAAGGAAGCAAAGGATGTTACAATGGCCACCCCAACCAACCCACTTAATATTTAGAAAATCATCCATCCTTTTCTTATCCCCTTTGCTTCCATTGGACTAGATATTCCTACTAGGATTAGTGTGTTATTCACTTCCAAGCCTACATGTAATGGTATTTTTTTCAAAAACCTTCTAGAGGGCACAAATTTTAATCTAGAGTTTCAATTTTAGTGATTAAAAAAAAATTGATGATCTCAATGAGTTGAACACATTAAACCATTTGGAGATTTTTGAAACCCTAAAACCCCCTTATAAAGTGATAAAATGACTTCCAAAGTTTCATAGTGTTACTCAAGAAAATTATAAAGGGTAAGAGGTGGAAACCCTAAATGAAGCTAGATCTTTGAGCTACAAATGAAGATCCAAGGATACATCAAATATAATTCTAATGCCATTGAGTAAGGTCATGGAAAAGGGTAAAAAATGGGAGTTACATTGGGAAGAGTGAAGCATCTTATCATTAATTAGTTTATATCTTGGGTAATATTTCAATGCATCGTGGGGTGTGGGTTTTTTCTTATGGACCACAGTTTTGGTGGCCTCTAGTTTATAGAAACCACTTTGAGGTTTCCTATTTTCTTTGCTCTATATATTGAGTGTATGAGATAGGGGTTTTATAGTGTTATGTAGGCAAAGTGATTTTATATAACTATAACATTATTAGATTGAATAATTTTGAGTGGATTGTATTGCTATAATCTTGTTCTCGAGATTAATAAAACCTTGGTATCTCTTTGGTGGTTGATTTTTTTAAAAGGGTTTCTCCACATAAATCTAGAGTTTCATTTTATTGCAAATTTTATTTATGCTTCTCTATTTTCTATTTGATGGTTTGATCAGTTGTACTAACTGCTTAATCAAAATTGAGCACTATTTAATTATACTTTCACTATATTTGTTTACCTTATTTCTCAGTAATTCATTATACTCCTTTTAAGCTATCCTGATTAGATACTTATTTGTAACTTACTTTATCTAATCTTTAGGCTTCTCAGGAACATGTTGCCTCTAATCTAGTTCTTTCAATGATGGTATAGTCTTCTCCACATATTCAACTTCATCACATTCATACAAACTAGCCACATTGAAGTTTAGTGAGATGTCCAAACCCACTAGTAATTCAAATTCATAAGAATTCTCATAAATTTTGTGCAACATGCTACAAGGACCGATCTTCTTTGGCTTTAGCTTATTATATGTTCCTCTTGGGAATATTTTCTTCCTTACATGTGCCATGACTAACTCACCTTCTAAGCAAGTATTTTCTCTTCTATGCTCATCCACATCTGCATTATACATACTATTGCTTCTCTCCAAATACTTCACTCATGCATACACCTCTTACATGTATTGTGTAAAATATTTTACATCTACACCAATGCAATTCCTTAGGCACCTTCAACAAGTTTTTGCACCTTCAAGCAACGCCCCATAAATAATTTAAAAAGGGGTCTTGCTTATAGAACAATCCATTGAGTTATTAAATACAAATTTAGTTGACAACAACAAAGTATCCCTCTATGTTGGTCTATCTCATACTAGGTTCTTATGATATTTCCTAGACACATGTTAACTACCTATGATGAAAATTTCTCTGTGGATGGTATTCAAAACTATTAGTTGTGTGTCCAACCTCTTCCATAATTACCAAAAGTGGCTTAAGAACTTAGTATCCATTTTTGAGACAATACATAGGGAAAATATTGGAATAGAACACACACAAGTATGTAAATGACCTATATGCATATTTTGATGCAATGATTTTTTTTAAAGCTCTGAATCTAAGTGTTTTAAGAATGATCATCCCTTGTAATTTAGATGATTATCATATGTTTCTTGATGTGTTCAACTACACAAGTGAATGTCTTTAAACACTAACACATAGCTTTAAGTGACACAAATGTGTACCAAGTTAGTTCCTAATGACTAGTAGGAAAATGTAGGAATTAGGAATTTGAATTTGGGGGAAAACTTGAACTCCTCTAGATTAAATTTGAGTGCTATAAGGATTAAATAAGGACAAGGAAATGTAAATCCTAAGATCATAAGTACATGGAATTTTGGGCTTCTAATAAGACAAATATATGGAAAAATGTAAATGGGGCTAAAATAATGTTCAATAGATGGAAATATTTGTATGTAAGAATGAATAGAGATAGTGGGGAATAATCCAAACTCTATACAAAGGTACAATAGCTGTTAAAATGTGATTGAATTAAGTGATTCTATCAAAATAGCTCCAAAATGAAATGTAAATAGGTATGGATATGGATATGAGTTCCTATAATGATTGTTCCTTTTAATTTAGATGGTTATATATGTTCCTCGAAGTGTTTAACAACACAAATGAATTCCTTTAAACACCAAGACATAGTTTTAAGTGACAAAAATGTGTATCGAGTTAGCTCCTAATGACTAGTAGGAAAGTGTAGGAATTAGTAATTTTAATTTTTAAAATTTGAATTTGCGGGCAATCTAGAAACCCTTTAGATTAAATTTGAGTGCTATAATGATTTCCTAAGGACAAGGAAATGAAAATCCTAAGATCATGAATAAGTACAAGGAAAACACCTCATTCCTGTAGACACACAAAATTGAAAACACCAGAAAAAGAAATCACAGGAGGCAAGAAATACACTCTGAAAGGTCCAAATAGAGATAAACCCAGGAAATTTATTAGACAATAGAACTAAACATAGTGTGTTCTTTTCATTTATCTCACCAATAAAAAATCTCAGATCACACATAGATTTATGCTCATAACCAAAAATCTTCAACACCCATCCTCTGCTAAACCACTAACCCCAAAAAGAAACCAAAACTATCCTTAAAAAAGGATAAGCCAAAAACCACGGCTTCCCCACAAACAACAGCCAAAAATCTTGGCGAAGAAGGAAAGACTAATCAATCAAAACATAAAGGCAAGAGGTGGACTACAACGTTGTCGTCTCCTTAGCATCTGTTACAGGAATCTCCAGCCTAGTCATTCATTACATTATCTTCCCCGTCTTTGAAAGATTTCAAACCTCCTGGTTCAGAGGAGTTTGATTTTGGAAACACTAGAAGGTCTACTTTAGTGATCCAAGTGTTGAAGGAATCAAGTAGACCAACCCATTTAACCAAGTACAGTTTATAATTTTGGGATCTTGTAGCCACCACCTTAGTGTCGACTATTTTGTCAATCTGTTCTCTCTTCTTCTGGGGTAAATGACTGATCAAATCTGCCAACATATTGTCATCACAAACTTGTTCATTACTCAAATGGTAAGGGTAAAGATCTACCACATTGGAAACATGACTAATATCCAGATCTTTAGGCAAGTCTAGCAAATAAGAATTGTCATTAATTTTTCAAAGTATTTTGCATGGTCCCACCTTCTTTGGTTTTAACTTGTTATATATGCCCTAAGGAAATATGTCTTTCTGCAAATATACCATAACTTGATCACCTTCCTTAAATACCTTCTCTCTTCGGTGCAAATCAACATTCCTTTTATATTGTTCAATGGTTAGTTGTAGTTGATTCCTCACTTGTTGTTGCACTTCTTGGATATGTTTTGCAAAGTCTACTACAACTTGGTTCACCACCTCCCATCCAGAAGATCTAAAAGATCAACAACTCCCTTAGGATTGCTTCCCAAAACAACTTGGAAAGGAGATTTTCCAGTAGATCTATTAATGCTGGAATTAAAAGAAAATTCAGCTTGTGCCAAAATTAAATCCCATTGCTTAGGATTATCCCCAACTAAGCATCGAAGCGAATTTCCCAAACTTCTATTTACCACCTCCATTTGGCCATTAGTTTGAGGGTGGTAGGCTGAACTATAATGTAGTTTACTGTCAAGTTTTCTCCACAAGGTCCTCCAAAAGTGACTCAAAAACTTCGTATCTTGGTCACTAGTAATAGATTTGGGCAGCCCATCCAGGTGAACAATCTCTTTAAAAAACAAATCAACAACCTTACTTGCATCAATAGTTTTTTTGCAAGGAATGAAGTGGGCCATTTTGGAGAATCTATCCACAACAACAAAGATAGAATCATTTCCTATTGAGTATGAGGAAGCCCAAGAAAAAATACATGGAAATGCCAATCCACAATAGGAATAGGTAAAGGTCTGTACAAGCCCATGTTTTGTTGTCCCCCTTTAGAAACTTGACAAATTCTACATGCAAAAACAAACTTATTCACATCTTTCCTTAATTGAGGCCAAAAAAATATCTCACTTATCGAGCTGTAGGTCTTGTCCCTTCCAAAGTGACCCCCAAACCATTTGAATGTACTTCCCAAATCAAATCTTCTCTCCTAGATCATGTGGGTATACAAAGTTGGCGACCTTTGAACAAAAATCCATTTGTGAGCAAGTAGTCTTTGGAATATTAATTTTTTGTGATAGTAGATCGTTGAGAGCAGCAATAACTTCACTAAAATAGGAATCAGTTGTGTATTCCTCCATTTCTTCAAACCCAACAATCACATTGGTCATTGTGACAAGTAGGAGACGCCTCTTGCTTAAGGCATCCACCACCACATTAGTTTTTCCATTCACATGTTGAACTACAAATTTATAACTTTACAAAAAAGAAATCCATTTGGCATGCTTATGTGATAATTTGGCCTGAGAGTTGATATATTTCAATGCTTGATTATCACTCAACAAGATGAATTCTCTATGTAGTAGGTAGTGCCTCCATTGTTTAAGAGTTTGAACTATAGCATACAATTCCTTGTCATAAGTACTATACCTCTTCTTAGCATCATTTAACTTTTCACTAAAATAGGCAATTGGCTTACCTTCATGACTCAACACACCACCAATGGCTACAACAGAAGCTCTTGCTCATCACATTCAGTGGTAAAAATCTTCTCAAAGTCTAGTAATGCCAGAATTGGGGCCTCTGTCACTTTCTTTTTAAGCTGCTCAAAAATCCTCTCGGTTGCTTGAGTCCAAGAAAAATATTTCCCTTTGGTGCAATCAGTCAAAGGAGCACTTATCCCGCTGAAGTTTCTAATGAATCTTTTATAGAAATTAACTAAACCATGAAACCCTCTTACTTCTGTAATGTTTTGAGGAATAGGCCAGTCAAGTATAGCTCTAATCTTTTCAGGATGCATCATTATTCCCTTTGTTGAAATCGCATTCCCAAGGAAGACTAACTTGTCTCTACAAAACTCACTTTTCTCAAGATTTAGAAACAATATTTCCCTTCTAAGTGTATCAAACACAAGTTGTAGGTGCTTCATATGTTCTTCCATGCTCTTATTGAAAATCATAATATCATCAAAATAAATTATAAAAAATCTTCCAATGTAGGGTCTAAATACCTAGTTCATGGTGCACATGAAGGTAGCAGGATCATTAGACATTCCAAAAGGCATCACCAACCACTCATATAAACCATCCTTGGTTTTGAATGTTGTCTTCCATTCATCTCCTTCTCGGATTCAAATATGATGATACCCACTCCTCAAATCCACCTTAGAAAATATTTTGGCACTTGCTAAACAATCTAGTAAGTAATCCATTCTAGGAAGAGGGTAATGATACGTTATCATGATTTTATTGATAGCTCTAAAATATACACACAACCTCCATTGACCTCCCTTTTTGGGTGAAATTAGAGTTGGTGTGGCACAAGGGCTCATGCTTTCCCTTACAAACCCCTTCTCTATCAACTCAATAATTTGTCTTCACATCTCTTCATTTTATTTTGGAGATAATCGGTATGCTACTTGATTGGGGAGCTTCGATCTTGAAACCAAATCAATGTGATGGGTAATGCCCTTAGATGGAGGCAAACCGACTGGCAATTCTAATGGAGTGATATCAGAATAATATTCCAATAACTTTTGCACTTCTTGTGGTAGTTGGCTCCTCTTAGGTTCACTTGCTTCTTGTGGGCATAACAAATAGAAAACCGATTCCTTGCTCTCTTTGCAAAATCTATAGCTTATATATACAAGTGATGGGGCATACATTTCTACTACTTCATCTATTTTCCATGGCTTCAAAAGTGTTTTCTTACCTTTGTGCTCAAATTCATACATATTCTATCTTCCATGATGGATCAATTTTCCATCATATTGCCAAGGATGACCCAACAATAGATGACATGCATCCATTGGTACAACATCATACAAAACTTCATCTACACAAGGTTCAATTTTGAATGCAACATAACATGATTTATCCACAAGCACACTATGATCCTTTTTCATCTAAGAAATCTTATAGGGATTATACTTAGGAATGCAAGTAAGTTGTAATTTGTCAACCATTTCCACACTCACCAAATTGTTAGTAGACCTGCCATCTATAATCACTTTACACACCTTGTCCTTGCATCTGCACTTCGTTCGAAAAATACTATTCCTCCTCTAGTCATCTTTAGGGTTGCCTTTGTCTCCAAAAATTAAGACTCTTCTTAGAATAAGGTTTTCTCCAAAATCGACCTCAAATTATTCAATCAAAGGTCCTTCATCTTGAGCCACCATTACCCTTTTTGGGTTTTGAGGATAATTAATAGCTGTATGAGACTCATTACAAATAAAACACTTTAGAGCTTTACCTTCTCCAAAAGGTGTACGACCTCATCCTCTACCACTATAGCCTCCCCTATTGCGAAAGTCAGGCTTCACATAACCCTCGGGTTCTTCATCTTTGGCAGGTTTGGAGGAGCTTCCTCTTCCTCGATTACTTACAAATTTTCCTTTTCGGTTCAATTTTTCTTTTGCCCTTATGGCATAATTATAAGCTTCATCCATTGTAAGCATGTTCACTAATGCGAGCTCATCCTATAGTTGGAACTAGCCATTCACATATCGAGCTGCCACTTGCTCTTCACTTTCTTGTATGTCTGTCTGGATTTGAAGCCTCAAAAACTGTTATGTATAAGTCTGGACTAATTGATCTCTTTGCTTTAAATTTTGAAATTTCTTAAATGATTTTTGATGATGATTTGAGGGCAAGAATCGAGCTTTCAGTTGTTTCAGTATCTTAGGCCAAACTCGATTTTTTTCTTTTCCTTGTCTTCTTCATGAATTTTGCACATTTTCCCACCATAGGGCAGCTTGTGACTTCAACTTGGTGGCAACAATTTTTACCCATTTTGGGTCATCTTCATCCATGTCTTCCATTTCAAAGTACTTTTCTAACTCTTGGATCCAATCTAAAAAAATGTTAGGGTCAAGGTCCTCTTTAAAATAAAAAATATCCACTCTTACTTTGGAAGTTTGTCTTGTCAAAGCTTTGATAAGTCTCTCTATAGGATCTGTTACCCCGACAACATTCTCCAGATTCTCTAGTTCTTCTTCAGACTCATCCAAATTTAACCTTGCCTCAAGAATCTCCAATCTTCTAAGCATGTCACCATTGTTCCTTCGAGGGCATGTATTTCTCTTGCCCCTTCTTCCCCAATTGATGTAGACTCCCCTCTGGGACATCGAAAACTGCTCCGATACCAAAACTGATGCAAACTCCTCGTTCCTGCAGACACACAGAACTGAAAACACCAAAAAAAGAAATCACGAGAGACAAGAAATACACTCAGAAAGGTCCAAACAAAGATAAACCCAAGAAAGTTATTAGACAATAGAACTAAACATAGTGTGTTCTTTTCATTTATCTTAGCAAAAAAAAAAACTTAGATCACACACAAATTTACGCTCACAACCAAAACTTTTCAGCACCCATCCTTTGCTAAACCACTAACCCCAAAAATAAACCAAAACTATCCTCAAATAAGGATAAGCCAAAAACCATGGTTGCCCCACAACTAGCAGCCAGAAAGTGGCGAAGAAGGAAAGACTAAAAAAAGCAAACAAAACACAAAGGCAAGAGGTGGACTGCAGCGCCGCCGACTCCTTAGCATCCGTTATGAGAATCTCTAGCCTAGTCACCCGTTACATTAAAATAGGTATGTATATGGGTATGAGTTCCTATAATGATTGTTGCTTGTAATTTAGATGGTTATATGTGTTCCTCAAAGTGTTTAACAACACAAATGAATGCCTTTAAACACTAAGTCATAGTTTTAAGTGACAAAAGTGTGTATTGAGTTAGCTCCTAATGACTAGTAGGAAAGTGTAGGAATTAGTAATTTTAATTTTTAAAATTTGAATTTGGGGGCAATTTGAAACCCTCTAGATTAAATTTGAGTGCTATAATGATTGCCTAAGGACAAGGAAATGCAAATCCTAAGATCATGAATAAGTAAATGGAAGTTTGGGCTTCTAACAAGACAAATGTATGGAAAAACGTAAATGGGGCTAAAATCATGTTCAAATGATGGAAATATATATAAGTAAGAATGAATAGAAATAGTGAGGAATAAGCCAAACCCTATACAAATGTACACTACTTGTCAACATATGATTGTGTTGGGTCAATTCATCAAAATAACTCCAAAACTAAATGAAAATAAATATGGATGGAGAATACAATTTTCACCATTACAAAGATAAGAAAACTTACCTCACACATACAACTACAAACAATTATATACATACCAATAACACAAATTTTTATGTAGTCACTTTCCATGCAAAAAATGTGTGTTTAGAAATAACTTATTATTCATATTAATCTTCTCCATTTTATCCTAAAGATTGTTATTTCTCCCAATAATTATTAAGACAGAAAAAAAGAAAGACACTTTCTTTTCTTCCCTAGAGACCCAAAAAAAGATCACCCATCGTAGCTGTCCACATTGTCCCCTAACTGGCAGGCTTACAAGGAACTACTCGTGAATGTAGTTGTCACCCATCTGTACTTGCCCAGGTGGGTCTCAAGGCCAGAGAGGCTCTCCTCCTCACAAAAGCAGACCAGTACAAACCCACCGTAAAAACACACAGTTTCACCCCTACTAATAACCATATAAATGGACCTGCCAAACTTTAAAACCAATAATAAAATACCACAGTACTCCAGTTGCCATGCATTTAAGTTAATTAAATCCCCAAAATGTGCACCAACAACCACAGCGCGGCAATAGTTGGACTGTATTCCTCAATTACGGTGGACGTTAAAATTCTTGTATTCTGTTGTATTCTATTCTTTCTCATTTACGGTGGTTTTGTCAGTACACTAAAGATAGGACGGCGTATTTCTTACGGCTGCCGGGAAACTCAGACGGCAAAAGGCAAGTTTATGTCTAGAGTGTCGGTCGATAGCGACAAATTTGTTTGGTCGTGAATTTTAAAAATAAATAAAATATTGCCAGTTTTACAGTTGCAGAGAGTGACAAGTCACCCGCTTTGATGGGTCAAAAGCAAAGCAGATGGTGAAGGGGGAGAGTTGGAGTATAAGTCAGCACATATGATTTGAGGTTGCCCCACACCAGCCTGTCGGAATTTAATTTAACACAGACGGATCTCAAATGCTAATTCAAGTGGATTTTATAGTCTTACCGTGTGCTCGCAACCACCATCTCTGAATTCACGGTAAAGGTTGGGGTTTTCAAGTAGTGTGCACCGGAGGCTGCAATCATCTTGAGTGACATTAAGTTGGAACTCTTGGTCACAGATCTATACCCATTTGTGTTTTTTGTGAGGCCAAAATTTGTTTTTTATCAATGGATTGTCTCAGATCGGGCCTTTTGGGTTTCTTTCTGGTTCTTTCTATTGTAGTGTCAGAGGTTTCTGCGGTGCAGAAGGTGGAGAAGTCTTCATCTGGGTTGGCTTCAAATGCCCAGGCTTCTGTTGGGTCTTCTTCGGCTTTGTCTTCTCAACCGGCAATCAGCTCCAACTCTGTATTGGTTGCATTGTTAGATTCTCATTATACTGAACTGGCTGAGCTTGTTGAAAAGGCATTGCTATTGCAGCCTCTGGAAGAGGTTGTGGGCAGCAGCAATATTACAATCTTTGCGCCCCAAAATGCCGTCTTGGAGAGAAAGTTGGATCCTGAATTCAAGCAGTTTTTACATGAGCCTGGGAACCTCAAGTCGCTGCAGAAGCTGCTTATGTTCCATGTTGTGCCACGCAGGATTGTTGCAGAGCAATGGGGGAACAAGGTGCATCAGACACTGGCCAAGGATGGGCTGAGGCTGTCTGAGAAAGGAGGGAAAAAGAGTGTAGATCTGGCCTCCATATCCCACCCCAATGCAGTCATTAGGCCTGATGGTGTTATTCATGGCATTGACAAAATGCTGATACCTAAGTCAGTGCAGGATGATTTTAATCAGTGGAGAAGAGTGGCTTTGGCTGTTATTCCACAGGGGGCTCCTGTTGTGGATCCTAGGAACATTAAGGCCACAAAAACAACTTCCACCAAGGCCGACTACACTCCTGTGCACTCAATTTATTATGCCATGGCCCCTGGCCCTTCACTTGCCCCTGCCCCTGCTCCTGGACCCGGAACAGGTCACCATTGGTTCGACGGAGAGGCGCAAGTCAAGGACTTTATTCACACATTGGTTCACTACGGTGGCTACAATGAATTGGCTGACATTCTGGTGAATCTCACTTCATTAGCTACCGAGGTGGCCAAGATTGTTTCAGAGGGCTACAGGGTTACTGTACTTGCACCCAATGACGAGGCCCTGGGCAAGCTTACAACAGATCAGCTCAGCGAACCTGGCGCCCCCGAACAGATAGTATATTATCACATTATTCCAGAATATCAGACTGAGGAGAGTATGTACAATGCTGTAAGAAGGTTTGGGAATATTAAGTATGATACCCTGAGGGTTCCTCACAAGATATCTGCTACGGAAGCAGATGGGACTGTGTTGTTTGGTGAGGGAGAGCATTCCGCGCATTTGTATGATCATGATATCTATGTTGATGGCAGAATCTCAGTTCAGGGAATTGATAAGGTTCTGTACCCAGCTGAAGAAGTTCGAAAGACAAAAGGAAGGAAGTTGGAGGAAGAAAAGAAAGAGGTTAACAAGAGCAGCACCAGAGGTACGGCTTTCTTCTATATAAATCAGGTTTTGGTTCCAATGTTAATTGTAATAATGTACTGGTTCTGTTATAATGTTTGATTGTGATAAGATAGTTGATGTGGCTGAAATTGTAATCAAATTAGTGAGCATTGAATAATTTCATCTCTCACGCGCTATATTAGTGGATATGATGCATGCCGGAATTTAAATCAATGTTTTCAAGCTAGCTTCCCAATCAACTCACCCCTGCTGTTTTCTGCCGGATAGCAGAGAATCTCTTAGATCTCTCATATTATTTTCTAGAATAGGATTTTTAGCCAACAATATATGGATGGGCTAAATACATCTCTGCAAGTACAGAATAAACAATCGAAATGTTTGGTTTTGCGTTTAGTAAATGTACATTTTGAGATTCGTTGATTATAATGGATTCTTTGATCTCTGTATTTGTGCGTAGCACGGCTGCATTATCTATCTGGCAAACGCTTCTCTGCTGTTTATGCTTTCAGTTAGCTGTTGACTAACTTCTAGCGATTTTATATTACCCAAAGGGTATTTCTGATTATGATCTAATTGGTTTGAATGTACAGGACGTCTGCTTGGAGCTGTATGCGGTTTGATTGAGAGGTTTGGTGGGATTTCACTCGTGTCAAGTTGTCAATAATTGCTTATCATTTAAGTAAGCATCTCTCTCGTCCCTCTCATATTTATCTTTTTTTGTTAAAGTTGTGCACCATATGAGAAAAGTACTACTTAGTGGCTTTTTTCACCAGAGCGGTCACATTGGGTTATCTTTTCGATCTCATGTGGTTGAGGTGGAGGCCACGACTTGATATGGATGTGATTGCAAACACATGTTTCCATCCATGAAGTTATTTATAGTAACTGCCTTAGTAAACAAAAAGTTCAGGTAATTACATCAGAAAGAAATAGTTGGTACTAAAAATCACGTTGCAAACTTCTCTGATTAGAAACATCACCAGATTTGGACTAGGCTCCACCTGGAAAGCAAAAAAATCAAAATAGATCAGGACTAGATCTGTGGTAGTTTGAACAACTAAAAATGCATATAATATCGGAATTCTCTAAGGCTCTCTGGAATGAATCTGGTTGAGTCTGCATGGTTAAGAATGCCCATAGTTACAGACTCTGTCCAAACTCAATGCAAGTATTTTGAAACACAGGTACCCAATAAGTGTGCCACTACAGTGGTTACATTTTGAGTCTGTAGGACATATCTGAAACTTTGAATCTCTTGTACTATCAATCAAGAGTAGAGTCTTTGGGTTCCAAATGCAGAGAATAGAAAATGCTTAGGTCGAGGAATCCACTCTAATGTCAAATGTTTGTTAGATTGTGTGACTAATTAGTAACACATTTGACAGTAGACATCAGGTGGCTCCTTGGGTG
This sequence comes from Sequoiadendron giganteum, assembly GCA_007115665.2. Classification (NCBI taxonomy): domain Eukaryota; kingdom Viridiplantae; phylum Streptophyta; class Pinopsida; order Cupressales; family Cupressaceae; genus Sequoiadendron; species Sequoiadendron giganteum. The sequence continues at coordinate 230,541,083 of CM021109.1, read as the reverse complement.
CCTTCTTAGTATTCGCTATAATATTATGACACAGCACCTTGAATCAATACTGTACAGGTCCTATAACAACAGTAATATTGCTGTGTTCGTACAGTGCATGTGAAATCTTCTTGCTCGTACTAGTGTTACTTCTTGCAATTGTTTATTCTTTTGTTACCAATTATTTGGATGAATGGATGCTCAAAGGGTTTACCTTGACTTAAAGTCGAAACCACTTGATCTATATATATTTCTCTGTTTGTTAAGTACATACAACTATGCCTTCTTATTTAAAAAAAATGTATTTAATTTGATGTGTAAATAGACTTCCATTATGGAAAACTTAGAAGCTCCATTTGATTTGTTTGCTAGCATGTAGCCAGTTGGTTTTGGAACATTTGTTGATTCTGATTTTCGAAAAGCAATATTGCACAGGCAAATTTTATAAGCAAAATATTATTAAATAGGCAAAACTGTTATAAAACTCTATTGTATTTTGGTTTGTTTTACATCTCTAATGAAAGTGAAGTTTGTCACTAAATTCCATGAGTGCTTGCCTCAAAAGCAGTTGAATATCTGTTCCATGTTTTTTATAAATGCAGAAAAGATCTGGTGTATTGCAACGGTGCTTACTAATAATACAAATTGCATTTTGCAGGTTTCTCTAGGGAAAATATCTACTGCTGGAAAAGATAAAGAAAATGTAAATCCATTATGTTGATATATGTTTAAAACAAGATGATGAGCTCGAGGGCCTGTTGCAGAAAGCCTGAGAACTCAAAAGGATTTATGCATTGTTGATCAAATAGGTGTCCAGGACTTTTTGCAGTGGCTATCCCATGAGCTACACAAAATTATTAGTCAGAATGTATTAGTAGCAAATGAGGTGATTGTGATTTTTAATTAGTACCAATTGTTCTCTAATAGGATGGGCCCAATCATATTTATATCCACATGATTGCTAGAGTCTGTCAGATTTGTTTGATAAGGTGAGTTTTGTTACATAAAACAGGATTGTTTCCTGTGGTGAGGGAGAGCTTCATTTTCCTCATCAATCAATGTGCTCTGGACAAAGTAATGAGCACTAGAAATAAAAGAATAATGATTCTTTGAATGTTAATATGTAATTAATCCATTCACTTCAATTCTTTTCAGATCTTGCTGTTGTTTCCGATTGATTCTTTAATTAGGGCTAAAGTGAATTCCCCAAGCTCTCAAAAGCATTTGGGTATATGATTGGATTGCATTTATTTCTTTCCTTACACTTGAAAATCTTGAGGGTCCTCTGAGAAACTGCATGGTCTGTTTGGAAAAATCTTTAAAGCACATGAATGGAGTTTAAAATCTGCCTCTATGCTTAATCTCAAAGTCACAATACCTGCTTAACTAGTCTGTATATCTGAACTTTGAAGCTACATATTAGCTGAGCAAGAAAAATCATATAGAAATTGGAGAAAAAAAGATAAAAGGTAGTGTTCCTTACTAGACCTGATCTGAAGGCGTGCACAGATCAGTCTATTTGGTTTTTATAAATTACAACAGAGGTGATTCCATTGTTCACTTGCAGAGGTGATTCCATTTTTCACTTGCAGAGGTGATTCCATTGTACTCCTATCATTAAGTGGGTGGAGTGGAATTAATATTTTTTGTTTTGGTGCACTAATTGGATTCCTATGTCAATGTCAAGGTATTCTTTTACAGCATGATATGAATGTGCGCATTTAAGTATTGCTTTAATAAATCTTAAGGGGCTCACAAACTGTGGGTCAACTTAAAATCTAACATATTCAAATATGAAAAACCTCCCGCGAGAAAGAGCATGCATTCTGCATCATAATAAGGTGGGTCCCTTCATTCCCTTACCGACAACCTAATGATTAGGGCTCTAGTTATCATGTGATATTGTGTGATCCAGCCTATTCCAAATGTGTGACAGCTATAGATTTGACTTTGAATGGCTTTCTAATGTCCAACTGAAACATGACTATTTCTCTGGCAAAAGCCTAGTTTGGTAAATGACACCCTGTATACCTACAACACCGACAGAGGTGTTTTTATCAAGAAATTGTCTTGGATACATCTACTGTATTGTGATGAACGAGCATAAATCTCAAGATGATAGCTGGCACAAGTTGATTATCTGTATTGTGCTAAAACTCCTCTGATATTCAATCCAAGCAAAATTGGCGCCTCATCTTTTTCAGGGAATCTTTAGATATAATTCAGATGTTTCTTTAATAATAATTTAGAGTAATCTGTTTCATAGATACACTCACAAAATAATGAGAATGACAGATTAACTTTTTAAAATAAAAATTAAAGGAGTTATCATTGTGGAAGCTGACAAGAATATAATTTAAGGTTATTAGGTTTTTTTTTCTTTTCTTAGAAACGCTCAAGGCAAAAATAAAAATAAAGAAATGAGTTATCGAATTTTAGTAATTAAAAATACAGGTATTAATTAAAAATGGAGTTATGGAGTATCATTGAGAAATCTAAAATAATATAGATGTGTAAATATGTGTTTTTTAATGGTGAAAATTGTTCATCTTGTATCTTCTCCCTAGGCTTTTATTCTCTTTGTTTAATTAAAGTGTATTTTTTTTTAACTTGTATGCTAAGGTGTTAGCATTTTTAAAGACAAACTTAAACTGTCTTTATAACATTTGAACATTAAAGACAAACTTAAACCATTTTTAAAACATTTTAACATTTTGATTTAATATCATAGCCTTATCATGATTTGAAATCACAGCCTTATCATTTGAGTGTATCATATAGTGATTGCAGTGCATCATTTGTAAATGTTGGCATCTTAGGCATTATTGTGTGTGTTGGTTTTCAAAATTGTTCATATTTAAAATAAAAAACTATTTTTAAGGGTTAGGAAAATATTATTTGAAAGAGTGATCGATCAACTAGGGTTAATTGTGGATATGTTTTTTTTTAATCGTAAGTTTAGCTAGATCTAGGAGGGTATTCTTAGAGGTGTTTTTAATAAAAGACTAATCATAACTAAAAAATAAACAAATTGAAAATTTTGTAGTAATATCTCATGTACATTGGGTTCCAAAGATTGTCACTAGACTAAAGGCTAATCTATTGCGCACATAAAACCTTGTTAAGTAGATAAGATTGCAATGACTTAAAATGTTATGACATTTATTAAATTTTTATTATGATCATATTAGGAAATATGGTTAAGAGGAAATTTTAAGTTAGATTGTTACAATTTCACACAAAAGTTTTCTTGAAGATCTAGAAATGGTCAAGGAGACATTTACTTATAGACATTGATTAATAATATGACGACCTCCTTATGATCTACAAAATGTGTTACTATGCAGGCAATTGGACTTGGAGTTAAAACCTTATACGATAATCAACATTTGTAGTCCCATGGAAATGCAAAAATAGACTCTTTGTCCATAAAACATACTAGTATATATAGCATTTTGTTTGGTTGTCAAATTGCTTGTAAGAATTCAATTAAGACATGTAGATTATTAAATGTGGCGTGCAAAAGAGATGAAATCCCATGAAATCCATGAGATAGACAATCTGGAAGAGGCATAAAGTTCATCAACAAATGGAACTTAACCACCACATTCATGGTGAATTGGATCTCTTAATCATGTATCATTGAAAATGCGTATAAATCCATGCCCCTAAGATGAACAATAGTGTTTAGGCAAGCAAATTCTCTTAGAGTAGTTACTGTAGTCAAATCTGGCCATTATTGGCACTTTAGAAAGATCTGCGAGTGACAGGGCACTTTGAAAGAAATGCAAAAAAATGATGTGGGACAAGAGGTTAGAATTAGAGATGTAGGGTTTCATGTTAGGACTAGATGTTAGGATAGGGCATGGAGATGGACATTCAAAAGTCTAGAAACTTTGCAAATGGGAGAAAATGAATGAGCTGATGATGTAGGAAAACATGTGGGGAAATGATGTAGAATTAGAGGTAAGAACATTATGTAGTTCAAAGGAACTCCACTACACAGAAGGAAAGAAGCAGTAAACCCATTGAAAAATTTGAAGGAATATGATGTAGAACTAACAATTACGACATGAGGTTACAATGGAAGACTAAAAGTCCATTGAAACTTTGTAGAAGAAATAATCAAGCAAGGGAAGTGTGTGAGAGAAATTTGGGATCTTGCTGTAGAACAAGATTTTCATATTTCTATGAAAAGTCCATAGGAAAAGGATCATAGAGAATGTGGCAAAATATGGGCATAGTGAAATGAATAAATTAAGGTGGAACTAGGAAGGAATATTAATTAGTCGAATAAAATATCCCGATTTTTTCAATTAATATTAGAAGAAATATTAGACATATTAATTAAATGATTAAATATTATTTAATTAATATGAATAATAATTAAGATAATTAAATAAATTTATTTAATTAATTAGGGGTTGATGATGAGGAATAATAGAATTAATTGAAGGATAAGTATTAGTATCTAAAAGTAAAATTTGATCTCTTATTTGATGGCATCTACAATTTTTTTTATACCAACTTTTAATTAGAGTATCCTTCAAATCCAGTTTTAATTTATTTTCATACTCTCTTTATTATTTTAAACCCAATAAGTTTCTTACCATTTTTTGACATGAGATGTATATTTTAAGAATTTTAATGTTACATATTTTTTGACATGAGATGTTCAATCAATCAATCAAAATTCATCTTTTCATTTTCACATATCAAAATTTAAACTACTCAACAAGATGGTTTAATGTTCACTATCTACAACTTGCTCACCACGTGTCTAAAACTAGTATACATATATTAATTAATAATATATATAAAAAAACGCTGAAAGTTATCAATATTAACATTGTTCTTCTTAAAAATAGTTATTTTAGTAAACATATATTGAAAAAAAGAAAAAAAAGGGATACCCCTTAGACCTTGGCTACTAAGCTAAAGGGGACCCATGGTTAGAAAAAAAGCAGCACATGATTTCCACCTGCTATCATTTTCAATGAAGCTTCAAAAAATTTACACAAAATATTTCTTTGTTGCTTTCACTGTATAACTTAGTAAGAAATAAATTAATTAATTAATACATTTATTTATGAACACTTCATTGCACATATTTTAAAAAAGAGAAAAATTTAAAAAACACAAAGAATTCATCGAAATTTATTTATTTTTTATTAAAATATTTTTATCCATTGTCAATAACTTGTTTGATAAATACTTGATGTAGACGGCACCATGAAGTGGACACACTCTTACTATACATACAACTACTAATGATTTAATTATAAATGCACCAAAAACAATTAAAATATTCATCCATTATTAATTTAATTAATTTTTAATAAAAAAATCATTGTTATAGAAATATTATATATATGATTACATTCTTTATTTATCATTAGTTATATGTTGTTTTAAAGAAAAGAATCCAATATCTTATATACTCTTGACTTTTGTTTTATTTTGTTTTGACCTTTAACTTACTCTTTATATAATTTTAATTTGATTAAAAAAATAAGTTTAATATTAATATCTTTTTAAAGATAAATAATAATTTTTTTATATTAAATAAATGATATTTTAAATTTCTAAACTAAAATCACCTAGGCATCCTCAATAACATTTAAAATTTAAATTTTGATGAAATAAAAACTTGATAATTACCTTAACCATCAAAGCTTAAACTCACAAACACAATTTTAAAATATAGATATTCCTCATTTTAGAAAATAAAAAACTCAAAAAGAAATGTCAATTTTTTTCTCATTGCTTCCCATCTAAATGTTTAGTTGACGCCCATTTCAACTAGATAATGTTAATAATAGATGGGGGAAAAAGCAAATAAGTAGGTATGGTATGTGGATGTAAACCACAAGCTTTCAACATCATTTTACTCATTAAAAAATGTGAACTGGTGTCAAGGTTGAAACTTTCTATGGAAGTAGATAGGTAGCTCCTCTCATTTTGATATGTAATTTTCTTAAATTTTTTAGTTCTAATATACTTACATGATTATCCTCCTTATTATATTATTTTAGAAAATATATATGTATATTATATTTTAAAAATAGAGGTAGAATAGAATAATATTTAGAAGTTTAGGTGAGGAAAAAAAATAATATAATAATATTATAAATAATATTTTAAATATAGATTAGTTGTAGATAAAAAATAGATTAAAATAGTAAGAGTAATAATATATGGGTAATTAATTAGATTTTTAAGATTATATTGTTTAAATTTCAAATTTTGATTGTTATGTAGAAATTTCAAATTTGTTTTTGATATCAATAAATGGAATTGAAAGGGTCAGGACTTTTGATTGTTGCTTAAAAGTTTTAGTGTTTGTTTTTGATATCCATAAATGGGATTGAAAGGGTCCAAACCTTTGAATATTACTTAGAAGTTCCAGTGTTTGTTTTTGATATCGATTAATGGAATTGAAAGGGCCCAAACCTTTGAATATTACTTAAAGATTTGTTTTTGATATTGATAAATAAGATTAAAAAGACTCAAACCTTTGATTGTTACGTAAAAAGTGTTTGTTTTTCATATCAATAAATAAGATTGAAAGGATCCAAACTTTTGATTTTTACTTAAAAATTCTAATGTTTGTACCATGAATAATAGAACAAACTAAACCGCTCAACAAGACAGCCAAACAAGACATTTCTTGATTTATATTGTCCATCAACGCTAAATTTAAACCCTTAGAATTCTACTTATAGTGACGCAAGTGAGAAGAAAAGAACAGAGAGACAATTTCTGAGATGTTCAGTGCAGCAGAAGAAAGCTATAAAAAGCATTTAAATAAAGTGAGAACTGCAGTTATGCCGACATTATGAGCATCTTTTTCGGCAGAGTTGTTCACGTGGCGGATATTCACTTAGCTCTACCAGACAAAGACAGTGGCCTGCAACGTCTTTTCCTTTAAGAGAATATCTTGTTTGGTAGGTATAACAGAGGTTTGCCTCTAAATAATTCACTACCTACCCATGCCTATTCCAACGTTTTGTCCTTCACGCGTTTTCTTTCTTGGGAAGCATTAAGGACACTCTTCTCCTGTGATTTCACTCATGTTTAATGTGTGTAACCTTCACTGTATTTCAATATAAACAAGAATTCAAGAGGTTTAAATTGAATTGGGTTACATTATCTAAGACTTCTTTGTTTAAAGTATCTATTTTCATGTGATGAAAAATTAAAATAATTCAAATGGTTGCAAGAATTGTTTTAGTAGAGTTAGTATTTTACTATATTAATTGGTACTATTAGTAGTCATAGTTTCAACACTAATAAAAGTCATAATTCTACCTTTTCCAAGTTCAAAGAAATGCTACACAAGATTCCTTTTCCAAAACAACATTGCAAATGCAAACCTTCCAAATACATGTTGCAACCACCATAGAAGGCATGCATTGACAATTATAGCTCCATGTATTTGAATTTTAATCATAATTTTATCTCGTTTCATTTTCACAAACTACTCAAAAAAGTGTCTACAACATACGATTAAAAACAAATACAAAAGACCTAACCAATTAATAAAATTGCATAAGAACTTTTGCCAAAAACACTAATTTTTTTAGAAAGTAGAATACAAAGTTTCAACAAGATATCATAGTAATGAGATCATTTCTTTTAAAAACTTGGAATCCTTAATGATTTTTATTAACAACAATAATAAAAAAAGCTCCTAAAGAAATAAATACATCTAACAAAAGATAATTATTTCTTTAAATGTTTAAAAAAGTGCCAAATAATTCTTTATCAAAATTTATTTGACATTAAGACTCTCATAAAACACACCTAATCACAAACTATGAGAGTTTTTCGTAGAGTTCATAGTTGATTCTACTTAAAAATTAAAATTATAAATAAGAAAAGCCCTTAATCATAAGTTTAAATTATGATTTTTAATTAATTTTAGTTTTAATTAAGTTTGAAAGTGAGTTTGGTACTCTTTAAGTCTAATGTTCAACTAGTTGATCAATTCAAAATATTAAAAATATCTCTAGATACATAGAAGACATGATTTGCTACAATTGCACCACCATCATTGAGTCCAAAGTTGAAGGACACATTTATTGTATAACCTAATGCCAAGTGAAGCACATATTCGTTGTATCTCCCTCTACATAACATGATTATTCTCTACCGTTGTATATAAAAATGCTCCTTAAAAAATATTGGTACTCTTTTAATATCTTATTTTATTTAAAGAAATTCATTCATTCCACATGCTTAGCCATTACAATTATTAGCCAATAAAATGAAGAAGTCTCAAGATCTATTTTAGCTAAGAAGATTTGTCTTAAATTTGTGTTATGATTTGGGTTCAAACTTAAAAATGGTATTTGAATCATATAATTGGTTTGGTAGTTACAAAATAGTTTTACTTACAATTACTATAAACAAGTCATTATAATTCAAAATTTTTAGTCTATCACTAAATTGACTTTATACAAGATTAAATATAAATTCTTTTGTAAAATATGTTCATATCTCTTTGTTTGATGACCAAACAATTAAAGGATAATTTTTGTAAGACCAATGACTACCAATTTTTTGCAATTAAAAGATGTGCTTATCTTAAGAATGTCCTATTAACCAAATAAACACAAGTTTCATGATTTAGTATAGATGTAGTGATATGTTTTCTAATCAAGCATTGTGTAAAGAAAATAAGTGTTTTACATACTATCAAAATCTAATTTAGATCAAATTTAATCAATAATGAACTAGATTTTAATAAATGATTATTATATTGAAGTAATTGAAGATAGATTTAGGTGCTTTTTTTTTTTTTTTTGGAATTAGTTGAAATGTTAAGATAGATAACTTGAAAGTTTGAAATCTAGTTATGGATGTGTAATAAATTTTTTATGAAGACTTTATGCAAAGAAGTTTATTAGTATGGATTAGGTTACATTGTGTAGTTTAGTCTTAGACTAGGTCACATATTCAATGTGATTTTGTATTGGGTTGCATCATGTGGTCTATTCCTAGACTATGCTATTGTATCATGTAGTCTGGTCCAATTGGTATGACCCAATCCACCTCAAGTGAAAACTTAAAAAAATCAAATATTTTCTCTTATGTATATATTTATGACTTTGGCCATACTAAGGAGCACAACCGAAATTACTTCAAGACTAAGGAAGGGATCCTTGATTTGTCTTGATAGTAGTCAAGCCCTTGGAAAAGAACAAGGTGTCACAAACACACCAAAGACGTCTTGTTGAAATTGTAATTAAATTAACTTTCCTAATGTTTTATTAAGATAATGTAAATTATTTCTACGTGCATCTAGATACAATAGAAAATTAGATTTTTAACTTTTGAACTTAGACACAATGCTTTTTATATTTGATTTTAGTATGTAAATACAAAAAATCAAGACTAAAATTTAAAATTGACCAAGCTATATAAAACAATGAACAGGGTTAAAAATATGTGTTTGGTGTGAAATTCAAATCTATAAATGTGCTTTAGGAGGAAATAGAAAGGTTCCTAGAAATTTTTAGCTAGATTTGATGTTCCTAGACATGAGCACTAGTGTCCTTCACTTTGGCTACTCTACAATTTTGAAGAAACACTCACCAATTTTTCTAATTATATCTATGCTTGTGATTCCTCACATCAAACACTACAAGGGAAATATTAATAGAAAAACCTCTAAAAAATTGAAAAATTAGGTTTACATAATTAACCTTAATTTATAATTTAACAATAATATTTAGAGTTTTTTAGCATAGTAAGATAGATTAAATTCATCCAAAAAGTGGGGGTTTTATTTTTGAGATTGAATGCGACATAGATAGGATGATTACACAACATATGCATCTACACATAGTGTGTTGATAATGGCATGAACAATAGCATCCCCATGGACCATTATTGTCCATGAATTTTAATTTTTTTTAAGGGGAAGAGAAATTTAAGGGTTGGGGAGGAATTTAAAAAGCATAAAATAAAAGAATAAAATTTTAAAGATATATATATATATCAAAATAATATATTTTTGGGCTTTTAAAGCCCACACAAGGTGGGGTACGCAAATACCTTGTACCTCGTGCCATGCCATACATAGAGGCGACAAGGCCAAGGCACGCCCCCCTTGCCAGGGCTTTACAACCCCCATTGATGGTCTTAGTTACTATTGACACATTTAAACCATTAAAAAATTTGAGAAATTGAAAATATATTTAAAAATAAAATAAAATTAATAAAAATAATAAAATATTAAAAATTGGTAGGGCATAAGTTTTCATCTTGGGATAATAACATTCTAGAGAATTGGTAGGGCATAAGTTTGCCTTTTAAAGGAAGTTTTAAGCAGCCATATAAGGCGAAGGTGGACATAAGTGCAATTAAATGGAATCCGCCATTGACAGGTTACTATAAATTGAACTTTGATGGAGCGTCGAGAGGGAATCCAGGTATTTCAGGGGCAAGGGTTTGTATTAGAGACCAAAGGGGAATAGTGAAGGTAACTAGATCAATTATTTTTCCTCTAGGAACGAATAATATGGCAGAAGCATTGACTATTCTTCATGGGCTACAACTTGCAAAGCATATTCAAGTCAGTAAAATTCACATAGAAGGTGACTCATTAATAATTGTAAATGCATGCAAAGAAAGGGAGTGTTTTAGTTGGCATATAAGATATGTAATGCATAATGTATGGAAACTAATGGGTGATTTTGAATCCTATCAGATTTCACATGCGTACCTAGAGGGAAACAAGCTAGCAAATTGCTTAGCCAATTTGGGGTGTGATAAGGAGGATATTTGTATAAAGGAAGACAATGACAAGCTAAAGGATTTCCCAAATTTAGCAGAAATAATAAGAAAAGAATCAGTTATTGCAACTAATTTTTAAGGAAGGAAAATTTTCTAGCAGATCGAATAGCAAGTATGGGTTGCAAATCATCCTATTGGCATCCATTAATCCTACAAATCACAACATGGATTAATCTCCTTATTGACAGGACCCTGTGTTATCAATGGGACTTTGTTCTCTGTCCCTTCGATAGACCGATATATTTTTGGTAGTAATCAATTTGTGGAAGTCCTACATCAATAGGAGTTAGTCTTGTCGGTGGGAGTCTCCTAACAGTCTCCTCAATAATTCAACAACATTACTTAGTTCATTGTCGATATGACCTTATTCCGAGAAGAGAAACCTATGAAGGAGCATTGTGCCACTCAGGGAGAAGAAAAATAGATCAAAGAAGTTTTAGACAAATACTCTTCAGCCTTAGGCCAAAAAATTAATGTTGCAAAGTTAAATCGGCATGAAGGAAGGATTATTTTTATTTTCAAAAGGCTAGTGTGGAGTCTCAAATTATTTACAATGCTTAAGGGCTTAAGGTGTTTATATTTATCAATCTTGCTTCAAAGGTAAGTCGTGGGTTCCAATTTGTGCCATTGTCTACAATGTCAAGGGTAACTGGTGGTTGTCGCTTGCTAGTTGGTAACAGTATGGAATTTCGGCCATGAAACTACAGAGTACCTGATTTAGTTTGGCCATGGGAGATACCCTTCTCAAGGTGCATTGAGACAGAACATATGCAACAAGTATTTAAGCTAATCCATTTCGGGAAGAGCTTCTATGTCGTGAAGTCGCTATAAATACAAACTTGAGAACATTTGGTCGGAGGTTGTGAAGTTTTGAGAACTACCAATAGATCTACAAAGAAGATTCGAGCATTTTTAGAACCTTCAAACTTATAAATAGAGGAGTCGGTGATATAAGGATATGTCGCGAAGTTGTCAGAAATCCAAACTTGAGAACATTTGGCTGGAGGTTGTGAAGTTTTGAGAACCACCGACGAACCGACAAAGAAGAGTCGGGCTTTTTTAGAACCTTCGAACTTATAAATAGAGGAGTCGGTGATATAAGGAATTCTAAAACTTAGATAACCTCCGACATCAAAGAATTCAGGTGGTTAGGAGGTTAGGAAACTTTAGAACCTCTCGACTTAGGTTAGGAAAAGTATGAACCCGTTGACTTTGACAAGACAATGTTATGGATTTAGTTCAAAATTTCAAATTTCTTCAGTCCGTGGCATACAAATTGTTATGGTTATCATCGCCAATTTTGGCTTATATGTAATTATCTACTTATAATATTAATTTAAATACAAGCTTCTAGCCTTTTTCCAAATATATATATATTAAAAATAAAAAATAAAAAATATAATAAAAAACACAAAAAATCAATAAAAATTGAAAAAATGAAATTTATAAAATATTTTTGTTCCTAGTTTAAAACTATAGCTATTTTTTCAAACTCATGTAACTTTTGTGTGAAGTGTTAATTTTTTATGTTTTTGCAGTCATTGGAAAGTTGGTTCGGAGCCCTACACATTGGATCAAGCTATTTTCCTAGAATTTGCACCAATGTCAAGTACAATCATTCAAAGTTGTATTTACTTTTAAAACTTTAATTGCTTATAAATTTTCATATGAAATCATTTTTTAGGGATTTAAACAATTTATTTTTTTGCAAAGAATCCAATTATGCTATTTATTTCTCCTTAGGATAGAATATTTGGAGTGTTTGATCACAATCAAACTTATGTATTAAAATTTAAGTGTCTTTTGATAAAAAATTTGTATTTGCATATGCTCCCTTCTTGCACCTTAGAGTGATCTTGAGGATAAAAAATAAGTGTAACCTTCTTTTATTTTTTAGGGGGATTACCTAAGGATTACATCACCCTAGGGGATGATCTCAACTCTAGCATTCTGACAAAGTATCAAAAGATAGGCCTCTTGGAAGTAGAAATCTGTCATTTTGGGCTAAGCCCCCAAGAACTTTATTCCTTGGGGAATTGAAGGTGGAGAGTTGGGTTACCCTCTCCTCTTGGCTATTTGAATTATTTTCTTTTCATTTTCATGGAATTAGGACTCACATACCTATGCTAAATCGAGGATATCCCCCTAGTTGAGCGTAGGAAGCCTAGTCTAAGACTCTTTGGTCATTTTTCTTGTGATTTAATGGGCCTACAAGGATTGACAAAATTACTTAATTTAGGCTTGTATATGTGTATTGTGTGTTTGCTGATATTTAGATAGCCTTCCCCACCTTGAACTAGAAAGGGGGCACTTATCCAAATTAAGCCATAGGAGATCTATTTTTTTGCATTATTTTCTTTGTGTGCTTTAATTATATTTAAATTTTTTTTTAAAAAAAGAGAAAATTTAAAAATCCAAAAAATAGTAATTAAAAAACCAAAAATACAAAAAAATATAGAAAGCCAAAAATTCAAAATAAATTTCAAAACAAATTCCTGAATCCATATCCTACCCCAACAAAGCCAAAAATTATAATCAAGGGTAAACCAAACACTAGAAGCCCCTTAGATCAAATTCTTTTCTTAAATCAAGCCAATCACAATGATGATGAGGATAGTTTTGTTAATCAAGGAAAGTATGATCCCTTTGGACTTGATGATGATCTTAGGCTTGTAGACCAATATGAACTTCCCCAATCCTTAGATGATATTATTTTAAGCAAACTTTCAACAAGCCTTCCATCCTCCCACCCATCCTCTACCTATCACCCTAACATCAATCATGACAAGGGAAAAACCATTCTAGGACAAGGCCTTCAATCCCAATCTATGTCTAAGTTTCAAATCCTTGATAAAAAAGCCTTATCCTTACATGAATCCGTCATCCAAGCCTTCGCAATTCTATCAATATTCTAATAAGAAATCCTATCGATCACCTAACCCTACTTTATCTAAGCAACCTATGAAGGGTATCACCCAAAGACTAATAGTGAAGGATCATTTAATCAAAATAGAAAGAAAAATTGTGAGTCATGCAACACCCCCAATCTGATGCCATCATTCTCTTAAAAGTGTAAGTTTATGGTCATCAATGTAAGAATTAAGATTAGCCCAAAGTCCCCTAGTATCACCCACATCCAAGTGTCATCATGCAAATAGAGTATTAGTCTAAAGCCCACTAAATGTGTTCAAGAGCTTCCTAGCACCATCCCTATCCAAAGCCAAGTACCACCATGTAAAAACATTATCCATTTAAAGTCTTTTAAGCATGTCGAAGATCCCCCTAGAGCTATCATCCATATAAGTCAACCTACTCAAGAAGTTAAGTATAAACATTTTATGAGCCTTAAAATCTATAAGGTCTGAAATCCATACACATAATAAGGTCCAAATACATCTCACTAGCGAAAGTATATTGTTAAATGTGACATTAGAAACATATATCAAAGGCCTAATTTATGTAGGGGACATCAAATAAAAGAAAATTATATCCATCTTGTCTAAGAATTAATTAATGTCATGTTAAGAGTTCACTCCAAAGCATGATCAAACTTGATCCCAACCGAATCAAGATCAACACATCCAAGTCAATTCCACCATCCTATCATAAAATATTAAGAATAAGAAACCCAAACTAATCACATATACCATCCAACCACCTCTCCTATATATGATGAGACACTTGACCCCCTTGAACACATAGAAAATCATAATGAACATATTGGAAACCAAGTTCTAAATAATGATCATATTGAGCATGAAGATAAGAAAGTCATGATCAATCACATTGAGCATATAATTTATCAAGGCAACATAATTGTGAATAAGGAAAAAGTGTATCAATCATATCAGTTTGGGTTAACAACCAATATCCAATTTAGTCTTTTTAGATGGGGATATCTTAAAATTCTTAATGATTTCTGGATGTCTAAAAATGGGCTTGCATATTATTTTCAAAGTTACACCAATTCCATCACAAATTAAATCTATCAAATCATGAAATATCAAAGAAACGGATTGACTGACCGTGGAATCCTAGAAACAATACATGTTAAAATAAATCAAGGATTTAAGTGCATCTATTACAAGTCTCCTAGAAAACACACTAAGAATGTTAGTGACACCTTTGTAGATTCTAAGGAAACTTATTCCAAAATAAAAATTGGTTCTTCTTGTCACTCCTACAAGGAGTTTTCTACCATCAACCCCTCTATTGCCACTACCATATCTATTACTGAACTTGAAATTCCATCACCTAATCCATTAGTTAGGATCAATGAAATCATACACTATTTGACTTATTCCAAAATGATGGAGCTATGGGATTACAAGATGATATTTCCCCAAGGGATCACCATGTCATAAAATAACAACATGCAATATCAAATCAAAATCATTTCAAAAATCAAAATTACCCAAATGGCCACATGGGTCCACTAGTCAAAAAGGAAGCAAAAGAGTAATCTAGATCCCAAAATAGAGAGAAAAAATGAACCAAAGTGAATCACCCAAAATTTTGCATTCCCCATCTAAATCTCCTTATCCCAATCCTAAATCCAAAAGTTCAAAATCTATTTGGATCCCCAAATCCCAAATTCCTAAATCTACAAGTATAAAATCCATTTGCATCCTCAAATCCCAATTTCCTAAATCTAAAAGTACAAAATCCATTTGGATCCCTAAATCCCAAAATTTGAAACCCAAAAATATAAAATAAATTTGGATCCCTAAATCCCAAATTCTAAAAAGTAAAAAATACATGTGGATCCTTAAATGTCAAATTCCAAAATCCCAAAGAACAAAATCTATTTGGATCCCTAAATGCCAAAATTGAAAATAAAAAATTCCAAGAGCTTTCAAAATCAATGAATCCCCTATGGCGAAGATGTAAAATCATGTTGTTAAAGACTCAAAGATTCAAAATCCATCATCCAATCTAAAGAAAATCCAATCACAAAAAGTGTCATGGTGTGTGAAATTGTTGGTATTGATTCCTATTTCTCCCATTAAAAAATAATAATGATAAAAACTCTTTTAAGAAGGAAGGAATAATTATATTTATTAAATAATAATTAAAGAGAACCTTTGTGAAAGGGCATGAAGGTTTGGAAACCACTTCATAAAATGTTATATAAAGCATTTGTGTAAGACTTGAAAAGAAAAATGGAGAAGGAAGAAGGTAATTTGATAGGCCATGGGAATTAGACATTAGTGTAAAAAAGATATATCATCTAATTAGTTCTTATTAGATTTTATTTGCACTAGCATACTTAATCCTAGTTAGGTCATGCAATTTTTTGTGTCTCAAGTCATAGAATTAAGACACATGTCATGAACGAATTTAATCCTTATCATCTTAATCCTTATCATAGGGTTTCATATTTTTCTTTATAACAAGGATTATTATTTGTATATTCTAATAATAATAAATTATTATCACTTTGCATCTAATAAGATCTAAGGATTCATAGAACATTAATTATTTTTTCTATTATATGATTGGGTGTTTTGATTGCAGATGATCCTTGGGGTGTTATAGGAGTTCAATCATCAACTTCAACATGGTATTAGAGCTTTATATTTGTAATTTCCCATCTATTTTTTGAGATATTCAGTGTTTAACATTCAAATGGTGTATCTTGGAGAAAAATGGGCATAATTGTTGTGTGTAGAAGGCATAAAAACCCTAAGATCACTTATTCAAATTTGAAAATTAGAGTGTAAAAAATAGGGTGATTTTTTTGGGGGTCTTGAATTTTCCCTACAAAAATGCATATGACCATATAGATCTGTGTGGAATTTGTATATGTATAATTTTGTACATTGTCATATGCTTGCATAGTTATTTGGCCGAGTCTACAAAAAATATAGTACCTTTTGGTGTGCACAATAGTCTTATTTTAGAAAATTGGTAGAATTCTCAGTAGAAGAATTAGACAGTTGGTGACATTTTTTAAATTCAACAATTTTTGGCATGACTTGGTGGTATAAGGGTTTTGTAGAGTTTTACCCATTGCCTATTTCTATGGTGAGATTCACTCTTGGTCTTTCCAACCATGTGGAGCTTAATCCCTAGCCTCACGACCTTTCCTCTTGTAGGCCATGCATATGGGACACCACCTAAAAATTACCACCATTGCTCATGGAACCACCAATTGAAACCATTGCCAATCCTTTGTCATTTATTTTCCATAATACCAATAATTTGTTGTTATATCCATCAACATCATGGGGTAGTCACTATCCTTCTACCCGACAACCACTAAAGGGACACCAATGTTCAATATCTTCTCCATAAGGAGGTTCTTTTTTATTTTTTTGCATAACTTAAGAATATAGTATTAGATTTTAAAAAATGAATAGTTGTTAGAAACTTGGTTTTGAGCACTTTAGTGTCGAATTTTTTTTTATATGTTGGTGATTTTTATTGCTAGGTGAAGTCCTATAACCCTTTTTGGCTTCCAAGTTAATATTTTTTTCTAAAATCTCTAATTTTCATGATTCTTGCAATGTTGGAAAGGTATTGATGAGCTCTTCACAACCATCCATTCAAATTTTCTAGAATCCACCCTAGGCATTTTTATTTAGTCTATCACATATTTTCATTCTAGTTTAGTACTTAAAAATTTTGACACATGAAATTTTTTATTTTCATGAGATGAATAAATTTTATGCTATTTATTTGTATTGAGATTCTTGATCTCTAACTTATTTTTAAGGATAGTATCACTATTTTTTCTATTCATCCATCAGTGGTAATCTTGAATAAGTATAATTATGAGTTTTGGAAAAATTTCATCGTAACACCTCTCATGTGGATTAATTTTTTTTCTTATCTTTATAGATTCATACGTAAACCAACTACACTTGGGAGGATGTTAGTATGGGGTAATAATATTAATCATGTTGTAGGATTAATTTGTTGCAATGTTGATTGTGGCCCTATGTGTGCTATATAAAACCTTGATTTCCATCACACACTTTGGACCAAGATTTGGGAGATCTTTGGAGACCAAAATCTCTCTCCATTCCTAGATAATCCTACTATATGTTTCCTCATTCTCCTTGATGATACAAATAATATACCTTTTGATAATGACACTTTAGAGGGGCTTGAATTGTAGGTATCGCATATTATTGAATTCCATAAAAACTTCTCCTCTTTCCTCTTCTCCTACTATTAATATCGCATCTTCATCTTCTATTGCTATTTGTGAGAATAGTATTGTTACATCTAGGATAATTATTAATTTAATGCAAAAAGACATGTATTATCTTTTAGATCCAACTCATTGAGATTCATATCTATCATACATATCATCCTTTCTTGGGGAGTTTCACATTGTTGGCATGGAAGATACATTGAGGATTTGCATTGCCTCTTCAATGGTAATGATGTCGTCACATCTTTAGTGTTTCTATATGTCGTTAACATATTTATTTCTCTTGGTTCCACTTCTTTGATAGAGAATTCAATTCTTATTTTAAAGGAAACATATTTATCTAGTATGAGGACACTAGATTTGCATTCAAGGATACACATTCAAAATTGGATTTCATACTTATTTATATTATGGGAATGGATTCTACAATCATCAATGAATCTATTTCTTCCCAAGGTTGTTTGTGTTGATGTTAGAGTAGTGTCGGGCTTTTACTTCTAGCCCTGATTTCTTTGAATTAAAGAATAAATTAAATGCATAGCCTATCGGCTATTTAATTTATTAAGATGACTAATGGTGAAGAGGTGCTTCACCTTGAATATTAATTTAATATTTAATTATTATTATTCTGGGCCGACTTTATTAAATCGTACCTCCTTGAATGAAGAGACGTATTGAACAATGAAGAGGCCGACCTCCTTGTCTTGAAAGGACGTGATCCTTCTCTCTCTTATGTATAAATACAAGGTATTGATCATTCATTTGATCATCAATTTCATTCAATATAATTCGCATTCATAGAAGAAGTTCGCGCTTGAGTAGCGGATCATCATCTTGCAACAACATATCGATTTCAAGGAGAAACATATTTATTTGTATTCTTGCATCTAGGAGAGGTGCGATTATTCGTTGTATCAAATTCAACATTGTGTTGTGCCTAAGTTGTAAGAATTTTTTTGCTTCTATTACATCAATATATAAGTGATATATTTGTTGGGTTTTTCTCCCTCAAGTTGGAGGGTTTTCCTAGGGTATCTTGTTGTGTTCATTGTCTTATGTGCTACATTTCTAGTTATTGAATATCTGACATAAAACTAACATGGTATCAGAGCGGGTTTAAAGAAGATCGTGACCAGATTTATATAAGCAACGCATTCATCCATTCTTGCTATCATCTTCTTGCATCTATCTTATCTTTGAAAATGGTGAACGGGCTCAAGATCGAAGATAGGCTTGAAGGTGCTTCCAAATTCACCTCTTGGAAGTTTAGAGTGATGCTTGCATTGGAAGAAAATGAGATTGCTGAGTTCATGGAGGATGAAGTTCCTGAACCTTTCAATGAAAATGAGAAGCCTCAATGGAAGAAGAATTGCATCAAGGCGAAAAAGATTTTGGTTGATTCGATGAAGGACCACCTTGTGCCAATTATCTCCAAGTTGAAGACAACAAGAGAAATGTTCAAAACCTTGGAGAAAATATATGAGTTCAATAACACAAGCAGAGCTCTTGCCTTGAAGCAACAACTTCATCATGTCAAGATGGCAAAAGGAGATTCTGTCATGTCCTTCTTCATGAAGATCACTGAATTGAGAGATCAACTCTCTACCATTGGGCATATGGTTGATGATAAATATTTGGCCATGTTGGCTCTTAATGGTCTACCTAAATATTGGGAACCATATATCCAAGGCATTAGTGTGAGATCAAAGCTACTTAAGTTTGATCACTTGAGAGCAGATTGCATTCAAGAGGAATCGAGATTAGCAACAAGAGGCAATGGGAAAAGTTCTACCAATGAGGAGATTCATGTACTTACCGCTCAATCTTTGAAGAAGAAAGGAAGAGAAGGAAAGAAAGGTTACTTCAATAGGAATAAAGATAGAAGATCTGATGGTGCTCCTCCATTTAAGAAGAAGAAAGATCTTTCCCACCTATAGTGCTTTAGATGTGACAAGTTTGGTCACTATGTAAAGGACTGCCCAACTAGACCAAAACAACATGCTTCAATTGCGGATGTGGGTGTGATATCTTCTCTAAAGGATTCAAGTGAATTTATAGTCTATTCTACCTTATCAAGCAATGTTCCAGCGAATAGAAACACTTGGTTGATTGATAGTGGTGCCTCTCGTCACATTACTAGATTTAGAGAACATCTTTCAGATTTGATGATGAGAGATACAAGTGTTCAAGTCATAATTGGAGATGATGCATGTTATTTTGTGAAAGGTGTTGGGACCTCCACTATTCAATTAGATTCTGACATCTCCTTACAGTTGAGTGATGTACTATTTGTACTAGGCATCAAGCAAAACCTTGTCTCTATTTCAACCTTCATGGACAAGGGATATCAAGTTGAATTCTTCAAAGGTAAAGTTCTTGCATGGCCAAAGAACTCTAGCATCAAGTCAGCTTGAGTGATTAGTGTTCGGAAAGAATGTCTCTATAGACTTTCCACTCGTCCTCTACAAGATTTGTTGCATGATGCTTCAAGTTCGTGTGAGCTTTGGCATAAAAGACTTGCTCACATTCACTTCCGAGTGCTTCCAACCATGGAGAAGATGGTCACCGACATTCCTAAACTCAACCAAGAGCATGAAGGTACTTGCCAAGGATGCGCATTGGGTAAGAATACTAAAAGACCCTTTCATAGTAGTGAAAGTAGACCTAAATGTATTCTAGATCTTATTCATTCTGATTTGTGTGATCTAATGTCTATTGATTCTTTGAGTGGTTTCTTGTATTATGTAATTTTCATTGATGACTACTCTAGAAAGACTTGGATTTATTTCTTAAAGACTAAAGAATCTGAGGAAGTACTTGAGAGATTCAAGGAATTTAAAGCTCAAGTAGAGAACTTGTCCGGGAAGAGGATCAAAGTTCTGAGATTTGACAATGAAGGAGAATACATCTTTGGAAGCTTTCATAACTTTTGTGTTGAAGCAGACATTAAGAGGGAGTTTTGTGTTCCCTACAATCCTCAACAAAATAGTGTAGCAGAAAGGAAGAACAAATCTATTGTAGAAGCAACTAAAGCCATGATTCATGATCAAGATCTGCAAATATTCCTTTGGGCCGAAGCTTCTAGAACAACTGTTTATGTCCTGAATCGGAGCCCTCATCGTATCTTGGAAAACATGACTCCTGAAGAAGCTTTCACAGGTGTGAATCTTGAAGTCAACCATTTGAGAATATTTGGTTGTCTTGTGTATGTTCATGTCCCTAAAGATAAAAGGACAAAGTTGGAACCATCTGGCAAGAAAGGAATATTTGTGGGCTATAGTGAATCTTCAAAAGCCTACAAGATTTACATTCCAAGTTAGAAACTGATAGAGATCAGCAGGGATGTTACATTTGAAGAAGATGTTGCATTCAAGAGATCTAAAGGCTCTCACATGTAGATAGACAATGAAAACCAAGAGTCTCCTCAAGACATGGAATTTGACCATACTCCTGAGATTCAGAGGGAGGCTTATGATTCTAAAGAAGATGATGATCCAGTTGAGCCTTTGGAACCTACTGATGGGCCTTCGGACATTTTTATTGGTCGAAAGAGACCTCTATGGGATAGTCAAACAATGAATGAGGCAGAAAAGTTTGCAGCCCCTAGAGGAATATTTAGAGAAAGAAAAAGACCTCAGACGTTTTCAAGCTATGTTGCATTGATGAGTCAAATGATTGAATCTGAGCCTTCCAGTGTTGAGGAAGCTTCAAGTCAGCAAGTATGGAGAGATGCTATGGCTGAAGAATATCAATCTATTCTCAAGAACGATGTTTGGGACATTGTACCTAGACCAAAAGGAAAATCTGTTGTATCTTCTAAGTGGCTTTTCAAGATCAAGCATGCAACTGATGGAAGCATTGAGAAGTACAAGGATAGATTTGTGGCTAGGGGGTTCTCTCATAAAGAGGGAATATACTATGAGGAAACCTTTGCTTTAGTTGCTCGTTATACCTCCATTGAGACTATCATTTCCATTACAGTAGCTAAAGGATGGAAGTTACACCAGATGGATGTGTAGACAACTTTTCTAAATGGTGTAATTGAAGAAGAGGTATACATTGAGAAACCTGATGGCTTTGAAGTTCATGGGAATGAGTCTCATGTTTGCAGATTGAAAAAGGCTTTGTATGGCCTCAAGCAAGCTCCTCGTGCTTGGTATGAGAGGATTGATCGATACCTGCTAAGATTGGGCTTCTCCAAGAATGATGCTGATTCAAACTTGTACTTAAAAGTAATTGATGGAGAAGCATTGATCTTGGTCCTCTATGTTGATGATCTATTTATTACTAGAGAAGAACACCTCATTATCAAATGCAAGAAGGAGTTGGCTTCTAAATTTGAAATGAAGGATCTTAAGTACATGCATTACTTCCTTGGTTTAGAAGTATGGCAGATGCCTAATGAGATCATTCTAAGTCAAGGGAAGTATACAATAGAAATATTGAAGAGATTTGGCATGATGGATTGTAAATCCATGTCTACACCTATGGAAACCAATTTTTAGAAGTTAAAGGAGGCTGCATCTAGTTCAGATCTGGTGGATCCTACTATGTACATGCAGTTGATTGGATCGTTGATGTATCTAGTCAATACTAGACCAAATATTTGCTATGCAGTAAGTGCACTTAGTTAGTTCATGTGTGAACCAAGGTAAATACATCTAGTTACAACAAAACATATCTTGAGATACTTGCGTGGCACAGTTGGGTATGGCTTGAGATATTCTTTTTGCATGGTTATACAGATTCTGATTGGGTAGGGTGTGTTGCTGATTAGAAGAGAACTTCTGGATGTTGTTTCAGTTTGGGGTCTACGATGATCTCCTGGTGTAGCAGGAAGTAGTCTTTAGTGGCACTAAGCACCGTAGAGGCCGAGTACATTGCAACGTGTGTAGCAGCTCGAGAAGCAGTGTGGCTTCGAAAGCTCCTTGCAAGATTGTTTGGACAATCATTGGAGCCGACTGTCATTCATTGTGATAATCAAAGTTGTGTGAAGCTTTCTATCAATCTAGTGTTTCATGACATAACCAAACATGTTGAGATCAAATACCACTATATCAGAGATATGGTATTGAGGAAAGAAATCTAGTTGAGATACATTAGCACTGATGAACAGACAACAGACATTCTCACCAAGCCCCTCTCCAGAGTAAAGTTTGTGTACTTTTGAGACAAGCTTGGTATTGTGGAGAATGAAGCTCTAGCTGAGAGGGAGACTCAACTTCAGTGATCTTCTGAGATTTGCTTTAATGTATCTTTCTCTGTGAGAGAGAGATTTGAGGTGAAAGCCCTTGTTTCCACCCTTTGGGAGTAGCCATGGTGGATGTCATGTGTGTGACTCCATGACAACATCACGTGAGAGAGTCCGCGATGATTTTATTGTACTTGTGTTTATTCACCCTCTGGGAGTAACCATGGTGAACGCCATGTTGAGATGATGACATCACGTTGAGTGAGTTCGTGATGGGCACTTGTGCACATATGCTTTACCATGCATGGGAGTAGCCATGATGGTCGATATCACGATTGAGTGAATCCATGATGATTTCTTTCCACATATGGGTGTAGCCATTGTGGATGTCATGTTGAGAGACTCCATGACATTGGATAACTGTAAGTATTCCTCCCTAGTTGAGAGGGAGTGTTGATGTTAGAGCAGTGTCGAGATTTTACTTCTAGCCCCGATTTCTTTGAATTAAAGAATAAATTAAATGCATAGCCTATCGTCTATTTAATTTATTAAGATGACTATTGGTGAAGATGAGCTTCACCTTGAATATTAATTTAATATTTAATTATTATTATTTTGGGCTGACTTTATTAAATCTCACCTCCTTGAATGAAGAGACGTATTGATCCATGAAGAGGCTGACCTCCTTGTCTTGAAAGGACGTGATCCTTCTCTCTATTGTGTATAAATACAAGGTAGTGATCATTCATTTGATCAAGTTCATTCAATATAATTTACATTCATAGAAGAAGTTCACGCCTGAGTAGCAAATCATCATCTTGCAACAACAGATCAATTTCAAGGGGAAACATATTTATTTGTATTCTTGCATCTAGGAGAGGTGCGATTATTCATTGTATCAAATTTGACATTGTGTTGTGCCTAAGTTGTAAGCAATTTTATGCTCCTATTACATCAATATATAAGCGATATATTTGCTGAGTTTTTCTCCCTCAAGTTGGAGGGTTTTCCTAGGGTATCTTGTTGTGTTCATTGTCTTATGTGTTGCATTTTTGGTTATTGAATATTTGATCATAAAACTAACAGTTTGTAGGAAGTGGATCATTTTTTGTCCTATGGGTCTCATCATTAGCACATGAGCTACTTATTTGTGGGGAGATTCATAGTCTCATTTGTTCTCTCCCATAGGGGGTAATATTTATACATTTGGGACAAAATTAGTACTTGGGGGGTCATGTTGAGTCCTCCTTTAATCCATTACATGTGAATGATTGTTTTCTTTTTTCTCTTTTTGAATATTTTTCCCATAAGATTTTCTCCTTTACTCTTGTAGACACCTAAAAATATCCTGGATATATCACACATCTTGATTTCGCTTACTAACATCGTTTTTCCTCATTATCACCCTATTTCCTCCATTTAATTAAATAATGTCCAATTATTTAGTTTTTGATTGAGGTAAAAATAGGTTTTGATGGGACCCACAACCCATTACATAACGGTTTTGAAGGGACCCGCAACCCTATCCAAGAAAAACATGTTGCATCAAAGATACACTTTTTTAGTTAAATTCACTTTATTCTCCTATTAATTGAATAATTAAGCTTATTTGATTAATTCATCATTTTCACACTAATAATCTCTTTTGATTAAATAATTCCCAATTATTTAATTAAAGGTCTTAATTCCCCTCATCCTCATAATTAAATGATTTTAATAATTACTAAATGGCTAATTTTCCTCCAACTCTCCAACTTATACAAAGGATATTCCCTAGAGAATATTCTCTTTTCAAATTCAAATTATTCCCTCCAATTCAAAAGATCTCCAACATATTTTCATGAATTAAGGGATATTTTGGGTTATCCTGAATCCTTAACCATTGATCCTCCTTGATCGTCACCCATCTCCTTGATCTTCTCTCATCTGTTGATTACCATTTTCAATCTTGACCATTGATCAAAATTTCCAAAATCTATAAAAACCAAACCTCTCAAACATGAAATTCATTCACAATCTTCATAGCATCCTTACTCTCTAGAATTCTTGAGCCGAATTTGAGTATTTTAGAGCATATTTTGTGAACCAAACCTCTCATATCAAGCTTTTGGAACATGGATTATGCATTTAATTGAGCAATCCACATCACAATTATGCATCAATCCATAATGGGATTGAGGGTTTGCACTTTATAATTGTTTAATTGCTTCGAATTATTTTCAAATTTTTATATTAAACCTTTTGATTGCTTTGAAAATGAATTTAATTGAATATGGCCTTGTTTGATGTAAATCTTGTAGATTCTTAATGTTTTTAAGATCCTAATTGCTTCAATTAGGACGTTCTTTGATTGTTCATGCTAACCATATGACAACTCTAGCTATGAGAGATTTTTTTTATATGGGTGCCTAATTAGGTCTTGTAGTTTTGACCCATCCATGCATCCATTGTTCATTATTAGGGCATTTATGTATTTCATCATACTCCCTAGGTTGCACTTAAGGGGGGTTGGTGTGAAAAAGGTATATCACCTATTTAGTTCTCACTAGTAGAATTTGATAAATAAATGACTACGTGATAAACTTTTAGTCACAACAACTAAAGATGACTAAATTCTACTCATTTTTTGCAACACAACTACAAATGACTAATTTGATCATCATAAGTGACTAATTTGATCGTCGAGTAAAAAATGACTAGTCACACAAATAAAAATGACTAAATAATTAGTCACACAAATAAAAATTAGACAATATGATATTAAAGTGGATAATTAAAAAAAATATTTCGAATTGAGGAAATGGGTGGTATTATAATATAATATAATAATAATATATTATATTACAATACAATATAATAAAATATATAATATAATATGATATAAATATTATATTATTATATAATATTATATAATATAAGTATTATATTATTATATAATATTATATAATATAAATATTATATTATTCTATAATATTATATAATATATATAATAGTGGTATGATATAATATAATATAATATAATATATAATATTATATAATATATTATATTATATATTATATAATATTATAGAATAATATAATATTAATACAGTTATAATTATTGTAGGGGCCTTATTCTAGCGGGTTTATTAATGGCAGTGGGAGGGAGAACGACAAATAATAGTAGTTATCTCCTCCCAGGAGGTAGATTATAGAAGTGGGAGGCCCCCCCTTATTCTAGAAGGCTGATTAATTGATGAGTTAGATTATAGTTAGTTGGGAAAATAGGTCAGTCCTGAAGGGCCCGACTACTAGAGAACCACTATGATTCCCTCCCACCCGGAATAGCTGATTCCCCCTAGGATTAATGCTGCTTGCTAGAATAGGAGAATTAATTAGCCTGCTAGCCCCCTTGCAGGGAGGTAGATTAGTTGGTGGGAGGGCCCCTACTATTCTATGGGCCGACTTATCCTAGCGGGCTAATTAATTATTGGTGGGGTTCACCTCCCACAATTAATCTACCTCTAGATTAATCAGCGTACGGAATAAGGGGGGGCTGAGGGCCCCCCCCAACAACTAATCTATTGTAACCTCGAATTCCATCCCACCCAAATGAATTTCCCCACCCCGTCCTATAGTTAGGGTTATCCCTACCCCTATCCCCTACCTCTATCCTCACCCCTGACCCCGAGGGGAGGGAATAGTTATTGTTGGGTTCTCTCTACCCCTATCCCCATCCCACCCCGACCTTCAAATAGTAGGGGGTTGGGTGGGTGGGTGGGAGGAGGAGGCTATGGGCGCATTAATGAATTGATGCCCCTACAATAATCTACCTCCAGATTAATCTAGCAGGGCCCTCCTCCCCCTTTTATTTGAAGGGTAGTTGGGGGGGTGGGCGAAGGCTCGATTCTATATGTCGGGCAGGTGGGAACTATAGGGGTGACGAATAGTAGGGGCCTTCCCAGCAAATATAGACGACCTCCCGACCCCATTAGCTTCCCCATGAAACTACCATAGAATTTTAGGGGCCCGAGGATGGGCCCATAGTTCCCAGTGAATCTTAGTTCGTCGATAAATGGCTAGAACCCCAAGGAACTACCTAATCCACCCACCCCCCCTATAATTTTTATGGTAGTTGCCCTTCCACAATTAATCTACCGACTACCATAGAATTTTAGGGGTCTAATGAACCATCCTGCCCACCAACAATTAATCTATCGGGTAACAACTATAGTTCCCCGGGGACAAATATATTATTGTGGGAGACAACCTTGAAAAAGGCTCTACCACAATCTTGGGTTCGGGAGTAAAGCTCTTTCAGAACGACTGATTCCCCCCCAGGATTGATGCCGCTTGCTAGAATAGGAGAATTAATTAACCTACTAGCCCCCCCTGTAGGGAGGTAGATTAGTTGGTGGGAGGGTCCCTACTATTCTATGGGCCGACTTATCCTAGCAAGATGATTATTATAGGGCCCGGGCCACACCAAGGGCAAATGGGTTCATCGGTACCAAGGGCGAATAGGTTGATGGGGTTGGTATTGATGGGGGGGTGAGAGATAGGCCGAGCCCTTGGTATGTCCTATAGCCCCCCCACTCCCCCTCTTCTATAGTCCCCCCTGGCTAGATAGTAGGGCCCCCCACCCCCCCTCTTCTATAGTTCCCTATTGAACCCCCTGTCTACTATAGTAGTTGGTAGCCATTGAACCCCTGCCTGGGAACCCGACTAATTCATTGGGGTTCAGGCGGGTATAGAAAGGGGAGGGGGCGTGGATAGGTCGGTGAAGTATGTGGGTGCTACTAATCTAATTTTGTATAGCTGGAATCTCG
This sequence comes from Sequoiadendron giganteum, assembly GCA_007115665.2. Lineage (NCBI taxonomy): Eukaryota > Viridiplantae > Streptophyta > Pinopsida > Cupressales > Cupressaceae > Sequoiadendron > Sequoiadendron giganteum. The sequence goes on along the minus strand of CM021109.1, from coordinate 230,513,140 downwards.
ATCTCTCCCGAAGCAGGGCTAGTCGATCTCGAAGGGCTAGGTGGTGGGGTTGGGGCCTTTGGTCAATGGGTAAGGTACATATGATCGGTGAATATTATAATATTATATTTATATTATAATGTATTTAATATTATATAATATATATTATAATATTATAATATAATATAACATTACATTATAATATAATATATCATTTACATTATAGTATAATATATCATTTACATTATAATACAATATATCATTTACATTATAATACAATATAACATTTATATTATATATATATTATAAATATATTATATAATATTATAAATATAATATAATATAATATTATAAATATAATATAATATTATAAATATAATATAATATAATATAATATAATATTATATTATATTATATTATAAATATAATATATATTTATATATAAATATAATATATTTATAATATAATAATAATAATATATTTATATTATAATATAATAATATAATATTATAATAATATAATAATATAATATATATATATATATAATATATATAATATAATATGTATAATATAATATAATAATATATAATATATATATATAATATAATATAATATAATAATATAATATATATAATATATTATAATAATATAATGTAATATAATATAATAATATAATAATATAATAATATAATAATATAATAATATTATAATATATAATATAATATTATAATATAATAATAATAATAATATAATAAATAATATAATATAATAATATAATATAATAATAATATAATATAAATAATATAATATATAATATAATAATAATATAATAATATAATAATATAATATAATATAAAAATATAATATATAATATAATATAATGTTATAATATAATAATATATATAATGTTATAATATGTAATATAATAATATAATATATAATAGTATAATAATATAATGTAATAATATATATATTATTATATATAATAATATAATAATATAATAATATAATATAATATAATAATATAATATAATATCATATTATAATATAATATAATATCATATCATATTATAATATAATAATATATTATAATATAATAATATATTATAATATAATAATATATAATAATATAATAATATAATAATATAATAATATATAATAATATAATAATATAATAATATAATAATATATAATAATATAATAATATAATAATATAATAATATATAATAATATAATAATATAATATAATATAATATAATAATATAATAATATAATAATATATTATAATATAATAATATAATAATATATTATAATATAATAATATATTATTATGCCAAGAGGCGTAACCTACAGTGGTAGCATGGAGCGGAATGTGAGCGTGTTAACAAAAACAACTCATGACATATTAAAAATATTAAATGCCGACATGTATATGAAAATATGAAACAATAAATAGCTGACAAATAGAAATTAAATAAAAATGAATCGGTGCCACTGAAAAATATTTATATAAATAGAGAGAGGAAGAAGAAAGGAAAAAGTAATTACACATTCACCAAAAAATTACGAATTGTGAGAAGGTGCATAATTATTTCCCAAAAACATATTTTACGAATTACAAGTAAGTAATATTTCTCACATCCGAAATACATATTTTACTTTCTATTGTTCTATGATTTAAAAAAAAGTAAATTCTAATATGTAAGTTATAAATAAAATTTTACTTCTATTTTATTATCAAAAATGATTATTTGTTACAATAGAGTTTGCATATATATTTTATTTTTCAATTGTTTTTTAAAAACATTTTTTTTATTAATAAAATTAAACTAGCTTATCTATCTTAATATATTAATCTATATGTTATACGTAGAGAGATATCATTTTTGAGGTGTTTTTCTTTTTTTCTTTTTCTTTTCTTTTTTGAATTTCATTAATTAAAGTAAGAGAATATGCTCGAAATTACATGAGACAACGACGTGAACAAAGGTCCTACAAAACTTTGCACAACATCCATGCCTTTGAAATACACAACAATTGAGCCAAATAGACTTTGAACGTGACTATGAAGAGTTACTCAATTGTGTTGAACACCATACAATATGTAAAGAAGGTGCTTGCCTTCGTAAAAAAAGAGGAAGGATGGTTTGTAGGTGAGTTGTTCATATATTCAAATATTTTGTATCAAGTAATAATCAAAATGTTTATATAAACTAACAAATGACCTTCTCTTTTCAGGTACAATGCACCATGGCCATTGCATCTAGATGGATCAAAATTATTTGAAGACCCAACCACAGGAGATAAAACATATGAACCTGCAAGAAATGATGATCGAGTGAATACACATAATCGTATCATTCTTCAATTATGGAGAGCAAATGTAGATTGGCAACCGGTTCTTTCAAGACATGCTGTAATCAATTGTATTGCAAAGTATGCAGCAAAAGCTGAAAAGAGTTCAGAAACATATCATCAAATGTTAATGTGACTTGCAAATATTGAAAACCCGGATGAAGCAGCATCAAGAGCATATAGAAGACTTCTAACAAAAACCCTCATTGAAAGAGACATTGGAGCACAAGAAACATGCCATATGTTGTTGGAATTGCCATTGGTAGAATGTAGTAGAGTATTTATCACATTAAATGTTTCAAGAGAAGTGTTCAAGCCAGTGACAAAAAATGGCAAAGATGCTGATGAAAGTCACCTAAAACATTTCATTGAAGGATATTTGGAAAGACCATATGCAATGGAAAGTGTTACACTTATAGATGCAGCTAGATCTTGGACTTATAATCCCAAGCAGAGAAGAGATAACAAATGGAAAGCAAGGACTATCACAACTATTGTGAGAGTGTTTCCAAGATTTACCACCATACCTACACATCAATCAGAAAAATGGGTTGACTTTTGTTGGTCAGAATTATTGTTGTACAAGCCATTTCGTAATATACAAAGAGATATCGGACTTGATAGGGCTACAATTGTATCAAATTGGGAGTCACTCAATTATAATCCATGGCATTTGGAGCGAATGAATATTAGAGATGAGACTGAAAATTATAATGATTTTGAAGATGAGGATGCTAGACCTAATGATCATAATACAATTGAACATGAATGGGAGATAATCCAAGGAACAACTGGAATAGGTAAATCATATCTAATTCATGCAATTCGTCAAGCTCTTCAGGATGCATCAACACCACAAATGTCTCCCCTATTATTACTAGTACCAATTGGAGTTGCAACTTTTAACATTGGTGCATCGACAATTCATTCAACACTAAGAATTCCAATTAAAGATTTTGTTGAATTAGAAGGAACAAGGCTCACAACTTTCCAAGAAGAACTGCGACACATAAACTACATATTGATTGATGAAATGAGTTTTATTGCACAAAGATTGCTTACAAATATTGATTCAAGACTATGCCAAGCTTTTCCAGAAAAATCAAACATGAGTTTTGGAGGAAGATCAATCATTTTGGTAGGAGATTTGGGACAACTACCTCCTATTAGTGACAAACCTCATTATGATAGTAATGTACATGCAAAATTGCTATGGGAAGAATTTAAGATAGTTACCATCAGTTGTGTATTTCTACTCATATGTATTAGAGTGTCTCTTTTGTGATGCTAGTTCTTTTCATTCGAATATGGATGGCTTATTTTATTTTATTCTTGTTAACTCTTGATGTATCGACCGATCTAAATGATTGTGACTTTAACTTTAAGTCCAATTTTTTTTTTATATCGGCCCATGCTAACCAATTTTGGTAAACTGTAAGATAAATAATAAACATTCTTTGGAATCAAATCCTCTACCCATTCAATGTGCATGTTAATTGGCGCATCTATAGTTAGTGTGGATTAGTTTGATTTCGATATATTTATATATATAATTATTGTTTGAAGGTTGAATTCTATTTTAAGCATAACATTTATTTATTTTTTATGAGATGAAACATTACACATTGATGTTAACGTAGTTTTGGATATATATACATATTATAATTGATTGGCTTTTAATTGATTGGCTTTTAAATGTATAGAATTTAATTTATTCTTAATGAAGGATGATTATTGATTTAGTTGTTTAAATAGAACATATAAATAAGACATTTTATTATGTCAAATTATTATCTTTTATGAATTTTAAGTTCACAAAGATTCGATGGATATTTATGTTGGAAAGCTATATATATATTTGTCAATGATTTAAAATTGTACTTTGGTGTTATGGTGTTTTAAAATCTTCTAGAGGCTAGGAAAAGTGACTTGTATTGTAAAGTGTATAATACTTTTATATTGTTGTTCATCTACAATGACTTGATTTGGGATTTAGCCATGCACAGATTAATGTAACCTTGGTGGTATCTTGAATTTTGAATGGTCTATGCCATAATTAAGATGTGTATATTCATGGATTTTGCTTCATGTGCATGATGGCTATCTTATGTATTTGTTAATAAATGTTATTGTATGTGGGGAGAGTGGCTTATGATAGGGGCCGGAACCCTAAGAGGTAGCCAGGGTAACCTATTAGAAGTTGATAATTCAGTGAAAACATTAATTCAACATACTAGGGGTTGGGTAGTGTTCACTAATTAATTCAGATAATTGATTGCCTCACCTTGTACCTTAGCGCTTGTATAGATTAAGGGTAGGTTGAGATGGCCTGGAATGGCATGATCATCTACTTTGTCTTCTTGAAAGGTAGTTCGATTCCACATGAGTTTTTTTAGGGGCCAGGAATCGATAGAGATTGCCAGGGTAACTCGGTATGAGGGCTGGTAGTCTGTGGAGATTCACCAGGGTAACCTATAGTAAATTGTGTGATGACACTCTTACCCTAATACATGTGATGTGGTCTATTGTGTTGAGTTACCATTTACTATGATGTTGCCTCTAGGAGCTTTCTTTTAATCATGTGATTTAGATATTATTATGTCGTTATGTGTACATCAAGCTATGTGATTTTATGTTATCTCTTCATGTTTGTTTGTTTTGTGGACTTGATATTATCTCCTTGCATGAGGGGTGGACTTACGAGTACCGCATGGTTGGGAGGAATGCGATCTATCCTCCATTGGGTCCCCTTGCAGGTGATGCAGTACGAGATGATATTGTTTTTATGACAGGTTCCTGATTTTACATTGTTTGTGGAGTTAGACGTTGAGCGTGCACATGAACAAGTTTGATAGATGTGTCATGACCGTCATCTATATTGTATACATTCATGATGTTTATGTGAGACCTTATTGTAATGGTATTATGATGTAACAAGATTTTTCACAATCTCGCTTGATGTAACTTGTATATGTAACTTAACTTCATTATGATTATGTAATTGGATTATACTTCATTGATATGATTTATTCTTATGTTTAATGTATATGGTTTTATGATGTGGTGTTCTTACTTGTATATTTTACATAGTGTTGTCACGGAACCCTGAGAACATATGTGTTGATGTTTATTTTGTATTCGTGTTGTAAACAAATTTCTTAAAAAAAAATTGTTCAGTTATTTAGTTACTTGTGTGTTGTTCTCTAGGTTCCATGGTGGGGCATTACAGGCTTGGTCGTTTCTCGACGTCATCCTACTAATTCCTGAGAATGGGAGGTATTGGTCATTTATTCTTCCAGATCCACCAGGAATGTTGATAAACACATACTGCTATTCACAAATAATGATGTGCTATTTCCCTGATTTTTACCGTTTGTTGTGTAGGATGCACAAGATTTGGGTATTTCAATTGAGATTTTCCCCTTGAGTAGATCGAGTGAAGAATTCAATGTTTCTATTTTCTATGTTGTACATTTTAGTTTTGTAATGCATGGCATATTATCTTGTAAAACAGAGCTCTAGAAACTTAATCATCTTACTATGTTGCATATTTGATACTATAATGTAAAAATCTATATGTGCTCATTATCAGAATGTTGATATTTCATACTCAGGTCTATATTACTATGAAATTCCTTATCATCTCACTTTTTTTTCATATTTCAAAATTTCATAAATCTTTTTAAAAAATTAATAGATTTTTAGTTTTTTGATTGTGGGCAAGTACAGAGCAAGGAGAAAATGCAAAACTAGTGCCTTCTAGATGCATTTATAGCCCACTGCATGTGCAACAATGACATCATTGAAGACATGCATTCACATAGATGGATTTTTAGCTTTAGTTTTAGTTTTTTCAGTTTTAAAATCATAATAAATCATTAGTTTGCATACTGCAAAAGATTTTGTCTTCAAAACTCTATGTATAGAGTTCTTTGTAACATATTTTATATGCATTTTGAATATACACAATGAATTATTTTCAATCCTTTGAGAATATTTGTTGAAGTATTATGATTATTTTAGTTTATAAATGACTACCATGACTAAATAAATGACTACAATGACTAAAATGACTACAATGACTAAATAAATGACTAAACAATGATTAAATAAATGATTACAATGGCTAAATAAATGATTGCAATGACTAAATAAATGACTTCCATGACTAAATAAAATGACTATCATGACTAAATAAATGACTATCATGAATAAATAAATTATTACCATGACTAAATAAATGACTACCATGACTAAATAAATGACTAGTTAACAACAATGAATGACTAAATATACTACCAAATTGATCAGTCAAAACAACCAATAAATGACTAAAAATGGTTTAGTCATAAATTTGGTCGTGTTATAAATGACTTGCATTAAACTACTAATGGTCACGTGACCAATTTTTAGTAGTTTTTTTAGTCATTTATTTCTGTTTTTGTACTAGTGTCTTATTAGGTCATATTCACAATAGAATAATTAAGTTTACTTAGGTCATGTGATTTTATGTCTCAAGTCATAAGATTAAGACACATGCCATTATCTAATTTGATCCTTCTTTATAATACAAATTATTCATTGTATATTGTAATAATAATTAGTTATTATCATTTTTCAATTAATAAAATCTAAGGCTTCATAATAAATTTGTTTCCTTTCTCTTCTTTGATAGGGTGTTTTGATTTTAGGTGATTCTTGGGGTGTTATAGAGTTTCAATCTTCAACTCCAACACTAGAGAAGGGGCACAAATTTTGTTCAACTTGGGATTCAAAGTAAACATAAGACGGTCTTGGCTAGGTCTTGTTGAGCGGTTGCTCTATTGTATATGTTGAGTAATTGCTCTATTATATGTTGTGTTTTGAATAATAATTATTTCCTTCATAGTTGTGAGAGATAAAACCACTTGAATCTTCTTAGGGTGAGAGTGACCTCTATAAGTGATCTAATTTAAATAAGTATTGAAATTATTATTATTCAAAGATATATAAAATTATAAATAAATGGAATGGTGTTACTTTAATTAAATTATCAAAATATTTTATTCATTTCCTTTAAATAATATTCATATTGTTCAATATAGTTTTTACATATTAATGACAATGGTAATAATTTACTAAAATTTTATGCTAGTTACTATTGATAAACAATCAATTTTGTGTATTTTTCTTAAATTATAGAAAATTTAATAATATTTAAACTTATATAATGACATTAAAAAAATTGATATCATACAAAATTAAATTTGATATATTTAATCTATCTAATTCTATACTCTATAGATACATAGCATTACAAAAAATATCATTTTTTAAAATTCATGAGCCACTTTTTTTTTTGGAAAGTTTGAATCATAAGGTTTAATTCAAATTACCAATCCCCCTTGATACTAATCTAAATATTTAATTGACCACTTTTCATAAAGTTTTTGAATTCTTCTTTCCAATGAATCTAGGTTTTCCTTTTTTGAGTACTTGTGTGTGATAAATGATCATGTACAAGAAATTTATCCCTAGATAAAAAATACAAAAATATTCTTCTCACTTTATTATAGAAAGAGATGTGATACCAAATATTAAGAAATTAAATAGAAAAATATAAACATATAATATATTTAGAAATTATCAAACCCTTAATTTAGGACAACATTATACAATAACCACTTTAAGGGGGGAAACCTCCAAATAAAGCATAAAGTTCAATAATAATCTCCAAGATGATTTCTACTTGGAAAGTCATTATAGTATAAATAATTTTTTTAAATATAATGACTACCATCTCATGTATGTGGGGTAAATTTTTTACTCTAACTAATGGGATGAATTACAAAGCATATGCATCCACACCTTTTTAACATTACCTAAATATACCCATAAGTACATAACATTACACTACAACCAAACATCATTGATGACTTGCATTAGAAAAGACAAATACCTAACCACTTCTAATTTCTTGTAGTAACTTTAAGAATTCTCTACAACACCACCAAGCTCATAATTGTCACTACACATGCCCCAACATAGTATATGCACTTGTATTGTCATATACACTAGTAAGTTAAATGATTGTGCAATAATGAGTTCTTTAAATGAATTACAATAGAAACCATAAAAATATTAGAACTATAAAAGTATCCATGTTAAACTACAATATTTGAAACTCATTACAACTTACCATAGTTTTCTACAACTATCTTTATTGTTGCTTATCAATTTGCAATCAAACATTGTTAACATGAACTAAAATAAGTTCAACAAAATTTCGCATTGGGAACCAAACTCAAAATTATCTGTAGATGAATAGCACAATAATGCTCCAATATTCTATAGAGATAATATACCTCTATTGGTTCTATAGTAGTGATAGGAAGAGATTCCACCAATCAAGGGGAGGGTTGAGATGAGTGGGAGTGATAAGTGGTGGCCTCATTGATGTAGGTAGATGACGAGGGTTGGGATTTATAAGACTCAAGTATTCCACTAACATGTATGTTTCATATGATTGAATTTTATATTTCAATGTAATATATGTGTGGTCAATCCATGTTTTTAGCTTTTTCACTAAGTGTCATGGTCTTTATGGCAAGTGTGACTTAACTTATAGTAAGTTGTGCCCTAGTTGTTATAGGAATGATTGGTTTTTCACTATCATGGTATTTATGGTGAATGTGACTTTTATTATAGTTGGTGAATGTGACTTTTATTATAGTAAGGTGTGCCCCTATTTGTTATAGGAATGATTGAGAAGGCTATGATTAGGTAGTTTAGTTTTCCCCTTGTTTGACCTGGTGAGCTAGGTTTGAGCAACCTACCTTGGAGATATCATAGATCTAGATGATGTATGGAGAGAGAGAATGATGAGTTATAGGCTAAGGGACATATGCCCCCACATACAAGTGTTGGTATTGAGATGGATTATTGTAGCATTTAGCTACAATAACACTAAGATTTCTAGACCAATAAAACATTAGGCACTAGAGGCAAGAGCAGTGGCAGCCCAAGGAAGAACACTAGGTTGAATGCTAATTGACAATATCATGGTTTATCGATTACTTTGTGTTTGACTAATTTTAATTCCCTAAAGATATCAAATACCATATGTTAGTAATTATTAATGTCTAAAGGAGTTTTTCTATTGAGTGATCAGATAATTACATAAATTTTTATGTCAGGGCAAGTACTACGTATTATTTTGAACTTGGCAGAGGTGACTCAGTAGCTAAGTTGAACTATGATATGTCTGATGCGGTAGGCTACAAGACATTAAAATGCTTGAAATTTTTGAAGTGTGCCATATCTTTTTTTTAATTTAATAAGTCCTTGATATATAAGCAAATTGCTATGAGGCTGTTGCAATTCCTTTTTATTTATGTATTATTATTTTTTCTCGCATGTATACACATTCTTACTTTTGACTTGATGTTTTTTACTTTGGCTTATCTGGGGAAGAGGTTCAAAACCTTGTTTGTGGAACATGATTATGCTTTTTCATTTCTAGTAATCTTAGACTAGATAGGCTAATGAAGATTCCAAATCCTACTTTGAACTTTTTCTAGATAGAAAATTTATACTATATGCAGGTCTGCAATTGGTAATACAGTATACTGTCTATGGATTGGGGCTAACAACTAAATATCTTATGATCTAAATGCTTCATAATTCCAATGTTTTCTTTTATTGTTATTATTTGTAGCAAAATTTTGTAGTATTTATTAGAGATGCCACTACTTTTGTATCTATTATTTATTATGGCACATATTGCTTAGCTTGCATGGTAGATCTTTACCAAGTTTGATCTTATCTTAGTACTTGTTGTGCATATTTTGCACACACGCCCCGTCGTAGGTAGGGATCCTCTTTTTTCGCTCCCGGCGGGCTGCTTTGCTCCCATCTCATTTTACGTGCCCCTTTTTTGGTATCCTATTTGGTCAACATGATTATGCTTTTTCATTTCTAGTAATCTTAGACTAGATAGGCTAATGATGATTCCAAATCCTACCTTGAAATTTTTCTAAATAGAAAATTTATACTATATGCAGGTCTACAATTGGTAATACAGTATACTGTCTATGGATTGGGGCTAACAACTAAATATCTTATGATCTAAATGCTTCATAATTCCAATGTTTTCTTTTATTATTATTATTTGTAGCAAAATTTTGTAGTATTTGTTAGAGATGCCACTACTTTTGTATCTATTATTTATTATGGCACATATTGCTTAGCTTGCACGGTAGATCTTTACCAAGTTTGATCTTATCTTAGTACCTGTTGTGCATATTTTGCATACACGCCTCGCCGTAGGTAGGGACCCTCTTTTTTCGCTCCCGACGGGCTGCTTTGCTCTCGTCTCGTTTTACGTACCCATTTTTTGGTATCCTATTTGGTCAACGTGCCCTTCAAAGTCTCATTTTTGGCTGACCATATTTTTCCCCTAAAATAAAAAATTGCTAAGTCTTGGGTTTTTCGGGCTTTCCCCCCCCCCCCCGCTCGCTCGATTCACTTTTTCCTTCATTCTTTGACTTTGGGGATAGATTTCCTATGGATTTTGGATGTTTTTGTGGTGCCTAAGTGAACTGAAAAGGTTTCATTAAGTTTTAGGAAGTTTTGAAAATTCCAAAACTGTATTTCTGCAATAGCTTTCCTGCAACAGCCGTTTTCAAAACAGCATTCCGAGCTCACATCTCCGAAACATCCAAGCGCTCCTCCGATTTGAAAACGGACTTCGACCCAGATGGTAAAATTAGATCTTATTCTCCCCTAATCTTCCAAATTTCAAATTTGCAGCCGGGAGATACCATCCGGAGTTCCATACTCAGTCAGCCGTTTTCAAAACAACATTTTGGGCTCACGTCTCCGGAACATCCAAGCGCTCCTCTGATTTGAAAACAGACTTCGACCCAAATGGTAAAATTGGATCTTATCTTCCCTTGACCTTTCAAATTCCAAAATTGCAGCCGAGAGATACCATCTAGAGTTCCATGCTCTGTCAGCCATTTTCAAAACAACATTTCTAGAATGGCATTCCGGCCTCACATTTCCGGAACATCCAAGTGCTCCTCTGATTTGAAAATGGACTTTGACCCACATGGTAAAATTGGATCTTATCCTCCCCTGACCTTTCAAATTTCAAATTTGAAGCTGGGAGATACCATCCGGAGTTCCATGCTCTGTTAGTCATTTTCAAAAGAACATTTCCAGAACAACATTCTGGGCTCATGTCTTTGGAACATCCAAGCGCTCCTCCGATTTGAAAACGGACTTTGACGTAGATGGTAAAATTGGATCTTATCGTCCCCTGACCTTTCAAATTTCAAAATTGCAGCCAGGAGATATCATCCGGAGTTCCATGCTCTGTCAGCCGTTTTCAAAATAGCATTCCGGGCTCACGTCTCTGGAACTTCCAAGCGCTCCTCCGATTTGAAAACGAACTTCGATCCAGATGGTAAAATTGGATCTTATCCTCCACTGAACTTTCAAATTTCAAATTTGTAGCCGGGAGATACCATCCAGAGTTCCATGCTCTGTCAGCCGTTTTCAAAACAACATTCGAGGCTCACATCTCTGGAACATCCAAGCGCTCCTCCGATTTGAAAACGGACTTCGACCCAAATGGTAAAATTGGATCTTATCCTCCCTTGACCTTTCAAATTTCAAATTTGTAGTCGGGAGATACCATCCAAAGTTCCATGCTCTGTCAGCCATTTTTAAAACAACATTTCCAGAACGACATTCTGGGCTCACATCTTCGGAACGTCCAAGCGCTCCTCTGATTTGAAAATAGACTTCGACCTAGATGGTAAAATTGGATCTTATCCTCCCTTGACCTTTAAAATTTCAAATTTGCAGCCGAGAGATACTATTTGGAGTTCCATGCTCTGTTAGCCGTTTTCAAAACAACATTTCCAGAACAACATTCCGGGCTCACGTCTCCGGAACATCCAAGCGCACCTCCGATTTGAAAACGGACTTCGACCCAGATGGTAAAATTAGATCTTATCCTCCATGGACCTTTCAAATTCCAAATTTATAACTGGGTGGTACCATCCGGGTTGCCATGCCCTATTCACCGTTTTCAAAACAACATTCCTAAAATAGTATTTCGGCCTCTCATTTTCGGTTTCAAGAAGCCTACCATGGGTTCGTCGACATAACCATTTGATCCAATGAGGAATGCTGAAATTCCATAGGGAAGAAGGAAACTTTTAGGCAGTTTCAACTACAGTAAAAGAGAAATTAGCTAGAAGACAAAATTGCTACAGTGACTGGCCACTACAAGACAAAATAGGAAAAGGACAAAGATGTATTTTAAATTGCTGAATATTGTGCGGTAGGTGAAACCCTAATGTAATTAAATCTGAGCCACACAATGTTTAATTAATCCTAACCATTCATTTGGGCTTTGAAAAACTATAAATAGGGGTCTCCCCCTCATTTGTAAGGGGTTGGAGAGCTGTTGTAAAAATATTCTGTAGCAATAGAAAGTAGCATTGCATGATCTATGGGTGTTACTTTTGAGTTTTCTCATTATATGTGCATGGTTCTACCTTCCAAGTTAGCTTTAGTTGTAGTTTCTTGAATGGAAGTGGTAATGGTGATTGTTGTTTTAGTATTTGATGAATTTTCAGCCCATACTTTTGGCACTTGTTGATGACAAGTTGCTGTGCAAAGTTAGCCTGGGCTTCTTTATTTGATTGCTACAACTTAGTTCACTTGCATGTTCATGATGTGTGTATGCAAACTGAAAATCTGCAGTCCTTAGAAGATTGTACTGGTTTTGTGTAACTGTAGGATCCTCTTGGCCAAGCAAAACCCAGTTTAGGGAGTTTGTCTACTGTAGCAGCCTCCATGATCATTGTTCATTCGTAGTCTCAGATCCAGGAACCTTTTCTCTTCCCTTCCCTTTTTCTTTTTTTTTAATAAGTAACCTTAGGCAAGGTTCATTGCACATTATAAAGCTAAATCCAATGATAAAATCGAGTTCAAGACTGTTGTTTGAACCTACAGCAAATGCACAACAACTCTCCCTTCTTAAAAAATCCATTTGTTGATCCAACTTTCCCACTTTGTAACTCATCCGTAGGTCCACCTTGTGATTCCAGCAAATCACATAAATCCACTGAGATATTCCAAGCACTGTCAAGACCTAACATCTGAGAGACCTTGGGATAGTGTTCTGCAATTTGATTGTGGAAGATTATCTTTCAAGAGAGGTGATGCACCTATGCATTACCTGTGTTGAGAAGTGCATAAAAACGCCATCAACAATACCTCCTAGTGGTCACTTAAAATTCCAAAAAAAATGGTAATGTCTAAATGTTATAGGTGCTGCTTTTGTTTGGAGGATAATATTCTTATTTAAATAATAATAGTTGGCCTCTAAGTTTTTTTAAGATTTTTAAGATTATTTTTTATTTTACATATTAAATGAAATAAAGAGTTCAGTTTAAAATCAGATAAGTTTTAAATTAATGAGATTTAATTAAATTCTATGTTACTTTTTTTTCAATTTGGATTCTTTCTTTAGTAGTGTACAACTCAACAAATTTCATGAATAATGATGGAATATAGTCTCCCTGACTATGTATGCAAAATCATCACTGTATTCCAGTTAAAAGGCAACTATATTTGTAGCTATAAAGGTCAATTCAAGAGAGATAATTTATAAGTGGTATGTCTATGGAAATTGAATAAGAGAGGATAATTTGTCTTTATATAGATCCTTTTTAAGTGGAAAAGTTCATCTTCATATATATCCTTTGTGGAGACTTGTGTATAGCTCAAAACACAACTATATATCTATATAGAAAAATGTCAATTCAAGAGATATTAATGAATTAGAAAACATTTTACAGGTTGTATATATGTGGAGATTGAATAAGAGAATAATTTGTTGTCATAATTTTTTTTAAATGACATATACAGAATCTTTATGTAGAAGAATTCAGATTCATATATTTTTTCTAAAATACTTTTATACATTGCTCAAAAGATAGCTAGTTTGTATATAAAAAAACCAATTGAAGAGAATGAACTAGGAAACATTTTACAGATGATATGCTTGTGGAGATTGAAGGAGAGAATGACTTGTTCCAATACAAAACCTTTTCAAATGACAGGCATGTAAAATAAATCACCTTCATATATATCTCTTCTAAAGACTTCAGTAAAATGCTCAAATGTAGCTATACTCACACTTGAAAGGGAAATTGAAAAGAAAAGAAAATGAATTAGAAAAGAATACTTCTTTTTTTCAATTAATCTTTCAAGTAAGTTTACTAACACACATATGCAATGTGATGGAACTACTATAGTTTTTTGACATTTGCTTGGATGTAGTTTGCTTATGGCACTGCTTCATTAGATTGGGGATGTTTATAATTTCCAAAAAAGAGAATTACAAGAATGAAATGTGTATTATCTGCATAATTTCTATGAAAATTTTGCTACTGTAACTTCCCATGGGTGTGCTTAAGCTGTGATATTATCTCCATTGATTTGCAGCTATCAACTTAACTCGGATTGGTGTTTTATTGTAGCCACCAACAATAGTTTTCTTGACTTGAAATAATTTGGTTTTCCATTTTTGAAGGGGTTCTCGAAGTGATCACATTTAGCTATATTAGAAATAAGTAAGAATTTTCTCTTATGGTGTATAGTAATATTTGCTTTTGAATTGTTGATCTCTTTATTGGTGTATAGTAATATTAACAACCAGTCTGCAACTTTGCACGGATCTCTTGATGACTCTTAGTATATCTAGTTTATAGTTATTATCTCTTTTCAATCCTTAACTGGCTATTTATTGTAAATAAGGATTCCTACGCCAAGCTTGGTTCTACATGTTCATTTCCAGGCTTTGGTTATTATTTTTATTTGGTTTAATTAAATGCTCCAGCAATGCAAGTCATCATGTATGCAAGATATGTTTATATTTTCAAGTATAGTCATGATTATATATGCTCATATTGTGTGTTATATTTGTTTGCATTAAGCATCCCTTTTCTTTCTTAGGAAAGTGGAAAGGGAACTTACATAAAAAAATAACTAAATCAGAAAGAGGGTATGTGCAGGATCATGATGGGCCAAAAAGTGGCAATGGGGAAAAAATTACGTTTTGGATCGACTCAAAAACGCAGAAATGTCGAGTTGACTTTTTTTAGGCTCGGGTGTCAGTACATTGCTCCAAAGCAATGCCCAAACCTATATTTTACAAAACGGATATCCAATTTGAGAAAACTATATAAATACAAAACAACGGCCTTTTAAAGTCATTTTAGACATTTTGAACGCGGGCGCACAGGGAGAAGTCGAAATAAGATATCTGTTTTTACCAGATATTCGATTTGAAAGGTAAGTTTTTGATTTTTTTAATGTTTTAATCGATTTTTCAATTAGATTTTTATAATTTTAAGTAGTTTTTATGATTTTTTTTTTCAAAAGAAGGTTTTTTTATTGATTTGTATTAAAAACTAGAGTTTACAATGAATTTTTATTAAAAATTAATGTTTTAAAATGGATTTTGATTACAAACTAGTGTTGTTGATGTATTTTTATCAAAAACTAGAGTTTGTTATAGATTTTTGTGAAAAAGTAGGGTTTTTTTTGGATTTTAAAACTAGGGTTTTTAAAAAAATAATTTCATTTATATTGTGTAATTTCAATTAGATTAATTAGTTTTTAACTTTAATCAGGTATTATGGCTGAGAATGAAAATGCACAAATGCCAAATGCTCCACCACCTCCACAATCACTAATTGAAGACTTAATTGGTGAAAAATTGGTGCAATTGAGGGGCATTTGTGAAGTTTATAAGACAATCCCTCGATTATTCGAGATGACAGACACATTGAAGGAAATAATTAAAAGTATAGAAACCCTCTCCACCAGACATAATACCTTTCATTCGTGGCGAGAAGACATAAGGGAATATTATGCATGTGGATTGTCTTACGATGATGTGAAAGAACTCCAAATGACCAAAACCCAAATAGCCTCTTTATTCGTTAACCCCCACACTGGTTTTCCAATTAATGTTAATAAACCAAAACTTTCTATGAAATGGTGCACGAATAGGGATAGTGTAGATAAATTTTGGGATCGTTGGTGTATAGTTTTTGATAAACCATTGAACAACAATTCTGATATACCATTTTACTATATTAAAAAATTATATGCTGAGTTTGTGTTAGGGCATCATGTCAATTAATTTGACATTAAACCCTTCCAGGGCGTCTGTGGAGGTATGCCCCAAGATAGACCAGGGGCAGTTAGAGTAGTCTCGTGCCCATATGTTCCCCCTCCTCACCTTCCTTTGCCACCTCCAATATATCATCCAAATATTATCTAGGATGCAACCATAGACTATTCAGGTTATTCACTCTTTGAGTGGTCATTTGGTTTTGCATGCTTCTACGGTAGCTCATCCACATTATGGTGATGTTGGAAAAGGCTCGAGTGCTGCTGCATCATCCTCCTTAAGTCCACATATTTGTTTCCCACATACTTGCACTATGTGCCACCAAATATGCTTGGGTCCTCTTGTACAACCCATTGAGCATCCCTTGGACACTTTTGATTATGACCTCCATGATGTGGACATTATAGATCAGTCACAGGGGAGTGGAGCACACCCTACAGAGTCCTCTCCTGCTAGAGAGGAGGACTAAGTATTGGAACACCTCAAGAAGTAGGTGTTGAAACACCTCAAGGAGGAGTTGTCGAAACACCTGAAGGAGATAAAGAAAAAGATCAGCCTAAAGAGGTATGTGTTTATTTTATTTTGTGTTTGGTAGATATGTTCCTATTACCAATAATTGTATGCTAACTTGGATCAATTTTATGTTTTTTTTCACATATATAGATTGGCATTTCAAAATTTGGTTTGGTATATTCTAGGACTCCTGACCCTTTGAAGAGATGTATATTTCAGGTAAACAAGATTTCAATTATAGAGTTCAATTAAAATTCAATATATATTGATTTTGATGTTAATTATTCAATTTTAAATTATATAGTATAACTAATCTCAATTGTAGTTTGAATTTTTCTTGTGCAGCTACCTTCAGAGCCAATGAGTGCTTCAAAGAGGCTCCATTTTGATGATCCACCAGTAGTTTAGGATGAGATCGACATTTTGGCATGCAAATTTTGAATAGATATTGAGATGGCATATGCCATATTTTGTAAGACTTTGTTTGAGTTGGCATCGATGCCATTTTTGTATATGGACATACACTTGATTATTGGATAATTTGATATATAGAAGTTGACAATCAAAATTTAATTTGTTCGTCATGTGCATGATTAAACTCTTTGAAAATTTTATATTGAGCAATGGTTAAATATCAATGTACAATAGCATAAAAAAGAATGGTTATATTATGTAGTTTATATTTATATCGCTGATTACATTGCATTGCACATATTTCAAACTCAAAGCATTACTTCACATTGCATAACTAACAACTAGATGTTGATAGATGATAAAATTTCAATCACAATATAATTTTTTACAAATTCAACCTAAGCAGTTATGAAATTACTTCACATTGCATAAATAATAACTAGGAGTAGCTATCAATTGCATTTTATTGTCATGGAATTCTATGAGACCACATTTAATTGAGGATTTTTTTCAAATAGTCCATTGCCTTGTCTATGCTACCACATTTTTCATACATGTCTACCAAAGTTTTTTATCAAACAGTTCACTGGCTTGTTGGTAGGGCTTATTGGAACTTGTATGCTCCAACCTCACTCAATCCTAAAACCACTTCATTCCCTCTTAATTTTGTTTGCTTAAACTTAAAACATCATTGTATTATGCTGCCCCATAATTTGGCTTACACTTTCTTTGTAAAATCACCAATTTTCCCTTGTTTTTGCCCCTTCCAACTAGGGTTTCACACTTTTACTCTTCTTGGATTACTCTTAATCACTCAGACCTCTTAAACACCATTAAATACACCTATTCCAATAGTTTCCAACAAGTTCCAACCTATTTTCATTCAACTTCTCAAAACTTCACTCTCTAGCCTTACTCAAAAGGCACAAAAATATGTGTTTCTTAACAGGGAAGCATTCTCAGACCACTCTAATCCCTTTATCACCCCTAAAAATTTGTTCCTACGCCTACCCCTATCTAATTCATGCCCATTCCTCTAAGGTACAACCTATACAAAAGGAGGAATGGCCTTGTCAATTCATGAAATCTTACATGTTTTAGGTGCTCCTGCACCATACTCCCTCGGTACAAAAGATTTATGCCCCATAAATCACTCCATAGGTCTGCTCCTATCTTCTTCACAATCCTTTCAAACCTACTCCAAGTCACTTTCATGGAAGTCTTCATCCGAGGGATTTTGTACCCTTCATGCTTTGCGTTGTCTTGGTCTTGCCATGCTTGATCCTTCTCAAATGGATCTTCTTCCTGCTATTTGTCTTCATTGACACATGCAAATTGTGTTTCCCAAGATTTGACACCTACACACAAAAATTCAGTACACAAAGCTAAACATCCATACATTAGTATCTCTATTTCATGCTCTTCCATAAGCTTTTGCCAACTACACATGTATCTCTTTCCTTCAAATCTTCTCTTCACAATCTTTCTCAGGTTCTTTATGGTTAGAACCATCCCCATAGTAGAATACATCTTCCAAACAACCAAATATGACAACCAAGGACAATCCCCTATCCTAACACCATATTCCTCAAACTCTTCTTCTCTAGCCTTCACTAGGCCACTCACCATCAACTCTTCCTCTCTAGTTTCCCACCTAATCTACTATTTGCAAGATTACACATTTGAAGGCTGATAGGTTGAGAGGTTAGGTGTGATATATTTATGGTAAATAAGATCAATCAAGACCATTGAAGGTGTATTACGTTGAAGTTTTGAGTCTAGGGGTCCAATATGCCATAAAAGCATTCTTGCTTCAAAATTGTTAAAATTGCCATGTAGTCTTTTGAAGACTAATTATTAAAATTGTAAAGGGAAGTGCAAGATAGGAGTCTAGAAGTTGTGGTAGGGTTTAAATAAAGGTGTTTGACTATTTTTTGCAACAAGCTATGGTCTCATGGGCTTTTTTCGCATGAAAATTAGCATTGGAGTTTGGTTGGAGGCTGAAAACTACTTATAAGGGCATCAATAAATCTTGTTCTACAACTCGTATGAGAAAACCGGCTATTCCATCACATTCGGATGGGTAGGTTTAGGTTACGTATGGTTCCCTTTTGCACCCAAACAGGGCGAAGCAATCTGAACTATGTTCAATCGGTGAAATCCCTTAAGAGTCCAAAGTGTAGAAGGGAAGCAATCTTTAACAGACTGTTACTCAAAAACCATGATGCCTACAAACTCTCTGTTTGAGGCTATGGAATAGTGTTGGGACCATCTACAATAACCTCTCACGGTTTTTGATATCTCGGAGGCGTTTTCCTGTGGTGATGAGTTTTCAGTTGAGGGAAAAGTTGTGAGATGCAAGCAGTGTAAAGTTGCAAAGTGGTGCAACTTTCATTCTCCAACTCGTAAGACCAAACTAACTGTTCCAACATGTCCGGATGGGTACATTTATGCTAGGGATGGTCCTCTTTTGCACCCAAATACATCGAATCACTCCGAGCTACATTGGACTGGCGATTTCCCTTAAGAGTCCAAAGTGCTAAAGACAACAATATTTGAAGGGATACTTCTCAAAAATCGTGATGCTTACAAACTCCCTATCTGAGGCTATGGGATTGTGTTGGGACCATCTATAATAACCTCTCTCGGTTTTTTCTATCTCAGAGGCGTTTTCCCGTGGTTATGAGTTTTCAATTGAGGGAAAAGTTGCCAAATGCAAGCAGTGTAAAGTTGCAAAGTGGTGCAACTTTCATTCTCCAACTCATATGACCAAAAAAACTATTCCAACACGTCCAGATGGGTACATTTACGCTAGGGATGGTCCTCTTTTGCACCCAAATACGCCGAATCACTCCGAGCTACATTGGACCAACAATTTCCCTTAAGAGTCGAAAGTGGTAAAATACAACAATCTTTGAAGGGCTATTTATCAAAAACCATGAAGCTTATAGACTATCCATCTGAGGCTATGAGATCATATTGGGACCATCTACAATAACCTCTCTCGGTTTTTTCTATCTCAGAGGCGTTTTCCCATGGTGATGAGTTTTCAGTTGAGGGAAAAGTTGCCAAATGCAAGCAGTGTAAAGTTGCAAAGTGGTGCACCTTTCATTCTCCAACTCATACGACCAAACGAACTATTACAACACATCCAGATGGGTATGTTTACGCTAGGGATGGTCCTCTTTTTCCCCCAAATATGTTGAATCACTCTGAGCTACATTGGACCGATGATTTCCCTTAAGAGTCCAAAGAGCTAAAATGCAACAATCTTTGAAGTGATATTTCTCAAAAAATGTGATTCTTACAAACTCTCCATATGAGGCTATAGGATTGTGTTGGGACCATATATAATAACCTCTTTCGGTTTTTTCTATCTCGGTGGCATTTTCCCATGATGATGAGTTTTCAGTTGAGGGAAAAGTTGCCAAATGCAAGCAGTGTAAAGTTGCAAAGTGGTGCAAATTTCATTTTCCAGCTCATATGATCAAATAGACTGTTCCAACACGTCCGGATGGGTGTGTTTACACTAGGGATGGTCCTCTTTTTCACCCAAATATGCCGAATCACTCCGAGCTACATTAGATTGGCAATTTCCTTTAAGAGTCCAAAGGCTAAAATGTGATTTTTTTTTTTGGAAAAAGTGGCAAGCCACTGCAATTTATTATATATAAATATGAGATATTGCAAAACCTGTCTCAAACGAGCATACAGACAAGAAAGAACAAGGAAGAAAACCTCCGGTTGTAGCTCGATTAAGTACAAAAAGCTCTTTACATTTTAAACATACCCTTTATACAATGCCAGACATTTGACCCATATTTCAAAAAACATCACTGGATATAGATTATGCCTATACATAGTTATGACCTTTTTACATTGTTTCACATTTCAAAATTCAAATTTTACAAAATTTTCCTATTGGAGGCATTTAGGGCACAGTCTTCCACAAGAGTAGTATGTTGACATTCTGGAGTGACAAGCACCTGTACAAACCTTCAAGGTAGCAGTTAAACTACATACAATATAAAAGATGCTTAGAATAACCAATCTATATTATTGTAATTTATCGCATACCTCTCTGAAAGGATTAGAGCTTCCTATTGTTGTAGCAAGTGCATGATCAATCATGCTAGGAATATCACAAAAGTTGTCTAATGATAAATCTATATTGTCACAATAAAAAAGATGCTTAGACTAACAAATCTATATTAATCTAAACAACTTTAATAATGATTAATTGGTAATGAAAACTATAAAAGATGATTAGAATAACCAATCTATATTATTCTAAATGACTTAATTGATGATGAGATGGTAATGCAAACTATAAAAGACACTTTGAATAACCAATTATATTATTGTAATTTTTCGCATACCTCTCCGAAAGGATCAGAGCTAGCTATTGTTGCAGTAGGTCCATGATCAATCCTGCCAAAAATATCCCAAAAGTACATACAAAATATCACTATTAAAGACACCTGCATTGCAATAGTATACCAAATATTAGTATTAAATAAAGAAAACTAATGAACTTAAGCATAATGAACCTAATAATTGTACCTTCCATTCTTGAATATGCTATTCAAGTGTGCCTGAAGGATCATCTCTTTGCTTAAGAGTATCCAATATTCTTCATGATCAACATTACTAAGTGTCCATAGTTGTTTTATCTTTGGTTTGGCATGATGCTTCAACAAATTAACATTTGTTGCTATAACAAGGTGTGAATACATAAGAATGGTTTTTTGTTTCTCGTAGTCTTCAAATGTAGGTATGCCATTCTTTCTAATCATGTATGTTTGCAACCAAGTTCCTACAACCACAACTGAACCTGTAGGATACACAAACCCATCATCATCTTCCATCGGTTGTGTTAGCTTGTGCTTTATGTGAACACATCGAGCCGACCAATATTCTGTTCTCTCTTCATTCCCCTACGGTGCAACAACTGCAAAAACATGTCTTGGTTGTAGTAGATCTGAAAGGCGGTCGTAATCAAGTGAACTTTCCATTGTTTTATTTTTCATGGATATAGTTTGAGATAAAGGAGTTAGATACTGTGGAACTCATCTATCCACCCACTCACTTGACTCGCATTGACCCCACTCACACTAAATACAACTCTGACAAAAACAAGCCAACTATCATGTCCAAATGGTCCATGTGCTTGCATCCAAGCTTCAAAATGAATGCATCTTTGAAGAATATTTGATTGTATGACAATCCAATCTGCCTCCCACTGTACCATCCTCAACCAACCAAAATAATTTGTGCACTTTTGAATCAAGTGTCCCTCCCTATGACAATGTTGAACTACACCAATCAACAATAGAACATGCATCACTGAATTTTTCTCTTGAAATATTCAATTGCTCCTTAACTAGAGCTCTCTTTACACATGCACCTGCTCCATCATGCTCCCCTTTCCCATGCCCAGCTTGAAAAAAACTCCAAATATTAGGTACACTCCTCTCTACATGCATTCTACTCAACCAAAAAAACATACGAGCATTCTTGAATTGACCTGTGCAGTTATCTGGGCAAATGAGATGTCAGCCCAGTGCTATATCATGCTCCTACAATAACTCAAAAAAAATCTCGAAACAATGTTGGACATACTCAAATGAGTGAGATCTATCATCACTCATATAAAAATGACACTCTCTAATTATCTTTCGATCATCCTCTGCACTATCAGGTGCATGTCTAAATGTTATGTGGACAAAAATAGAAATTTGAATGGAATTGTAATATTGATATTGTACCTCATTTTGTGGTTGCAATGTGTAGTTTTCTGTAAAATCAACCACTGATATAATAGTGCCAATTGGAAAAGAATCCTTACACATCCTGAATTGTTGATCCAACCACTGAGACCTATGACTATGCCTTGCATACTTGTAGAAAATATTGTTCTCAAAATCTGAAATAAAATCAGCAACACTACATTCTTTTGTAACCAACTCGCATCTAGAACCTTCACCTCCACTCTGCAAAGTATATTTGACTATCTCATATCTTTTTTTCTCAACAAGCTTCTTTCCAAATTCATGTTCGGAACCCTCATGAAAATATTGAACAAACTTTGACAAGCCACCACATTGTGAGCACTTCGTATTTAAACAATCATTTCTATAGAAAAAGGAACCATCATCTCTAGAACATAAAAATAGATCTAGCAAGTCCCTTGATGATTTCAGAAGATGCATTGCACCACACTCCTACAAAATTTCACTAGTATGCAAAGTAGAACGGATATATCATAATAGTTCATGGTACATTGAAAACTCCACATGGTATTTGCAACAACAAGTATTACAAATCTTAAGAGACACACAATAAAATGGCTTCAAACCTCCAAAATTCCTTTGCGAGATTTCCATATTTGGATGTGTTTCAATAAATTTTTTGAACAACATTGTTTGGCTTGATTCCAAGAAATGTTTAGGATGCGGTGTATGGTCTCGATTGCCAATTCTTAACTTTAAAACATCCTTTGCATTGGGTGATACTCTAGAGTTATCATGCCAAAATTGCTGAATTACCTGCTTTATATTATCGGTTAGCTTCCTATCAACACGTGGAAGCCTCCCGACAAAAGCCCAAGTATCATTTTGAAGAGGATCATCTATTCTTTCTCTTCTTGCAAGTGCTCTATCCAAAGTTTTATGATTTATGTCATAATAAATACAAGTTGGTATCATAAAGCGAGCCTTTCTCAATTGATGGCTTACTAGGGCAGTTGTAATGACTCTCCGAGTAGCTCTCTTATCTTTTTCCTTGTTATTTTTTCCAATAGACTTGAGAGCATTAAAAATATTTTTGACAATAATAAAATTTTTTTCGGTCTTCTTGTTCACACGAATCTTCAATTTGGCTAGCAAAGGTCTCATCTTTTTCATCTTTAGCAATTGTACAAAAAGTTGGCATTGCTCGGTCAATGTCTTATCACTAAAATATTGGTCGAAAAGTCTTCTAGCCCACAATCGATAGTTCGTGTTGACCTCTTGCCTTCAAAATTGTTTATAATGTTATCATCAATTTCAAGTAACCATTTAGGGGTTCTTGAAGGTCTTGAATTTGGAATATGTCTTTCTTCCATGCAAGGTTCTTCATTTCTCATGTAATCTAGTGAAACATAATTTACACTTGCTTCAATATTATGCTCAACATCTTCATTTCCAACATTTTCACCTTGAACATTTTCAATATCAATTTGAATAATTTCATTCCCAATTTCAATATCATGTTCAACATCTTCAATTCCAAAACTTTCACCTTGAACATTTTCATTATCAATTTCAATATTTTCATTACCAATTTGAATATCATGTTCAACATCTTCAATTCCAACATTTTCACCTTGAACATTTTCAATATCAAATTGAAAATTTTCATTCCCAATTTCAATATCATGTTCTACATTTTCACCTCGAACATATTCAATTTCCTCTTCACTTGAAAGACCATAGGGCTCAGGTTCACCAATATTTAACATACCTTGTCTTCTCTTCCTATGACCTTCTCTATCTCTTTGTCTATATTCTTCAATTTTTTTCTTTTGTAAGCTTTCTCTTACGTTTTTTCTTCCGACGACTGTTGCTCCCCATTATACCTCAAAAAAGTTGCTCCAAAAAGTTGATCTTTGTCTCTTCCTGTCTGAAACCGCGCGTTTGTCAGCTGCAAAGTGTTGCAAACAGAATGTAGGGTCCATTGGAATGTACAAAAATGACCCACATGGGGTTTTTCTATGGCCCACAAATTCGATATCTGATTTGAATCGAATATTTGATTTGGAAATCATTTTAAAATGTGTTGCAACGATAAGATTTTAGCTCTACACATCATAGTTTTACAAATCGAATATCCGATTTGTGCCCACATATACCTAAGGGTTTAAGGTTGAGGGAGAGTGGGAAGGAGAGAGGGAGAGTGGGAGGGAGGGAGGGATAGAGGGAGAGGGAGAGTGAGAGGGAGGGAGAGGGAGAGTGAGAGGGAGAGGGAGAGTGGGAGAGGGAGAGAGGG